>JAJAGP010000833.1:112500-282771 GCA_025084515.1 Ancistrus triradiatus | reverse complement strand
TTAGAATTCTCTGATATCATTCAGAATTCATTGTTCCATCAATGATGGCAAGCCATCCTGGCCCCGATGCAGCAAAACAGGCCCAAACCTGGACTGCAGTGTTTTCTTTTCTCCAAACATAATGCTTTTCTTTTAAACCAAAAAGAACCGTCCACAAAACAATTCTTCCAATAGCCTTCTGGCTTGTCTACGTGATCTTTATCAAACTGCAGACGAGCAGCAATGTTCTTTTTGGAAAGCAGTGGCTTTCTCCTTGCAACCTTGCCATGCACACACCATTGTTGTTCAGTCTTCTTCTGATGGTGGACTCATGAACATTAACATTAGCCTATGTGAGAGAGGCCTTCAGCTGCTTAGAAGTTACCCTGGGGTCCTTTGTGACCTCGCCAACTATTGCACACCTTGATCTTGGAGTGATCTTTGTTGATCAATCACTCCTGGGGAGGGTAACAATGGTCTTGAATTTCCTCCATTTAGAATTTCCTCCAACTATTTAGAGATGGTTTTGTAATCTTTTCCAGCCTGTTGAGCATCAGTAACTTTTTCTGAGGTCCTCAGATATCTCCTTTATTCGTGCCATGATACACTTCCACAAACTTGTGTTGTGAATAGCAGACTTTGATCCCTGTTCTTTAAATAAAACAGGGTGCCCACTCACACCTGATTGTCATCCCATTGATTCAAAACACCTGACTCTAATTTCAGATTACCTTCAAATTAACTGCTAATCCTAGAGGTTCACATACTTTTGCCACTCACTAATATGTAATATTGGATAATTTTCCTTAATAAATAAATTACCAACTATAATATTTTTGTCTTATTTGTTTAACTGGGTTCTCTTTATCTACTTGTAGGACTTGTGTGAAAATCTGATGACATTTTAGATCATATTTATGCAGAAATATAGAAGTTTCGAAAGGGTTCACAAACTTTCAAGCACCACTGTATACACATACACACAGACACACACAACAACAACTTTTGCAACACAACAACTACCTCCACCACCAATTACTACTTCCTCCATCAACAACAAATACCTCCACCACCAACAACTACCTCCAACAACAACTACCTCAACCAACAACACCAACACCCTCCACTAACAACTATCTCCACCACCAACAACTACCAACTCCACAACAACAACTACCTCCAACAACCACCAACAATAACAACAACACCAACCAACAACAAACAAGAGCCAACGACTGCCAACAATGATCAACAACAAATTACAACAACAGACAACAACAACAGCCAATAACAACAACAAAAAAGGATTCACGTCAACCTATGTCTTCATTGCCTGAAAGTCAAAATAAATCAGCAATAATTAGAAATAACACTGTGTCTGTGTAATAATCTTTATTAGGCCGTTCAGAGGTTCGAACCCAGGTCCTAACACTGAGCCAACAGAGCTGCTTTGGGACACTTTAAAGACACCACCTGACCTAATTTATGTTTTTGGGTTATTGGAGGAAACTGGAATATCTGGAGAAAACGCACACAGACATTGGGGAGAACTTACAAACTCCACACTATTGGTGGTTGGGCCAGGACTTGAACCTGTGTTTCTGCATTTTTGAGGCAACAGTGCTACCCTGTGCCGCCCTGTATATTTTATATTGCAATATTCACAGCTTATGAACAACACTGTGTGAGCAACTTCTCCCTTCATCTGATAACAAACGTCTGGAGTCTGACACTGACTGTCCAAACGTGATCCCTTAGACTGATTTTAACTGGCTTTGTAGTTACAATACATTTACAGCAATAACAGACAGTTTTGGTTTATTTTATCTATTTATTTGTTATCTAAATGTGGTACCATGACGATACTGTAATATGGCTGCAGTACTCAAAACCAGTCATGGACTTGTTAATATTTCCACTTGGACTTGTCTCTGTCTTGGAGACTTATTCTCATTCATGACACGCTGCAGTTTATTAGTGCACAAAATAATGGGTAAAAACAGTGCCACACTGTGGTGTAATAAAGTGACAGGAGTACAAGAGTGTATGATTTGAGACACAGCCAACTAAAGGGATTAGCAGTATGTCAGCGATATTTGATTTCTAGTAGATGAAAAGCATACAAGAATATTTTAGTAGGCTTTAAAATAATACAATTGTACAATCTCTGGAAAACAGAAACCCGATGTAGAGAGTAATGTTATGGGCATAGTGATAGAGTACTTCTGCATAATGAAGCTTGCCCTTCATCAGGAGACACGGAGCATAAATACTCATCACAGTGGGCCCGAGGAGAAACTTACACGACTCTGTGGTTTTCCTAAAAACCTATTTAATCCAAATGTGTACAGTCAAACCTATCTGAACTCTGAGTATCTGATTTTCCACTCTAACATACAAGGTATTGTAACTCTCTCTCTCCCTCATCCCTCATCCTTTATCAAACCATTAACCCGCTATAACAAATCAGCATCTGAAAACGATCAAATCAAACAATCAAACTGTGCACAGAGTGTGTAGCAGTGTAATATAACTGATAAAGATGGTGTCTCTGAATGGCAGTTTGCCTCTACTTGCACCTTCCACTTTCTGCCAGTCAGTAAGACGCTACATTTTGGGTTTATACAGGGATTCTTTACAAGGTTCCCAAACTCATCGTGAGGGAACAGAGGACATTTTATTTATTTATTTTTTTGTAACAAACATTTACTCAGAAATAACCTGCGGGAAGAAGACGAAGACGACTCACCTGTGAAGCTGGTCCTCTATGTGATTAAAAATTAATTTAAATACTACTGTTTATTTGTGCTGGTTTGTGCTGTAAATCATCACTGAAATCATCATTTGTGCTGCTTCCAGTTTCTAAGAAGTTAAACATTACATTTTATTACCTTTTAATGGCACAAACCAGCACTGACGCAGCACAAACAAACAGTAGTATTTAAATTCTGTTTTTGAACACATGGAGGTCCAGCTTCACAGATTTAGTGAAATTTGGTTGGGGGGGGGGTGGACTGGAGATAGAGAAATTCACTTACATTAGTCTTCTTGTAAGCAAGTTAAAATTATGAACATGTTTAAATGTTTGATATAAAACTCAAAGTGGGTGTACAAAATCTTCTGAAACTTCAAGATTTTTTTTTTACTTAAAAGATTTGTAGTTGGATGGTACTCTGCTACAGTCTACTAGGCCTGGGTCAGCATCCATATTTGAACTCTATAGAGAATATTTAGTCTCACATAAAACACAAACAAACTGGGAAATATTTTTCAATGGTTTGAAGCATTTACAATTGAGTGGAACAACAATTTGAATTGGTAGAAAACCCAAAAGCGGACAGCCCTCTTGTGATAAGACCCAGTGTCTAATCAGACCAAAACTGGTAAAACATAAACCAAAACATATTTGCCTGAGAGAGAACATATTTAACTGAGAGTTTTGCAGCAATTCGGCTTTTCTATCTATATACATAAAATACATATTTTAGTCATTTTCCCTGGTTTTCACTCAGCGCTGTTATCCTAACATATTCCCACTTCTGGAAATTATGGAACATACCACAAATCACATGTTCAGTAGAAAGTCGTATCATCTGGATGACCTTTGGAAGACCAAAAGTAAGTTCTCTCTTATTTGTTCTGTGTATTTGATGATTTTGTAACTATGACTGAGAAGGTAACCCTCAACTTACTATCCCATTACTGAATTATTTTATTGTAAAAATAAACAACAAAACATTTTTGGTAAACCATTAGAATGTGCTCAGTGCCCTAATACCATTAGTATGGGTCCCATGTGGCTACGTTTTATGTATTTGCTAATTCTGTGCTGAAAACTCAGTGCTGTTACAGTAACAGGATTAAGTAACAGTAATGGGAGAAACCATGTAAAAAATAAAATAAAGTTGCTTGAGACTGACCAATACTCATTATGAATAGGTAAATATGTGTGTTGTTAGATTCAGTGTTGAAAAACTATATAAAATGAAGTTTAATTTTTAAGAGTTACAACAAACAAATGGCACCGATTAGTCTGCCTAGTGCCCCCGACCACCCACCCCATGCTGTGTGCAGGGGATATAACAGGCCAGCAAGTCCCTCTGAACCATTACAGCTGCTGAATGCTTCTTTTAAGCTGCAGGCAGCAGACTTCAACGGCGAGAATGAATCTGTGCAGAGGAACAAACTACACTCACCACATCCATCTACCATCTTCACCAACAACATGACAATGATCCCAAACACAGGCAACAAAGGAGTGGCTCCGTAAAAAGCATTTCAAGGTCCTGGAGTGGCCTAGCCAGTCTCCAGACCTCAACCCTATAGAAAATTTGTGGAGGGAGTTGAAAGTCCGTGTTTCCCCAAAACATCACTGCTCTAGAGGAGATCTGCATGGAGGAATGGACCAAAATACCAGCTACAGTGTGTGCAAACCTGGTGAAGACTTAGAGGAAACATTTGACCTCTGTCATTGCCAGCAAAGGTTATGTTACAAAGTATTGAGTTGAACCAAATTTATTGATTAAATACTTATTTTCCACCATAATTTACAATTAAATTCTTTAAAAATCCTACAATGTGATTTCCTGGATTTTTTTTCTCATTTTGTCTCTCATAGTTGAAGTGTACCTATGATGAAAATGACAGACCTCTCTCATCTTTCTAAGTAAGGAGAATCTGCACAATCAGTGGCTGACTAAATACTTTTTTGTCCCACTGTACAACTAAGAAAACTTTCTTGATTTTAATAATTTTACAGAATGCCTAGGCAGTGGAAAAGAAAGATTGACAGAGGTGTGCCCGCAAATGTTTTTAAAAAAAGCATATGATGAGGTCACAAAGAAGGGCAAGTCAGTCAGATCAGTTGCGAAGGCACATTGGATATGCCACATAAAACTGAGCAGATACTGCAAATCACTGCAGAAGCTGAGAGATCAGGGGTCCAGTAATCTTCTTATGTTACTGGAGTAGCAACAAAGTTTTCTCTGAAGTGCAGCAGTAAGTGTTTATTATTGAATCAGGCAGTAGACCTGGGGACTGTAGCCTAGTGGTTAAGGTCCTGGACTCTAGACCAGAAGGTCTAGAGTTCAAATCCTACCTCTGCCAAGCCACCACTGTTGGGTCCTTGAGCAAGACCCTAAACCTATAATTACTTGGATTGTACGACTGTATATGTTGCAAGTCAGTCTGGATAAGGGCTTATGCCAAATACCTGTATTATGGACTCACTCCATGTGAGGTAAGAAAGTGGATTTGAGTTTTGGTCAGTCACAGGGGGATAGAGATATTGTTCTGGATTGTTCTTGTATTTCAATCAACCTCTTTTTGAAGCATATTGCATGGTGTTGCCTCTGTTTTTGCTTTTTCTTGTCTAATTGTTACAACCTACCCCACTACCCCACACCGTGTATTTGACATCAACTCACGAGGTCTGTGACAATCTTGCAGAGGTCTGAATTGGTGCTATTTGTAGTAAAGAAATGTGTGTTTATATAAACGTTTGAGAACGCTAAAAAATTCAGTGAGTTACAGATAGTGAAGCAAAAAGTGTTACAACCATACCCGGTCTCCCCCTAAACGTAAATTTGGCAGTTTGGATTTGGGCCAATTTTTCCTGCTTCGTGAGTATAGCCTAAAAGTCACGAATAGGTCTGTGTGTGGTGGCCTAGCAAAATAGACTGCAGCGCCACCCAAGCTCCATGCTTAAGCATTGATTTAAAGCTTCCTGTAAACTGCTACCCTCAACAAGAAAAGTGGTAGGAAGCGCCTTGTAAACCAAATATTTTGTTGTAACAGCTGAAGGTGTTTAAGTGTTTTCCATAATAAAGCAATAAAACATGACAGGCAGAATGTTACAGTGATTTTATCATGGCACTTTCTGTAACAATCATCCTTGATTGGCTTACTGCTTTTATAAAATGAAAAACAATTATAACACTCGTAATAAATCATTCTTCTGCAACGCCATGTAATCCCTACCTGTTCAGTCAAGTACGAAAGTTGCTGAAACAAGCTACTGAAACATTCTTCAATGTATTTAATACAAACAAACAAAGAACCTGCTTAGATCGCTTTCTGTGACTTTGAGTTAGTTAGCGGATGCATTTTTCTCAGCACACCAAATATGAAAACAAACTACCTCAAACTAATATCACAGTTAATTGAACATTTTACCTCGATTACAATTAATGAATGATTACTTTGTGCTTGGGGGTTTTTCCCCCTCAGAGATCACTGACAAGGTTTGTACTGTAGGTATGTTCAACTATTAAAGCTGTGACATTTTGTTTTTCTCTAATTGAAATTACAGCACCCATCCCTTGAAATGAAAACGTCTTATGAAAAAGGTCACATTTTATTGTTAATGTAAAAAATTTCCTAAAAAGTATATAATAAGTAACTTGCATTTATTGCAATTTGCAAACATAAGACATTTTTAAATGCCATGTAAAAATATAAATAACTTTATTTGATTTACTTTATTTGACAAATGTTTTTAATATTGCCATGTGCAATTTTAATGAGATGTTTAAACCAAATGAGCTCGAATGTAGCTATGGAAGCCATATTCTTCACCTTACAGTAGAAAATGGCGTCCGTTAATCCTTTTCATATTGCGTAGCGTTTGTAAATGCTTATGTTATTGATAGCTGCATTGTGGAGGCACTTGTTGATGGATGCTTGTCAGTCTTTCTTTATTTTTTATTTTTTTGAGCCATGCAATGTTCATATTCAGTAGTGTTAACGTGATTATGCTTCAAGTGTTGAAAAAGATTGGTGGGATTACTGTTAGACACTGAAATCGTTTCCACAGTATTTACATCAGACTCCTTTTTGTTCAGTGTCATCTTCTCTAAAGCCAAAGTGTGTCCATACATCTGACATTGCATTTTTCTATGGTATAAGCAACTTCCTTGGTACTTCCTAGGGTAATGGGTTTATGGGTTTCAAAACCTGGTGCATTAATGCACAACTGAGTTATGAGACGGTCACAGGTATGCTCACAGTGGTGCCTGAAAGTTTGTGAACTCTTGATAATTTTTTACATTTCAACATAAATATGGAATATCCATCAGATTTTCTAAGAGTAGACAAAGAGAACTCAATGAAACAAATGAGTCAAAAATATTATACTTGGTCATTTACTTTTTGAGAAAAATGAGCCAATGTTACATATTTGTAAGACTTCTAGGAATAACAATTACTGTGCAGGTGAAATTACATTCAGGTTTTTTCAAAGAATCAAACATTATTACAACAGGGATCCTTCAAAGTCCAACATTCACATGTGTTTGTGCAAGTCATCATCATGGCAAAAAAAGGAAAGATTTCAGAGATGTAGTCAAAAAAATGGATTGTTGATGCTAATCAGACTGCAAAAGGTTACAAAACCATCTCTGGACTCCACTAATCCACAGTCAGATAATGTGTGTGTGTGTGTAAATGTACTAAATTCAAGATCACCGTTACCCTCCCCAGAGTGGTCAATCAATCAAGGTCAATCAAGGTCTAATAGTCCTCAATGTCATAAGGGAACCCAATGTAAGTTCTAAGAAACTAACTTCTCTTGCATTGGCTGATGTTAATTTTCATTAGTCCACCATCAGGAGAACAATGAACAACAATGCGGTGTATGACATGTTGGCAAGGAGAAAGCCACTGCTGGGCACCTGCTGTTTGCTGATCACTTGGACAAGGCTGAATTTTATATTAAAAATGTATTGTTGACTAATGAGACCAAAATAGAACTTTTTGGCTTAAAGGATAAGTGCTATGTCTGGAGAAAGGAAACACTGTATTCTAGCATAAGAATCTTGTACCATTTGTGAAACATGGTGGCGCATCATGGTTGGGCTTCATTTGGGTCAGGACGCTGCTGATATTGGTGGAACAATAAACTCTGTTTCAGCAAGACAAATGACTTAACACACAAGTCATCCTACCAAAGAATGGCTAACAAAGAATGCAGCCACTAGTCATAATAACTGTTAATGTTTGTTACAATCATCTAAAAGTCAATACAGCGCCCCTTTCTCTCCCAGTCTCCATATCGTGTCGGCTCAGGGCCGGTAGGGCCACCTTTCTCTTTTGTGTGTGGATTCACGCCATCAGGAAATTCTGAAAGGCAAACACATATTCTAAGACACTGTTTGCTAGAACAAACATCTGAGTCACCAAAAAACTAAACATCTCACAAATGAGAAAAAGTGCTTCCTTCAGCCTTCTCATTTTTTATGTTGACTGATGCACAAAATGTCTTTTCTCTCTGCTGAAATTACATTGCATTTATGCTAAACGTAGGTAACATTAGCTTTAAATGTGTGCAATAAACTTAAATGTAGAGCTAAATATTATAGCAACACAAAATCCACAACAACTACAATCAAAACCGATCATGAAATTATAAATGAAGTTTTATAATGGTGCAATAATACCATACTTTGGTAGGCACTTGTAGTTTCTGAGGCTTTATCATCTGTGTCAAACCTCCCCTGGGGTGTTTTTGGCTTGCGCAGTGGCTCTTTCCCTTTATCTTTTGTTGCTGCTCCAGCTGAGTAGCATGCTGTTTGTGAAAAAGGTGTAACACACAAACAACAGTGAACAAAAGCTAGCATGTGGAAGTACTTCATTCAGTTGATCATACCGTCAAGCAATATTATATCTCTGTCTAGAATATTAAATGAATGCAATAACAATACACACTTTCTTCTCTAATTTGTTGACATTACAAACATGAATGTGTTTTTCTCTGTGAACTTTGGGCATTAAAATGTCAAGTTTTAGTCAAGTAGTCTCACTAAGGTTACAGAACCAGTCTGGCCATTCTCTTCTGATCTCTGCCATCAACAAGACCTTTTAGCCCACAGAAATGCCACAAACTGGATATCTTCTCTTTTTCAGCCCTTTCTCTGTAAACCCTACAGATCCCAGTAGATCAGCCTGTCTAGCACCAATAACCAGTCCATGTTCAAAGTCACTAACAACATTTCTTAGACAGTCTGATGCTCAGTTTGAATGTCAGCAGGTCACCTTGACCATGTCTACATGCCGAAATGCACCGAGTTGCTGCCACATGATTTGCTGATTAGATATTTGCGTTAATGAGCATTTGAACAGGGTTTTCTAATAAACTGGCTGCTGAGTGTATATCACAATACAGTAATTTTGGAAGAAAAATTGTTTTAATGGTATAAAATACTATTTGAACATGGTCAATCAAATCAATTAATAAATAACTACTTAAAAGTCACTTAATCCAAACCACAATTTGTAAACATGTCAACATACACATGCAATAACTGTTTAACACTGTATAACACTATAAGACTTTCACCTATCATTTCTCATGTGGAGTTTGGGGGAGCAGGAGGTCTTCAAACATCTGCTGTACAATGACCAATCTTTAATAAAGTGTACAGTTAAGCTCATATTTGGCTGCGTAGTTCGACCCATTCACAAATCAACAGTTGTTGAACAGATCAAGGGGTTTGATTAGCCATCTGAACCATTCCTATCCAACTCTATAAACTAGGACCATGTCCTTACAAATATAAAATACAATGGTGTTCATTATGTCCTTCCATCTGCTAGGGTCAGCCAAACTGTTCTGAAAATGAGGTGACTTTAACAACAAGGACAACAAAGAATTACTAACAACTTAACAACAAATACCTCTGCAGCACTCCAGACCCCACTGGAGTTAAAGATGGGCTGTGATGGTGCAGTGAATACTGTACTGGACTGTTTACCAGAAGGTTAAGGGTTCAAGTCCCAGCACTGCCAAGTTGCCACCACTGAACCCTTAACCTAGAATTGCTGGGACTGTACCTTGTACGACTGTACCAGTGGTAAGTCACTCTGAATAGGAGCACTAATCATATGACTAAATATAATAAATAAATAACATTGAGTCAAACTTTTTTTTCCTTTTTTTGCACACAGATGCTCATTTAATGCTGACTCGTACCACACAGAAAAAAGAGGATTCTCACCGAGCAGGAATAATAAAGATACAGTAACAAAGGTGTTTGTTTTACTAAAATATAATCTATGCTGATTTGATAACTTCTATTAAAATGTGTCAGATGACAAAAATGCCATTTACAAATGTCACTTGCATGCTGAAACTGTACATAGCACCACCTGATGCACTGTTGGAACTGCAACGATAAGGTACTAAACTGTTGACCAGAAGGTTAATGGTTTGACCCCAGCAAGTTCAACTGATCTCAGTACAATGTATTTATACGACATTCTTACAACATTCTTGTAATTTTCTCAAAACAGCTTTACAAATGCAGAGCCTTGACCCAAATGTTCAAGTCAGAAGCAACAATGAAAAAGAAAATGGTGCTGCAACTAAGAAGGAAAAAAACTTAAGAGGAATCAGGCATAATCTAGAATCTCCACTATGTGGAGAATGGGCAACAGGATTTCAAACCATAATTGTGTACAAGACAGCAGATGCTATGTGTAACACTGTAATAAAAGCCCTGACAAATGTACTCTAATAGTTAACACACAGTCACTAAAAAAAGACACAGCATCTATGCAAATGAGGTGATTGCACAGGCAAACTGCCATTAACAGGCCCATGAGCAAGGCCCTCAGAGAGGGCAAACTCCATATAGAAGCTTATAAAGTGCTTTCCTGATTTCTGTTTAGGGACTGTATGCTGAGTCTACCAGTTTAATTAAAGTATATATAAAATATTTAAATGTGCCTAATTCGGTTGACACCGTGTATCACTGATAAGACCATCTGAGGTGGAGCGTTTTCAGGCACGTCTCTCTGGAAAGAGGCCTCCGGGCAGTCTTGGACTAACTATAGGGATTGTATTTCACAGTTGGCTTGGGAACATCTAGAGGTCGTAAATGAGGAGCTGAAATCTGTGGCCAAGGATAGAGAAGTCTGGGCTGATGTTCTCAGCCTGTTGCCACTGCAAGCCTTAGAAGGAGAAGTGTATGGAAAAAGATACTAACACAAACACTTGACAACCTTGTGACCATGTATAAACATGTGGATTTATATTTGCAGCATTTAGCAGATGCCCTTATCCAACAGATACAAGGGACAGTCCCTTTTGGGACTGAGGTTAAGGGTCTTGCTCAAGGGTCCCACAGTGGCAGCTTGGCAGTGTTTGAACCTTTTGATTAACAGTCCAGTATCCTAACTGCTGAGCCACTACCCATGTTCAACCTCAAAGCTCATTTAATGAACACTATCCAGCTAAAGTGCATTGCAAACAGTGTATGTAACTTTTGGGGTGTCCACAAACTTTTGTCTACAAATGTATCTAGAGACATCCCTACTCATCAAAATACAAAAAGAAACGCAGAACACCTTACGCTTATGTCTAGGCTACCTATGTAAGCATTATTTTATTAAACAAACAGTGCTCTGTTTCTCATGGTACAAATTTTACACAAGCAGCACCTTCATTTGACCCTCTTTTGGCTGCTAGGGGTTAGGGTGACCTCGGGATATTAGTTTTGGCACAGGTCTTAAGCTAGATGCCCTTCCTGATGCAGTCCTCCCGGGCATGGGAGCAGGACCGCAGCAGCTTGTGCTTTCTCCATAAATACACCACATTGCAAGCACCACCCAGTACTGAACCCCGGCCATCTGATACCGCCGTTTCCAGCAACGATGCCGCACAGATCAGTTACCTGTTAATATCGGTTCGATCAGGAATCCATTCTTTAATAAGCGTGAGTTGTTAAATGAGCAGAGCCGAGAAACAGACATCATGCCTTGCTGCAGCGCCTTACGCAACTGCTCTTGTGTTATTGTCGCCTCAAACTGACGTACCCACTTTGAGAAACCAAATGCATTCAGGCTGCTATAGCGGCGCACCTTGTACGCAATGACAAGCGTGTACAAAAAGCGCATGCCCCAAACTGGCAGATACAGAACAGGAACGATAATAACAATAATAGTATATTCAACAGACAAATAACTTTTTTACATTTCAATGTTTATTATCCTACTGTATTGCAAGGGAGAACAAAAATTGAACGCCGCTCAGCTGTTATCACACAGAACAGTTCACTACAGTAACCTACTGCAATACATTTACCTCAAAACACTGAAAACATTCACCTAAAGTAAGGTAAAGTAGGGTACCTAACCCTCATTCATTAACACAAGTCCCTCCCAAATAAGAACTATGTGGTTCTATAAACAACAGTCACTGAAAAGTCACAGTGTAGAAATGAACGAGCTACAAACGAACCTTCCTACGGGATTCTCATTACCAGCTCACAAACTGGAGGGCTGGTAATAGCCTAAATGACTTATGACTTATTCACAACTGAAACTTCATTCGTTTATTAATTAATTCACTCATTTTAATAACTGCAATTTTAATAACTCCAATTCAGGGTCGTGAGGCAAGGGGCAGCACATGACACAAGATGGGAACCAACCGCAGGGTGCCTTAGAGACATAACGCATGTCTTTGGAATATGGGAGGAAACCCAAGCGGACCCAAGGAGAACATACAAACTCCACACGGGCAGAGTCCGGCCCGGGAATCTCTGGAGGTGCGAGGCAGCACTGCGCCACCTGTCGCCCACACGAAATTTACGTACAACAATTAGCTGAGTGGTCACCGTTTTCATTGGCTATTACTGTTCCTTCTATGATACTTCTGATACAAAGCCAAGTCATAATATGTCTTATACAGTACACACTTGCAAAGATTGACAGTTTAGTATTGTCATAAAAAGATGAGGCGTTTGTAGCCTTCCATACAACTAGATCAGTTTCCATTATGATCTGGTCTAAATTTACTGGACTCACATCTCTTGTTCAAATAGCTGAACTGTTACATTTATGTTCAGTTTATTAAAGTTAATTGAATACAACAAAACAATGCTAAAAACAGCAAAGAACATATGCTTTGTTTTGGACAATACTATATCTGTAAAAAATTCTTAGCAGCTTTACCACCAAAACGTGAGTTCACCAGCTAAACCATCACCAGACCAGCACTAACCGAGCATAAACCAGCATGGAACTTGGATCTCACATGGCCTTGCTTTTATACCACCAGGATCCAAAACACAACATCTGCTTTCACCACACACGATTGTACTCTGTAAGCCAAATGCAGGTATAAATAGCATTAAGCACAATTGTATCCGTAATCAAATTTCAAACATCTGGAGCATAAACAGGACACCTAAACTTAACTGCCTTCATGCACAGGGAGGAAGCTGGCGAGGAAACAGTCCACTGCGGTTTCAGAATTGCACAATTTAACTGCTTTTAGTGGATTCAGATAATATTAGCCCGTACCATCCGATGAACAAGCTGTCTGAAAGAGCAGAATAAAAGAAACATATGAATTTGTTGTTGCCTATCTTCTGCATATGGCTTATGTGAAAATTGATGATAATATAAAATAGTTTATGTCCCAGTATGTTTAGTCCGAATTCGGAGTGCATCTACTACGAAGTTGAAAATCATTATTATTATTTATTGATGTAATGTATTTATGATTAATACTTATTGATCTTCAGTATAAACAAACCTGCAAACCCGGGAGCTATATATGTATACAGGAATAAATGCAAATGACGATATTCTGCAAGGAGAAGTAGTCCAGGATCCCTCTCTACAAGTGTTCTCCCATAATTTTTGACATTACTGAGAAATATTACATCTTCAATAGTGTAGTCACTACTACTGATTGCTGATCAGTGGATTACTGATCATTTTGAAACGACTATTTTGCAGGCAACAACTTACAAAACACTGCGATAGCAAATATAAATCCCTCTATGTCTCAATACAATGCTATATCTTGCTCATTAAATGTGTTATTTAATAGGCCTATGTATTTTCATTTTTGCCAGTTTTAATAAAGGTTACCAAAAACTCAGTTAGAATTAATTAATAGTGCATAATCTGCTATAAAACAAAGGCTTTTAGAAAAATGGACATGAAAAATACTTTTTATCAAACAATCAATATTTATGTTTATTCACTTGAAACATTTATATGACCTTTACAAAAGTCCATTAAATAAAACGCATGGAATATTAAAACAATACAAAAGAAAAGAAAACCAACATGCTCTTCGCTGTTTCCTGTGCTGTTTGAAACCATATAAGTGAAAATGAATAGATGAAAAGTAATATGTCTGCATGAGGACACAGCAGAATTCTATGAGTCCCAGCTTGTCTTTCACATAATTACAGTTTCTTTAACCTACTTTGTTACCTCTAACAAGATACACATATTATCTCATCAATAGACTCATCAAAAAAAAACATATTCAATAATGACAACATTCTGCAAAATAAAAAAGGAAACAATCATAATAGGCACCATTAAGTTTTTTTTTCCTTCAGGTGGAACCAACCTAATAAGACTTATATAAATGGGATATATATATATATATAAATGGCATGTATAGCTTTCTACTTTCATTATGTTAAACACAGCTGTATCTTGTAAAACTCCTGAACTAAATAAAATAATACATATGAACACAATGCAGTAAGGATTTTTTATAGCACTGTATTTTAGGTAAGTTGGAAATGCAGCCATGAACAACACTCAACACTCATACATCAGAAAGTCTCATTCAAAGCAGTCTTTGTTTGCTTAGTTAAGGAAATATCAAAGGTAACTTCTTATTTTAATTTGATGTTAGTTTTTCTCCTGAATAAGGGCTTCAGAAAATGACAAAATGTTTCCTGTCACTAAGCATTCTGACAGGTTAAAAGGATACAGTTAATGCTTTGTGGTATTTGGAAACTGCTGTTGGAACTTATCCCTGCATTCTTCTAGTACAGACATGGACAGTTTCAAACTCACTCTCACATCTGCATATTGTTAATATCACAAACACACTGTTATATTCCACATACAGCAAAGAACACATACATTAGTAATGCAATCAAAACAATATTGCAAATGTGAGATAAAGTTCCTCGCATATTTCCATGATAACCATCTGACATCGTGCGTCACTGTCAAAAAGAAATAAGACTACTTGTTTTTTACTTCTAAATTACTCGGTTAACAGTTGGGTTCAGGTGAAACCAAATAATATAACATAAGCACATATGAACACACCGGTGAATGTAAATTATCTTGGCAAAAGTGGGAAATTTGTACTAACAAAGCTGGAATCATTTCCACAATTGCTTCCTTTGCAAACGTAAACCAGTGTCGAAACGACGTTTAAGGAACTCTTTTTAAACGCATTAGTGTAATAGGCTATGCTTAATGGGAAAAATAATAAAATGGAGTTTATGAAATGCTTTATCATTAATATTTAGGGGAAATGCATATATGTCGGATTTAAACCTTATGCTATAGGTGGATAATGAGGCTATAAGATTGGTTTGATGGCTAGTTGCAGGATAAGTGCTTGATTTCAGGACTAGTGATTTTTTTAGTTATAAAATCTAGATGAAACCAAATCGAGCTTTTTGAATAATTCATGCGCATTTCACCCGATAAGAAGCAGACAACGTGCAAAAATGCCGTGTATAAAAATATACTACGCGTATGGACACAACAATGCGAATCCTAATTTTATGGGAACCGTCCATTAGGCTTACAGGTTTCGTAGTTTTGTAGTGAAGAAATGAATCCAACTAGATCCGCACACTGAAACAGTGTCTGCAGTGTGAACAGTGAAAACGTGACTGCATGTGTCATAAATTATAGCACTAGATAGACAGATCTACAAAAGGTAAAGACAGTAGAGTTTGTAGCTAATCGCAGGTGGACACGTTGCTGAGCCTGCTGGTGTTATCAGTCCATGGCTGCAGGTTGTGCAGGGCGAACAGGGAGCTGTTGTGCAGGCAGATTGGATCTGGCGTTACAGGCTGGTTCAGTGTCTTTTGAAATGCTTCTTGCTGCAGCTGTATCAGTAAACGATTCGCCTGCTGTCTTTCGGCTTCCCTTTCCTCAGCTGTCTGCCTCCTGAAGAGACAAAAATAAAACCAGTTCTACAAACAGGACATCGAGCTCTTGAAGCAAGGTTCTACTTTATAACAGTCTATAAGGATGCATTTTTTAAAATATTTACATAGCCTACAATGTACTATTTTTTCTAATATTCTAAAGCTGTCATTTGTTTAGTTTTCGTAACACAACTCAACTTTTGCACAACTCGTGTAGATAATATATTTAAGCATTTAAATACTGCACAAACTTCGTAATTAATGCAGTATCTTTAAAACTAAATCGTGCTTACATTATGAAATACTGGTAATTCGAAGAACTGGAACACATAAAAATACGACAATAATAAATAAATTCATATAAAGTTCTGCTAGAACGACGCCAGACGACAGAAAATCAATTTTTGGTTCATCAGTGAACCTTTAACTGTGTATTTCTCTTATTTTCTGCCATAAAAACAACCGTTAATTGTATGTTTCCCTTATTTTCTGCAATAAAACCGAGCATTTTTACTATAACTCTTCATACAAAATAATTAAATAACACATAAGTTAAATAACATTTATCACAATGTAGTTTTGGGAACTAAAGATGTTTTTTCTGCCATTTCCCTACAGGCCGTTCACCAGCTTTCGTGGTTTGGAGTGTCTCACCTTTGATATTAACTAATTAGCCTACTCTATTCCACAAGAAAACAAAAATTAGCTTAATATTAAAAACTGTTATTTGTAAAACCACTGAATAAATAAGAATAAACTGAACCACTGTAATGAAAATCATATAAGTGACATTTTTATAAAACGACCTAAATATGGTATAACATTTATTTAATGTCCTAAAGCCGTCACTAAAGCCACGGTGATGGTTTTAAGAGTGGATTTAGTGACAGCTTTATTTTAAACGGAAGACATCCAACACGCCTATAGTGTTATACTATATTTGAGTCGATTTTATAAAAATGTCACTATGGTTTTCATTGCAATAGCTCAAATATTAGCCTACTTTAAGATATTAAACTTAATATAGGCTAATAACCTAATACACCTTGCATTAAAATATGGGTTGCTCTGAATAAGTCTACCAACCGACAAAAGCCAAGTCTACACATGTTATAAGTAATGTTGGCTATCATAAATATTAAAACGCGTAGCCTATAAGCTTGTTAATTTTAAACTGTGCCTAATTTATTCCCACTAATACCACTTGTAAGTAAGGATTATTTACGGAATATACAAGTAAAATTATATTATCATTTAAATGCTGTGAAGCAAATAGGAATCGGACTGTAGATATTTGAGAATATTTGCGCATATTGCAATACTGCAATTTACTATACCAGAACAAAAAGTTTGTTAACATAATATGACATAATGGAGTATATTTGTTAAACATTTTAAAAATGGCAGTGCGTTAGGTTAAACTTTGATCAGTGTGCATAATATGCACAAGTGAAGCTTGACTCTCTAACTTGAGATCAGGCCTGTAGCTCAAAAGCTCACCTCCATTTTGTTCTTCTGTTCTGAAACCATGTTTTGACTTGAGCATCAGTCATTTTAAGTGCTTTCGCCAGAGCGGCTCTCTCAGCAGATGCCAGATACTTCTGGCGGTGAAAGCGCTTCTCCAGCTCGCAGATCTGCAGGCGAGTGAACGAAGTCCTCGGTTTCTTCTTTTTCGGGGGTGTGCGGTTCTGGTACGGGTGACCTATACGGCGTGTTACAGTGAAGGGTGAGATGGCCACTGGATTGGAGAAACGGGGCGAAAGCAAGCGGGGGTGGGGAGGGGAAATATCAGCAACACGAGCAAAGCAGGTAGCAGGAAAGACTTCATTGCTAGCTTGTTAACTAAAGTAACCTACGCGTGAGAAAGTAAAGCAGTCCAGGTAAAGCACGTTGCATTATAAATGGTTATATTACTACTGGAGATGTTACTCACTTAGAGCATTGGAGAGGTTCTTCATCAAGAATGTAACTTCCTAATATTCGTAAAGGATATAACTAAATCTTGCACAGTGGTATATATATATATATATATATATATATATATATATATATATATATATATATATTGCACTCAGGTACAGGTATTTCATTTGAGATAAAGTTCAGTTGAAAATGTCAGTCTCATAGTAATCTCATAACTTTTCCTTTATGCACAAGTGTTGAGCCAGTTAATTAAAAGACAATCCCCAAAAGCATACCTGAAATAAATAGCCCATGTCAAACTCTTAACGAAAGTCCCGTTTATTAATCACTTTCACTTTCAGTTAGCTTGATTTTCACGTAGCTGAAAAAAGACATAGTTTTAACAAGTGACACCCAAATGTATACCAAAACAGAAATCGTAATTTGCGCTATTGCTATCATTATCGTAATTTGAGTTATTGATTCCTTTTTATTAAGTATATTGAAATTTAACCAACAACAATTACAAGTACAAATATAGAGCAAGATGCAGTTAGCTGTAAAATACTATTGTGACTGTAAGTTTAACTGTAAATATGATTAAAAACCTCTGCGCAAGTACTGCAAACTGCAATGCATTAGGCCTATCTAATATCTGCCCAGACCTGATTTCTGAAACACCAAACGAATTATATGTGGGCCTATATGAAAATTGAATTTCTGTTTAGATGGCTGTCTGTGCCTTACACCAGTCTGACTTAAGATTGAAATTATACCTATAGGCCTAGTCCTATGTGTGAAGCCACAAACATTGCAGTAATATAGGCCTACATATGATAACATCTTATATTGTAGGCTAGGCATGATAATAAACATTACTTATTTAATATATTTACATTTGACACTATACGGTGGACAAATCTATATCATTATCCCCTAAGCATGTTTGTATTTACAGGTTATATGTGTGAATATAAAGTGGTATTACATTATAGGTGCCATACCAAATTGCAAAGAAACATCCTAATAGGTATGGTATATTAAATATTATACCTATGTGGTACTTTTAGCAAACGATGCCTTACAGATGTCTATAATTCAGACAGGATACAACAGTGCATATAACAAAATACATACACATATTGTTCAAATGAGAACCAGCTTGAGCTTTGTGTTTTGCGTGGAGTGTTACCTGTAAACCTGTCTTTAGTACATCGCCTGTTACTTTCCATCCAAGGAAATGTTAATCCCGTGAGATTGTTCAGAGGACCCATACCTGCCATGTTTGGCACCGGTGCTGCGCTTGTTGGGATAGAGGAGTGCATGGTGGTGAGGGGCCGGTGCGCGGGTACGCGGATTACCCCGGACGGATTCAGACCGTTCCCGTTCCCGTTCATGCCCATGTTCATGTTATAGGAGGTACCGAGCGGAGCAGCGCTGCATGCACCGCTGTTGTATCCGCCGCTGTTATTGCCATTGTAGTTGCCAGTCATGGTATTATAAGCATTGCTGACAATGCTACCCAGCCCGTAGTCCAAGTCCTGCATCCTGGGGTTAGATATCATGCAGCTTCCCTGCTCTGCATTGTTGAGAATCTGATCGATGCCGAAGCTGATGGAGTCTATGTGTGTGTGATGAAGATGCGCTATGTTTTGGTCCATGGTCCCGGCGAGGCGCACTCCCGGAAACCTGCGGCTCCTGCGCGCCGCGCCCGAACCGTCCCGATCTCACAACGCCTGCGACTGCCTGAGCATGTATGAAAAACTCAGCCTCAGTAGCTTGTCATTTTCCCCCCTTCCTCGTTCTTGGCTCAGAGCGAGCCTGCTGGATCGAGGGAGCCACGGGAGCATCAATCAAAATGCCAAATAGGCCGGCTAAGATGCCGCGTTTAGACAGCGGGACCCAATTGGCTAAAAGAACAACGACGAGTCCATTTCATAGGCTGTGAGCCAAAACAAAGGCCAGTAATCCCTTTTTGACTGTAGCTGCTTTTATAGCCTTCACAAGCAAACAATTTAAATGAATTAAATGCAAAATGGAAATTATAGTCAAAAGTTTAAGAAACGCAATAGTAAAAATAATAGCCTATTAATAATAAACTTTAATGTTGTACAATTCAGGACTTGTATCAAAAACGTAAGACATGAACAAACAACAGCCACGCAGTTGAATCATATAACCTGTAGTTGACTCATTTAAATATCAAACCAGTCCAAGATTTCGACCTTCTTGTGCCGTACAACAGTTTACTCTCTACTAGCCTGCCTGGTGGGATATTACGAGCTTTGCATGAGTTCAATTTTCATTAGAATTTAGATGCAGGATGAAGAAAATATGAATATGAATTAAATTGATCTAAACACGAGCAAGTCTTGCGTGCAATGAAATGACTGCAACAACGCTGCACTTTAAACGGCAGCTACATAAAAGTGACTAGACTTTTAATCAATACCATGTACGTTACAGTCTTTTAAAGAGGTAATCACGAACAGGCAGTCCATGGCCATCTTTCATCCATTTCAAACCTAGAGGTTATTAATAACGTCCAAATCGTGCTGTTTTACGGAAATATGTGTAGCCTAGGTATATCAGATATGTTTCCATAAAAGTAGATGGGATGTTAATAGCGTATTTGAAAAAATACGGTCACTTTTGTTAGGCTATGATATTGAACTGTCAGATCTATGAGGTTTACATAAATAGGCCGGAAACACAACGCTAATTAATAAGCAGGTTAGACTATATTAATATAGCCTATAGCCTATTGTTTGCATCAGGGTCTACGTAATAATACCTGATAATCATTTAACATAAAAAACAAACGCTTTTTATTTAAGAAACAAACCAGAAGCCAACAAGAAAAATGATGCTGAATGTAATAGCCCGTAGCTTGATGTGTCGAGCTAAGGATAAAGTTGGATTTAACCTTGCCCAGTGCTTGACAACTTAATGTTTACCTAATAGAGTCTGCATTCCTGAAAAGGCAATACTGAATATCTAGACTATATTAGCTAATACCTCCACCTACTCGCCACTGTAAGCATAATGTTGGTGTACGCCAACATTTTTAGTTTGCCAAAAGATACATACATTCCTGCACTAATGAAATGGCCTGTAGTGAAAACATTAATCGTATTAATTAGGATTTACCTGAATCCACCAAAATATAAGCAGCCTGTGTAGTTATATGTTTAACAGATTGCGAAGTATTGAACTACTGTAAATCTAAAAAAAGTAGATTGCATTGAGAAGAATGAGAACATTTTTGCATCAACTTTGCGTTCATTTTATTTCCTTATCAATTTAAATAGGCTAGAGTTTAAGGGAGGTTATTATTAGGCCTACTATTGAACATGTGTTTAGAAGAGTATTACTGTGACGAGTTTTTAGATTCAGATTATCCAACTGATTAACAAACATTAATCAGAACGCTAATAATTGTACACGAAGCTTCATATTGATATTAAATGTGTCTCTTAATGAGTATCGATTGGATTTAGATAGTAGGCTAGTCAGTAAAGAGCCTTGCATGTAGTTATTAGTCCTAAATGGATGGGCGTAGCAAGTAAGCATATCGTTTAGTGTGTTGCTTGGGTGCAAACAATGAAAAACAGATTAGATCTAACTGAGAAACATGAATTTAATTATGAGGATAATGCAATAATTATGCTCTCCAAAACCACTTAGGAGGTGACAGGGGCATGTAATCAATCACTATTAATAATAAGCTGATGGACTGCTGTTACTCTCGCCACGTTGATTCAAACAAAGCTGAACGACTTAATCTTGGAATTAATCTTAGGAGAATATTTGTTACTGTGTTCAATTGGTCGTGGTTCTATATGGGTTATTTTAACGCTCAAATTTCATTTTTGTCTTTTTTTTTTTACATCTGCAAAGTGTACGAGATCCCATTTTCCAACTGGTCCATTCCACAATGCGCGGTCACGCTCCAGTCCGGCACCAAAACGGGAGCGCGCAAATATCCTGCAATTTCACAGTATAGACAAACACAATTGAAATTCACACTGATCATAGTAAACATGTTTACTACAAAGGCTTTATTTATTTTTTAAACATGTTAGACAATGAGATGACACAGTTACTTGAGGTCAAGATGTTTTGGTTTGGTCGAAAAATAAAAGCCTCATATAGACCTAAGCATAACATTTAAGCCGATTAAAAAAAGACAATCAGTCTAAAATTAAAATGTAGAAAAGTGCATGGTGTGACTCCATTTAGATGACTTCAATCAGTTAGGTCGCTTTTGGTTATTCACTTTGAATGGAAATTGGAATAGTCAGTTTCACTTTACAGATTATACACTGAATAATTCACTTAATATGATTTGGCCGAAAGTTCCCTGATTTAAAAGCGCATATTGAAAAAGTTTTGATATTTTCAGAATTAAATTCGCGTACTATATTCTTCTGCACTTTGTACATCTTTGTATCATTTTCTTCGGAAGTAAAAAAAAAGGCTATTTCAAAAATCTTAAACGCATGGCACAGACACAGTTGCACACCCTGTTACACTCCACAGCCCCACACGTTTTTCCTAATCGTGAGTCCAAAAACACTGTTATGTTTTGTATTTCATAGCAATATACGTACAGAGAGAGGGCTACTATAGGTTTCATTTATATAAACACACACTTTGTTAATCATTAAACAACCCTATGACATTATATTATATTATATTATATTATATTATATTTTTCAAGAGTACTTGTGTGTTTTTGTATATGTTGTTCGATTGTT
This sequence comes from Ancistrus triradiatus, assembly GCA_025084515.1. Taxonomy (NCBI): domain Eukaryota; kingdom Metazoa; phylum Chordata; class Actinopteri; order Siluriformes; family Loricariidae; genus Ancistrus; species Ancistrus triradiatus. Next base: position 260,201 of record JAJAGP010000833.1, on the reverse strand, counting down.
ATCTTCTTAGAAAAACAGGAGAATATTGTCATTTAGGACCATTGGGTTTTTCTATGTCACTGTTAGCAAGTATCTCTAATATAAGGTCATTGTAATGTAAATGGTCTTACACCCTCCTGTATGTATTTGTGGACATATTGCCCTCTTAAAACAGCAGAATCATCACACATATTAGTGCTGATGTTGTGTTATATAATTACATTTGTCAATTATTAATTACATTTGTCAATATATAATATTACATATGTTGTTGATGATGATGATGATGATGATTATGATAATAATAATAATAATAATAATAATAATAATAATAGCAATAACAACAATAATAATAATGATATTATTATTATTATTATTATTATTATTATTATTATTATTATTATTACCTCTTAAAAACCCAGATTTCTAAAATATTCCATAGAAATCATATGCAAAAGGTGGAACAAGACTAACTTATCAATTGTTTGTGCTGAAAGGTGATGTCGCTGAAAAGCAGCTAATGTATGTTGAATCAGTTTGGATTCAGCAGTGTTGGGAATTTAGATTTTGTTTATCTTTCCCTTTAGATGTGCCATAAATGCAGAAAGTTCACAGTAGTTAACCTATCTAGCAGATTAATGAACTCGGAAGTACAGTGTATTAATCATGCATGTCAGAGGGGAAGAGGCCAAGGATCTTGTGTATGTCGAGAATTTGGATCCAACATTACAACACTGTACAAAAAAGTACTAGAATTTATTTTATCCTTACTACATTTATGAATTGTTTATTGATTTTTGTTTGTTTGATTTGTTTGTTTAACACAAATCTGATGCTGCAACCTGATAAGAACAGCTGTTTGACTCAATATAGTAGCATGACATGAAATATAATAAGTTTGTGAAACTGTGCTTTGTGGCATCACTATGATTATTGTAGTTATTCTAATTCTATTTATTCTAATATGTATTAGATGGATGCATGGTATATTAAAATGACTGTCTTGTAAAATATAGTTAAACACAAAATCAAATATTTTGATTGAACAAACGTTATACAAAGATGACAAAGATTAGAAAATTTTCAAATATTGGAAATAGTAATAGATCATTCAGTAGTTAATTATGGATATCAGTTGGAGTGCTGACTGACACAGACTCCATTAACTTGTTTTGTCTTTCTTCTAATGAGTCTCTCATAGAAAAATGAAACCTGTAGAACAATATCATTATCAAATTAGATTTTATTGTTTGAGACCTTATTGTTTAAAATCATACTTGCTTGATACACTCAAGCTGGTATTAATTGTGGTTGTAATTGCAGTATGTTACAAATGAAAAAAAAAGATGTTTGCCAAAACTCTTGGGATATGTACCATCACTATTTACAGAAATTACCGAAAACAAAACGAACAAATAAAATCACACCACCTTCAGATAGTCAAATTCACATCTTGGATGATGACAGATTTTTTGCAATGAATCAGTCCTGGAAAATTCTTTAGTCAAAAGAATATTTAAGAAACATAATAAACTATTATGTTTAATTTACAACATGTACTATGAGAATACTATAAGAAGCTTTCTGGGCTTCAGCATACCATTCCACTTGTATTCATTAAATCCACTAAGTGAACTATTATATTCAAGGTAAATCAGGGGGGATTCTATGATCAGAGCTTTAGAGGTTCCCAATGAGACCAGCCCTCCATTCTTTAAACAAAAAACCCTGTACATTTTAACTTATTTTGGACCAAAATTCCTACACTTGTGAAGGAAGAACATCTTTTGTCTAGGGGAAACACCATGACTAGAAAGACACCAACAAATCTAAGAAAAAAGAAGCTAGATATGAATATGCCTAAAATACAGCCAGCCAGTTAAATTTAACAGAAACATGAGCAAAAAATGTTTTTAGGAAAACAGAGTATACTGCTTAAAAATCTTTTTTTTGGACCTACATTAACATAAACATTTACAATTGAAATGTAAAGTAACTTGATGTTAAATCTTGCAGCTCAAATCAATGCAAAAAAATCAACAGCCCTGAACAAACTTTCCATAACTTTTCTCTATGCTAATCCATTGTAGTTCAGGGGGTGAATTGCTAATTCTTTGGAGAATCTTAAAGTTCATGCATTTAGGAAGCCATTCTGTTAATACGGGGTCCTCAAAAATCTCGGGTTATGATAGAAATACCATACATGTGTATCCTGTATACATATATAAATCTCATTGTCATAGCTAATTTTCTTTTAATGTCATTCAGTAATTCCAAACTGTTAACTCCCTTTACAGTCTCTTTGAAGGATGTGCATTTCCAGAGGTTCATTGTCATACTCCTAGTGCCTATGAGAGAGAGATGACTCAGTGGAATTAAAGTACAGATTTATTGCTTGAAATCCCTTTCCCATCTTCTACCAACACGAGAGGTCTCCTCTTTTGCTGCCAGAACCATGTGGACTCACTCTGGACCTGATAGGGGACTTGACACCTATTATATTGGAAGCTGGTCCTCCCCTCTGCTGATGGTGCGTCCACGCTCTCAAGTGCAGGCGCATCCTGTCGCCTGTTTTATTTGGGGGAGGCTCGAAGGGCAGCTCTACTTCCCTTTCCCATCCTGAGCATATCATCCCCAGCTGGGACCTTTTCACTTCACAGAGATTGATAGCTTCATCCCACCAGCTACTGGTCATTACACATAAGCACCCCCCTCCATTCCCCTGAGTGTCATTGACTAGGGTAGAGAGGAGGCCTTTACTTTCCTTCTCCATCGTGGTGGATTAGCATCCTCCTCGCTGCTTTTACATCTCACCAGCTATGCCTTAGACATACTGAACAACAGAACTATTGTTTTGTGGCTATACATTAAAGCATATAGTGCTGAATATAAGGAAGCAAAAGTTCTTATTTAAATATGTAAGAGGCAAATCTTATCAGAAATTAACTGAAATGGAGAGAACAATTACAAATGTATTACATATTGAAATAACAAGGTTTAGGCATACCCTAATTGACTGTCCAAATCGTCCAAACTGACGTTGAATTGAAACTTCTGGTGTCACGAAGTACTGATTATTTATTTAGTTTATTTAAAATTGCTTTTCAGCATCAATGGCATCAGCGGCCTACATACATACATATATGTATATGTGTGTGTGTATATATATATATATATATATATATATATATATATATATATATATATATATATATATATATATATATATATATACACACACACACACACACACACACACACACACACAGTCAGGTTGGGGCCAATTCAGCGTCTTTGTACTGTGGGAGGAAACCGGAGCACCTGGAGTAAACCCACACAGACACAGGGAATACATGCAGACTCCACACAGAAAGGACTCAGATTGCTCCGCCTGGGATCGAACCCAGGACCTTCTTGCTGTGAGGTCACAAAGTACAATGATGAAATTAATGATGAGTTTTGCTCTATGTGATTTGTGCATTATGTGATCATGTTGAATGGCAAGGTGTGGAAATGTACTAAATTTAAGGTGATATACCAATTAAGGTTTTTAAATAAGTACAGAACAATTAGACAACTAATACAGACAGCAATAATTAAATCATATAACAGTAAAATACAGAAATCTCAGCTATAGATACAATTTTAACCTTCAATATTCCAGTAATAAGATTTTCAGGTCTAAAAATGTGTTGTATGCGACCTTAAACAGTCGAATCCCTTGCAGTTTCTATAATGCCTTGGATTTCCTTCTTTAAGCTGTGTAGGATAAAGCCAGGATGACAAGAACTCCGTAGTAATAGTGGAGGCAGGATGAGACTGAGGAAACTCTGTCTATATAAGGGAGCATCTTAAACGCAAAGAGGTTACTATTAATCAGAACTATACATGTCTGCAACCTAATTTTTCTTTCTGTTATTTTTCACAAGCTTGAAGGTGCCATCCGATATAAATGTGTAATGAGCCTTCCATACCCATTATATTCACATTATTGCAAATAGAGCCAATTATTTCTCATTAAACTAATGGCAAGAAGACAGTGTCTTTAAGCAGTGCAGCTGAATTAAATTGTTAGTTCCCTTTAGTATGTCCCAGCCTAGTGCTGAGCAACAGGAGACACTACAATCTGTCATCACAGAGGGCCTTCAACAGGTAGGTAGTTTTTTGTGTTGTTACGTTTGGCCTTGTTCCCCCTGCCCTCAGCCCAATTATGCAGCCTACTACACCATAACAAACAGATCCTCTAGTCCAAACGTACAACACAGAAACATCAGCACAGACTGGCTGGTGCCTGCACTGGCCTCAGGGGCCTCACCTCCCACTTAATGATCTACTCTGACGGACAGAGGCTGTGGGCCAGGACTTAGTGTCTCTTCTGACAAGTCCCCTCCACGGCAGCAAGGTACTAGGTACACCGTTAATATGACTTTCAGCGTTACAATTTTTAAATGCCGACTCTAGACTATTCCCTCCTGCATGTATAATACTTTTTGATGTAAACGACACCGCTGTACTAGAATATACGTTTCTAAATATCCAGTTGAACAAGCGTAGCTATTGTCTTGAAATCCTTCTGTGTGGTTTTTGTGAAGGAATTCAGGTAATCGCTGCTCTGCTCTGAAAATAAGACTGAAATTTTCAACACTTCAGAAGTGCTTTCTGAGCATTATAGCATAGCAGGAGTCTCAGCACTCCGAGAGGTCAAAGGCTATCTCAGACTGCAATAATGGTACAAGGAACAGAAAACACCCATTCTGGGAGTGAGATCTGATAGCTAAGGAGAAGAATCACAGTCACAAAACACACAAAAGATTAAGCCTCCAACAGCAGCTATTCAACATTGCAGGTTCATTGGATTCAGGCTAAGTTAAAATCCACATTCATTTTATTTCTTGCAAATATATTCCCCTTTAATTTGGTTCACTTGACATAAGGTGGATGATTCAGTTTGCTCCTCTGGACAGGACTGCAGAAAAAAGTTCTATGGACAAACTAGTATCAGCAGTTTGTGGTCAGTCCCCATTCAAAAACTGGTCAAACAGAAGCAGAGGCTTAACCTTATGGCACCAGGTCCATAAATACAAGTCAGTTAACCAGTCATAATCATATTGACAGCAAAGACTAAGCCAGGGCAGGAAGCTGAAGTCATTAGCTGCCATGGGGTTTGTGAGATCCTGGAAAAATCATTTCTTTCCCATCCACCACAAAATATGAGAAGCTGTCTGAAACAGATCTCAAACAGAGGTGGACCTCTGCCTTTAAAGAAACACACATAAAATAGAAAAATTATATTTTTCTTTTACCGTACTTAATACTTTGACACAAATGATATACTGACATGATTTATGCAAGGTCATAAATACCTGTATACATATCCAACTGTGAAGCATACACATTTTGTCATGGGAGGATTCTATAATGGGTAAGAGTGAGAGTTATGTTCTGTTTGGCTGGATAATAGCTGGAGTCAGCACGGCATCACTCAGTGTAGTAAACAGTGTCACTTCCTAACACTGTACAGACACCCCTCCACTTGCTTACAGGGGAAACATACTCAGCAGTCAAGTGTCAACATGACCACAGTAACAGTCACTGATAGGCCTTCCCCCACAGAGGACAGTGAATGAGAGGGGGATGAACAGGCTGTTCAGGTGATCGTCTCCTTTTATTGGCTTTAATTTAGCAAACTTTAGCAAGACATTCTCAAAAACAATAAAGCAGTCAATTTGCTGGCAATTAAAATGGCCTCACATTGGGAAGTCGTGCCTGCTTACGACAACTGCCTGTCCCTCTGACAGGCTGATGATTGATTACCCTGCTCGGGTCGTCTTTATAACGTGATAAGCCAAATTAAACCCTTGACTGTGGGGGCCCATCTGAGGTCTGGCTGGGCAAATTAAATCTCTAGCACTGCTGTCGCTCTCTACTGCTCATTCTCCCTTATTTCTTCTCCTTTCCCCTGACTTTCTATGCACATGTCATACCAATAGATACTCAGAAAAGAAGTCTGATGAAAAAAAGGCAAGAAAACAAAACATAAATGGCCTCAGTCCTTCTGGTAGCTCTCTTGGGAGTAACAGGCCAGGTGAGACAGCAGCAGCCAGCAAACTGAAGACATTAAGCCATATTAAACATACTAAAGACTTAATGAAGTTCAAGCAAGCACTGGCACTATTGACTTTATTAGTTTACAACAGATTAATGGGGATAATCATTTAAGTGATGGAGATGGATTACCCTTTCCAAGCTGCTCTTTGGCTCTGGAGCTCTCAACCACAGTACACTGTGGAAAAGAGAGAGTGAGGGATCCAAACCCAGCACTCAGAAAGCACTAGAACAGATGAGAAATATTAGCAATCCAAAAAGCGTTTATTCTCCCCTACTATTAGAGGAGGAATGAGTTAATCTGAGAACAGTTCCCAGCTTAAATGTAATACATAATGGTAAACATGAAAACTGTACAAAACACATTGCATTTACTCTCCACAATAGCAAAACAGATAATATACAATAGCAGGATGATTCATTACTAGCAGCTTCAGAAACATTTTATAGTACTTAATCTACATTTTATTGCCAGTAAAGGGCGTACAAAAACACTGTTTCAATTTTGTAATAGACCCTTTATATATTTTGTTTAACTTTTTTAAATAGTTGATAAATGCTATTCATATTTATAGAATTTAATTCATAATACTAAACAAACATTGCTACTGTGTTTTAAATCTGTTATAAGATTTCACATAAAGCATTGCATTATGTCAATATAGTTGGTGTGTTAGCATGCAAACACCTCTTGGCTCCAGATAATATAGGACCTACTAGCAAGAAGCTCAAACAGAATATTGCGTGTCTGTTAACAATAAAAGTGTCAGACCTGCACACTCACACACATCTGCACGCCCATACACACAAAAGCATAGAGAGAAAGAGAGACAGGATTATGCCAAACTCTGTCCAAAAGAAGGTTTAATTATTGTCTCCTTGCCCTCTATAAGATGAAAAGACAGATCGCATTGTCAAGCCTATGACAAATGAAGATAGAGTACAGGTACAGGCACAGATGTATACACTATACACGCACAATAACCCCATTTCTCTCAGGATTGGAGGGAGTTTTCTTACATTTAATGAGAAGTAAAGGCATAATTTATTCTCATTTGGAAAAAGACAGTCACATTACAAAATAATGCAATTTAATACAATGTGATTCCATGTAAATAACTTATTAATATCAAGACCTAAACAATAAAATTTCTGTCAAAAAAAATTGGTGTTTTAGGCTGTTCTTAGCATCTTAAACAGAGTCAAAGCACTGGTGGATGCCTTTTAACAATTTACTATTACAATAATAATTACACTGGAAAACAAAACCGGTGATCTCTGGAGCTGTGAGGTGACCGTCCTAACTACTCATGTGACACAACGAATAGGATGAACCCAACTTTTATTCTGGTCACACACTTTACATCCAAAGTACACTGACAAAGGTTTTTTGGCATCCCTTCTATTTTTTGAGCTCTGTTATTTCAGGAACACTCACTTGCAACACATTCATAATACAAAGCACACATTTCTGGATTCTCCACAGACAAACAGTGGCAGTATAATGTACTGAATACCCAAGTGACAGGAAAACCCTTTTAGAAAAACAAAGGCTGTTGTAGAAGCAAAGGTGGGGGGCAAACTTCATACTAATGCCATCTTCATACCATGTTTTGGACGTAATTTGTTGGGTGTCCACAAACGTTTGTATATATATTGTGTTTCTTACAGCATTTTTAATACGGGCTGTGAAAGAACATTTCTGTGATTTGAATGTCAGTTCACTGCAGATGTAAGAATTTGGACTATATACACAGTTACTAGACATTACTATGGATGGGCAATCAACACAACAGATTTAGACAGAAGCACAACTTTTCATCAGCGTAGAAAAGACTGCATATTTAAACATGGAGATTCAGTGCACAACTGACAGAGAAATGCTACTTGAGAGTGGGTTCTTTGTTAGTCCAGCATGTCTGGTCATGTTTCTCCAAGTCCCCGGTGACTCATTTATATAGAGAATTTCAAAGAGAAGCTATTGCTGTGTATGTTAAGGGCAAAATCTTTGTAACCAGTGTAATCAATTAATAAATTTACATTTACATTTATAGCATTTAGCAGACGCGCTTATCCAGAGCGACTTACAATTGATACAATCTTACAATCCAAGCAATTGTGGGTTAAGGGCCTTGCTCAAGGACCCAACAGTGGCAGCTTGGCAGAGGTGGGATTTGAACCCTAGACCTTCTGATCCATAGTCCAGTCCCTTATCCGCAGTAGCCTTACCTGTGAGGCTACCACAGTCCTCACAATTTATTTTAACTTGGGATGACATGATGTATCAGTGACCTCACAGCTCCAGAGATCCCCGGTTAGATTCCCTGTCCAGACTCACTCTCTCTGTGGAGTTTGTATGTTCTCCCTGTGTCTGCTTGAGTTTCCTCTGGGCACTTTGGTTTCCATTCACATTCCAAAGGCACACATTTGGTCAACTAGTGTATTTAAAAATGGTGCGTGTGCCCTGCGATCGATTGGTGCCCTAATTGCAATGTGCTGCCGGTGAGGCCCCAGCTCACCACGACCCTAAACTGGATTAGGTGAAATTCAAACTGTGAATGTATGAAATGAATGAATGATTGAATTGAACTTAAACTGCATCCTATTAAAAGAATATGCCAGCACTTTCCAACTTAATTTGTATGCGCAGAGGCAGTAAGTAACAAAGTACAAGTACTTCATTACTGTACTCTACTTGATTGTTTTTGCAACTTAATACTTTTAACTTTTACTCACTACATTTTCAAAACAGGCTTGTTACTTTACCATTTATAAATCTCTTTATTTTTCTTTTTTATTTAGGCAATTCTAGTTAGGCATCTAATGAATTGCTAATTGGAATTACAGGTTTATATTTCACGCATTGCAACTGGTGCGAGGCTGCACGTGCCAAAAGATGATGCAACTGCGGTGGTTCCGGCTGTCATGCTCCTCTTTTTGTAGGTGCTCACTGCGCATGCCGCGCTTCACGATTTTGAGGGAGGTCTTGCAGAGCAGGTATTCCTTTACAGGCATTTATATGATACGTCTATGAGAGATTATAGAGATACTCAGAAACAGAAAAACAGAAGCTGCAAGTATGCCCAAGAGTTCCAATATTTCTAAAGGTTTTGCATAATTTAAAATTTAGTGCGGTGTAGTATCATGTTTACAAGAGCTGCTTTAAAATTTCTTGAAGCTTAATTTGTTTGACTAAAATTCAGTGTTTCAAAGAGTTTTTGATAACTATTGTTTGGGTTAAATATCAGAATATACTGCATTACTGAATATTGCCATGTGTAGTTATGAGAAATTTAGCGGCATTTTTTTTTTAATCCCAAAGTATTTGTATATTTTGGTTCCTCATTCTGCTGTTGCTGTGGTTAACTAATGATGATGTCATTTGCACGATTTTTGAATATGATTCATGTGGTACCAGTGTTGGACAGGACCCAAGAAAATGTAATGTAAAGTAAATGTACTGTACTTATGTAGTTTTTTGCTTATATGTACTTTACTGAAGTATTTTCATGTTGTGGGTGACTTTTTACTTTAACTCCACTACATTTCAAAGTCGAATATCTTACTTTTTTCTCCACTGCATTATTTACAATCGTTATGTGTGCATAAAAACATAACATATAACAAGGGAAAAGCAAGCACACCAATCAGTGTACAGTGCACACTTTGTTTTGAACTTTTTACCTGTTAGACTAATTAACAACACTTTGTTAAAAGATTGGTGTACCAAGAATGGCAAGAGTCTTTCACCTAAATTTTGTTGATTAAGTATGAGCCTTGTTATAAAAATGATAATAGAACATAGAGTTACAATAAAGCATGGTACTTTTACTTCTGAAACTTTTCAAATTTTACTCAAGTGCAGCTCTAAAGGGAAGACTTTTACTACTTTTACTGTACTATTAATAGTAATATTTTAACTTGGGTATCTTTACTTTAACTCAAGTACACGGTTTGTGTACTTCATCCACCAATGTGTAGTACAAACCATTAGGTACCCTTAGTGCCATGGGTCTGTACCTCTTACCCTCAAAAAAATTTAGTTGGAAAGGAATTTTAAAGAAATACTTACTTTTTTCATTTAAGTACATTTAGTTGCATGCACTTTTATAATTCTACTTGAGGAAAATATATAAGCCATACTTCAACTTTTACTTGAGATTGTTGTAAACAGATTAGTCGTACTTTTAGTAAGTAAAGAACTTGTGTACTTCTTCCACTTCTCTGTAATTAATAAGAACATAAATTGAGTTATCTGTATATAACATTATCTATTATATACTGTAGGTTTTATGGCTTCCCTGTACTGAATGAAAACATTATTTCTTAACACTCACAACTAACTAAGTTAAGCAAATGTTTATGGTATGTTTATGGTAATTGTAGAATTATTAATAGAATTCTTAACTAAAGTTTTTATATACTTTTTAAAATGTTATTTAAAATAATTAAATTTAAAATTTAACTTCATAATTGATTCCTTTCAGGAATATTTCAGATGGTATAAATTGTGGCAGTTTGGTAAGGATTTCTCATCTGGCTCTCTCACATTCAGAATCCATTATTAAAGTTTATCATTGCAGAATGAAATTTGCATCACATAGCACCATGCTATAGCCTACGTTTGAAACATTAATTTATGTAACACAATAAATGTCATATGATTAAGTTATGAGACAACAGGTTTTGGATTTTGTTTAGGGAAACACTAAAAAGGTTTTCCACTGCTACATATGCTACAGTATGAGTTTAAATGAGTGATATAAATATTTCTGAAGTGTCTATGTGATATTCTCATTCAAACAGATCATGACAATACTTTTAGAAACTGTGCATTCTCACATATAGAATGATTACAGCTTGATTTCATCACCCATTTCAAAATTTAATGGAATTGAATAAATTGGGGTTATTTTTATGACCCCACTTTTCCTGGTCAACATGTCAGGGACTCCACCTCCCTATCCCTGGAGAAGACAGGGTGCAGGCGTAGGCATGTTCTGTATGGGACAACAGTCTATCTCAGAGCTGGGTAGGAGTCATTGATACAATGCTGGGGGATGATCCCCAGACAGTTCTCTCATCCCTCAGACAAAGACAATCATGTAGGCATGTGATACCCAGCCTAGCCAGAAGGTACCACTGGGACTCAACCTTGGTTCTTGTGGTGGTGGGCCAGCGTCTTAGACTGCTGCACCAACCGAGCACCATAGAACATAATGTCGTACATAAGTAACCACAAATAATATTACTCCTGTGGAAAATAACATGTTCTGTCATATCAAAATGAAAAAGCACAGTATAGACACCCAGGAATCTCTCTTCTGCATATTCTTATCAAAAACCAAATCAAAGACACTTGTCAAAGGAGTGACATTTCAGGCATTTTTAACTAGGCTGTTGTATTTCCAGCATCAGTATAGCCCACAAGTTTTAGGCCTGAAGCTACTAATTAACAAGCCTGAGCTGAAACAAGCTCTACAACAAGCAAGCAAGTAAAGGTCAAAGCAATCAATGTGCACAGAAGATATGATATGTGTGTAGGATTACAGTATTGCTTGTGAATGTAGTATTTCATCAAAAAAGATACTTTTTCTTAGTTCTCCTACAACAGCCCGTGTAAATATGAGCTGCAGAACCAGGTGTCATGCACAGAACGCTTTTGTAGTGAAAACAATCCATAGACTGTATGGGCAAAAGACTGTCATTTATACAGCTAAGGCTATACAATTAGTGACCCCTGGGGCAGAACTAGCCCTCGAGTACATTTTTACTGGCCTCTTTACTGGTTCTTAACAGCTAATTAAATCTTAGAACTCTACATAATGTGTACAGAACTAAGACTCTGATCATAATTTTGTACACATTATGCAATTTATGGGAGTTTTTTCCTATTTGTTCTGCTCCATACATGTTAGCAGATAATATAAATAACAATATAATATAATATATATGTAATTTAATCTGGTGCAGCTATTTCACACACATTAAGCATGCTTAATAGAAAGATAGATCACTTTATTAATCCGAGAGGGAAAGTCAAGTGATTACAGGAGCTCAGATACAAAAAGTAAAAGTATTTAAAGTAAGTAATTACTGTAGATAGAGGTGTATAAATAGAAATAAGATAAGCAATATGGGTGAATAAAAAAAACATTTGAATAGAAAGAGAAATGGAAGTAAGCTGTGAATATGAGTATATAACTGTCATAATGACTAACATGACTGTGTCATTTGCAGAATATTAAGAGACGTGCAAATAAAGATGATAAACATTGCTTTCTGAAAACACTGTAAAAATCACTGTAACAATGAGTGGGCAGAAAGGAACTTGTTTATTTAAGCTAGTATAAAGCTAACTGTGTGAGCTTATCAGTGACAAATGAGCATAATATCCAGAGGCATTTCCACATAATCCACCTCAACTTTTCACTACATTTCATAACATTTCACTGGGCTCTAATACATAAAATAGCATTGTGTTCCTGGAATGACTTTTGGAATTTGGCTCTCTTTTAGGATAATTAAATGGTGCTGTTATATTTTATCCTATCCTAATCAGTGTTAGATTAATAATAATAATAATAATAATATTATTATTATAAATCCAACATACCAATTCCAACATGTGCTGAACATGTATCCCATTAGGATGGTGGGCTACTTCAATCCAGATTTATAATGGTGTACTGTTAAAAAAACAATAAGATAAAATTAATAAAATTAATAAAAATAACAACAATAACAACAACAACAACAACAACAACGTGTATATGATAACAATAATAATAATATTACTATCATATACAACGTTATACACATGATACAAACATACTACATATATATATATATATATATATATATATATATATATATATATATATATATATATATATATAATATATATACACACACACACACACACACACACACACACACACACACACCACAACAACACACAGTGGGCAAAAAAGTATTTAGTCAGTCACTGATTGTGCAAGTTCTCCTACTTAGAAAGATGAGAGAGGTCTGTAATTTTCATCATATGTACACTATATGAGAAAAAAAATCCAGGAAATCACATTGTAGGATTTTTAAAGAATTTAATTGTAAATTATGGTGGAAAATAAGTATTTGGTCAATAACAAAAATTCAATTCAATACTTGAATGTAACATAACCTTTGCTGGCAATGACAGAGGTCAAACGTTTCCTGTAAGTCTTCACCTGTAAGTCTACACACTGTAGCTGGTATTTTGGCCCATTCCTCCATGCAGATCTCCTCTAGAGCAGTGATGTTTTGGGGCAACACGCACTTCCAACTCCCTCCACAAATTTTCTATGGGGCTGAGGTCTGGAGACTGACTGGAGACTGCGGTTTGCTAAAGATCATGTGGACAAGCCAGAAGACTATTGGAAGAATGTTTTGTGGACGGATGAGACCAAAATAGACCTTTTTCATTTAAAAGAAAAGTGTTATGTTCGGAGAAAGGAAAACACTGCATTCCAGCATTAGAACCTTATCCCATCTGTGAAACATGGTGGTGGTAGCATCATGGTTTGGGCCTGTTTTGCTGCATCTGGGCCAGGACGGCTTGCTGTCATTGATGGAACAATCAATTCTGAATTATATCGGAGAATTCTAAAGGAAAATGTCAGGACATCTGTCCATGAACTGAATTTCAAGAGAAGGTGGGTCATGCAGAAAGACAACGACCGTAAGCACACAAGTCGTTCTACCAAAGAATGATTACAGAAGAATAAAGTTAATGTTTTGGAATGGCCAAGTCAAAGTTCTGACCTTAACCCAATCAAAATGTTATGGAAGGACCTGAAGTGAGCAGTTAATGTGAGGAAACTTGGGTAAGAGAGTAATGTAATTTCGATTCTCTGTATGTCTTGGATATATGCAGAATTGACAATTAAACTACTTGACTTGACTTGAAAAAAACATCCCAGATTTGAAGCTGTTCTGTACGGAACAATGGGCTAAAATTCCTCCAAGCCGGTGTGCAGACTGATCAACAGTTACAGGAAACATTTACATTTACAGCATTTAGCAGACACCCTTATCCAGAGCGACTTACAATTGATACAATCTTACATTCCAAGCAATTGTGTGTTAACCCTGGACCTTTTGGTCCATAGTCCAGTACCTTAACTGCTAGGCTACCACAGAAATGTTTAGTAGCAGTATATAATATGGGATCATTGTCCTCTATAAATAAATGACCAATGTATCATTTGATTAACTAGGTTCTCTGTATCTACTTTTAGGACTTGTGTAAAAATCTGATTTAGGTCTGATTTTTATGATTCTGCTGTAGGTCATATTTATGCACAGATATATATATATATATATATATATATATATATATATATATATATATATTTTTTTTTTTTCTGAGGCTGGAGTGAAATAGTGAAATGTTATGCTTCATACATGAAACTTAAAATAAGACTTAAAATAGTATTATTTACACTTACATTTTCTATGGACAAAATAATCATAAGATGTAGCTGTTGTCTAGTATAGCATAAAACAATTTCCTAACCTATGATGTTTTGGACACAAATTAATTTGACCTTCATTCTTTTGTGACCGGAATCAGAATGCAGACTGTCTCTCCTGGTTGTGTCACTGAGAATGACATAATAATGATTGTGTAATGTTTGGACTTTAAAATATACAATATGGAAGAGTGAGGTACTGAATATATTCAAAGCTCATATTTGCCCACCTAATGCGTTGGAAAGCTTGTTGTACATGTAAATAATTGATAAGGCGCATAACATGCACAGAGACTAATAAAGTCAGCACAAAATGAAACGTACACATTGCATAAACATTTGCATTTAAGTTGGGATATAAATCAATAGTATTATTCATTTACTTTTTTATAATATATCACTGCTCATGTTTATATTACAGGTTTCTGTTCCTGAGTATGAACTATTGCTGGATGCAAATCAGTTGTCTCACAAATCCAGATCTGACCCCTAGTGGCTTAGGACATGCAAATTGTCCCATATGCCGCTGAAAAACACAAAATCCCTATAAGCAAGGCTCAGCGCTTTTTGAGGGAGCATACTGTTTCTAGCTGAAGCTAACAGTTTGGGATCCCATCAGCCAAACTAACTCAGAATCTGTTATCAAAGCCATGCCCCAAACACATGTCATGCATTGAAACATAATTGTCAGGCTAGTACACTGCCTCATGATTGGAAGATTTTGCCTGATATGCTGATTGGTTAAATACAATGTAAATTAAATGCACTCTGTGTTTCTCCTGTTCATAGAGCCTGGGGCAGCCACAGAGACCTGTTTTTATTGTCAGCCCCCAGAATATGCTAATGTGCACATGTGCTAAACAAACATTGCAGATGTACAAAAAAAAAACAAGGAAAAATGGGATAAAAATAAAGTAATTTGCAAATTTGCAAAGTATAAAGAATACCTGTCCTGTATTGTTACCAAAAGAAACAATCCTTGTAGGAGCTTGATATAATTCCAAGTTATGTTATATGAAACCATATCAAAAAGCATCCATGCATACACTCACAGTTTGAAACCAGGATTTCTCTATTCTGTGATGTTTTAGAGAATGACCTGTAGAAGTGGCATTGATGTGTTGTGAGAAAGCAGGGAGAGGAGTGGATGAGACAGGTCGGCAGGCACAGTGTCTGACAGACCATTACTGCAGACAGGCCCATAACTCACCCCGATAAGAGCTGCTGTTGACACGGCCTCAGTCAGGTCTCAGAGAAAGAAAGGCAAAGAGCACGAAAGAGAGTGTGTGAGAGTGTGTGTCAGCATAAAGCCATGCAGTTAGCACAACCATGCCACGGATCCTCAATGCTGACAACTTAAATACTGTGCCTGCGTGGCTTTTTGGCCCTTGCTATCTCTTTCCTTTTCTCTCCATGCCTCAGCTACCCCCTTTCCATTTCTCTGCAAAACATGTGCTGTACTTTATCTCATCTTCTTCGGCTCATCCCTCCAGGCTGTTTGCCAGTCTCTGTGCAAACCCACGCCCATCCAGTTCAGCTCTGTACTTACTGAAAAAACATAAGTACACAAAGCAATGACTGCAATGTGAGAACCATAAGGACAATGCTACCAAAAGGAATAACTTGTGTTTCTGGTAACACAGAGAATTTTTTCCTTCTTCCTTCAAAGTAAAAGGGAATGTGCACCTCAGGCTTAATTTCCACGGTCTTATATCATACTACTGTATAGCGGTTGGCAAGAACTAGAAGTAATTCATAAAGAAGATTCATGATACTGCTGACAGGTGGTTGGAGTAGTTAAAAACCTTAGGCCTGTTACTTAAACATAATGACTTCAGTAGAAGCAAAAGTAATCATTCAATAACTATGTAAGATCAAAAAAATATATAGTAAAACAAATCTCAAATCATGGTGGTTTTGTTGATACCCAGCGTATAGGTAAAGCTTGCCACTTCAAAACAAAGTCAAGGTCCTCTTTAAATACATTCACTTTTTATGTTCGCAAGCATCAAGTTTTATATTTGAATGTTGCATTTAAGATAAAGTTAATTAATTAATCGCCCGCTCTAGCATTGGCCGATGATAATTTAGACACAGGAGGCACGGCTAGTGTTAGCAAGTTCCAAAAAAGCACTATGAGATGGTATGACACAAGGTTAAGTTTGGGATTCACCTATAGTAGAACAGTGAAGGAATCAAGATCACAATGGCTGTGTGCTGTCACATTCTCAGCAACAAGAGCATGAAGCCAGCACATTTAAGAAGGCATGTGAGGACTAAACATGCAAATTTGAATGGTAAATCTGTAGACTCACCAATTTGCCTACCGTGTATAAGTGTGTGTGGTGTGTGTGTTTCTGTACAACTCATAGGTGGTACTTGGAGGTTTTGGTTTGATGATGGATGATACTTGGTCTAAAACGTTTGAGAACCACTGTAGTAAGCTATAATCTCTGAAGTGCGTTCAGATATAGGAATATTCTCAACTGACACAGTTAGACGACCATTTGAGATTCAGCCATAGAAATGAACACGAACTGCATGAAGAAATGTAGCTCGTTAATGGTACTTGTTCATTTTTTCATCTTCAGTAACAGTATAATCCTACCGAAGGTCACGGTGAGTCTGAAAGCTTTGAGAGGATTAAGTGGTCTCTAAAAAAAAAACATTAATAAATGAATAAATTAAACTAATGACATTTTTTATATTTGTTGCATCCACTGCCGAAGGTTCACCTCCCTGCCAGCAGAGGTCGCAATCGCCAGTTTACCAGATCACCTGATCATGTACATCACCTATTTTGTATACAAGGAGTCAGGGCATGGCTTATGCTTTGCAAAGTCTTGCTCTAGCCCCTGTTGTCCAAATCTGGATTCCAATTCTGTTGTCCAATTCTTTGTATTGCATTGTGTATCTCTGGTTCTGAATGGTTTACATCACCTGCTCTCTGTCCATTGCCTTTGTATGCTACGTATATTTGTTATTTCTGACCTTCTGTGTGTTTTGAAGTATGATTTATGCCAATAAACAAGCATGTGGTCTCCACCTCTGCATCCTGTGCCTATCGTTACAATACAGTGCTAGCTCGATTCTCAACCACCTCGGAACTTGTCAAATTCAGTTCTCGACACATTTTGACTAGAATAATTTGTCTCCGTTCTCGTTATTTGCTCGGTACTCGGTGCACTTGCTTGATCTTGTATGAGTCAAGCCATGCGACTCGGTCCAGCTGAAACCCCGATTCACGATTCAGTACACAGTGATTCAGTCTCACGATAGCTGTTTCTTAGTGCAAAAAAGTCCCCATAGGTCCTAAAATGGTTGATGATTACAGCCAACCAAAAGAAAATCAAGAACAGAGTCTTCCAGATCACTTTCAGGCTGAGCAGTTAGCATTAGCAGCTAGCGCCCTGAATTCACCAACAAAGTAAGTGTTTTGCTTTTACTTTTCACTTTCAATCCATTAATCACTAAATTACATGAGATGTTCGACTCTTTATTATAAGAAAAGCTTTGCGTTAATGATTTGGCCAACTGTAGGTTAATGTATATGTGTTTTAAACATTAAGTTTGGCTCTGCTATGATACAGAATATACAATTAAACTAATAAGTTCATGATACATACTTATTATGCATTTGTCGCAATGTATCCATTCCATAAATCCGGGAGCACCTGTACAATTCAGCTCCATTAATGCATATAATGCCTTACACAGTGTGGATTTTCTGGGGGTCTGGAACGGATTCATTCAATGTACATTATTCCTTATTTGAAGAATTTGCTCACTACTCGTTGTTTTCAGTTCTCAACAAGGCTTCTGGAACGAATTAACAATGAGACCTGAGGTACCACTTTATTATGTTCAGCTTATTCTTTCTGAAACATGCTGTTGACTAAAAAGTTGAAAACAAAATAGTTACTCAAAGTGGAATTATTTTTGTCTTTTGTTCATCTTTAGTAACCTTTTTATCCTTGTCAAGATTCATGGTCGCAGTGGTCCTGAAGACTAACCCAGAAACCATAGCAGGCAAGAATACAGATTAAAATGAGCACTCATCTGCTATGAGGCATAACACAATGACTCTCACCAAGGGAAAGTTTAAAGCAGTGAAAAACACCCACCAGTATTTTGGTATGTGGAAGGCACCCCGAATACTCAGAGAAAAACACACAAATGACATGCAAACTAATAACTTGTACTGATAGGATTGATAGTATTTCATAGGCATTTCACACACCTTTAATTAAGTTTTCTCTCATTTACCTATTAATGATTTTTATACTAGAATTTCATTCCACACCCCAGCCTTGAAAACCCACATTCTGATTCACATCGTGAAGGCCTTGATAATTAGCTGACAAGTGACAAGCTGACTAGCATCACAGGTCTAGAAGGTGGTCATCTGTATTTGGTTAGGATTCCTGTTCTCCATTCATGACTGAGTTTTTCTCTCTACACAATGCAAGGTGGTGCAGTGTGAGTGTAGCTCTCAGCAGGTTGAGACAGTGTGCAGGCCTGTCCCACTGGGTGCTGAGCAGCACTTCCACAGAGCTTGGGGTCAGTCAGCAGTGATAACAAAGGGTTAAAGGTTAGATCCTATACCGGATCTCCTTACACTCGGCCCGCTGCTAAAAAGCAGTCCGGCAGTCGCAGCTCTCAGTGTTTTCACAAGTGAAAACTCAGCAGACATATACTCAGACACAGAGTGTATGGTTACTAGGAGTTCAATTCCAAGTGTAACCTTATAGTCCAAACAAATTCGTATTCCACTCTAAGAACTGTGGTAATGTTGAATGGAATGTTTATGTATCAGATAAAATGTGAAAACTAATCCATTTAAGACTAGCAAGCAATTTTGACAAAAGAAAATATAAAACATGTCTTGACTTAAATAAACTGCAATATATCTCATTCATCATAAAATTTATTGGGAGAACAACTACACTCTTTTCCGCATTTTGTTATATCCTAATATTTTAGTGTATCTGTTGCATTAACTAAGAAAAACAAATAGCAGCTTATTAAAGAACTACACTAAGCAGCAACTAATTAGCTATGCGATAAAAGTGATTTGGAACAATTATACAACTGGAAGATGAATTTATTTTAACCAACTTAAATATTTCTCACAAAGTGGAGTATGTGCCATTCGTTTTTTTCTGCTATAATTTTTAAGCAAGTAAAAACAGTCGCCTAAATAAACTAAGAACCCAAGACTAACATTTGACCTTTCTGTACTTTAGTTACACATTCACATTTTGGAACGCTTTTGGAATCTCTAGGCTAATGACTTCTCTAAAATTCAGGTGATCAAGTTAATGAGATGATATCATTGGTGTAGTGTGCAAAGGTGTCCTGGCTTAGTAAAAGTCACACAAATTGAACTAAATGAAACTGGAAAGGCTACAATGAATTCTAAAGACTTTGGTAATCATCAGTTCATACAAAACAAGTTACTTATGAATTGAGGAAATTCAGCAAGCTTGCTACATGCCCAAGGAGTAGGTATTTTGCAAGGTCTACACCAACAGTATGACACGCAGTGCTATAAAGAGAGCTATAAATGTATGTTTACGCAATAACTGCACTTTACCATTTTTAAGTATTTCTACTTTACTACAGAGTAATGCTGTTAAATTGGACTTTTCACTTTTACTTCCCTGCGTTACAACATGAAGATTTAGGAATCCACCAAAACTGTCGACTTCAGTATATTAAACAAAAACTGCTACTAATTTATTTTGAGTGGTGAAAACTTTTTTCCTCCACTTAAATCTTAATAGTGACTGTGGTAGCCTAGCGGTTAAGGTACTGGCCTTTGGACCAGAAGGTCCAGGGTTCAAATCCCACCTCTGCTAAGCTGCCACTGTTGGGTCCTTGAGCAAGACACTTAACCCACAATTGCTTGGATTGTAAGATTGTATCAATTGTAAGTCGCTCTGGATAAGGGCGTCTGCTAAATGCTGTAAATGTAAATGTAAGCAGGGGGGACACGCTTGGTTCTGCAGGATCTGCCTTTGTTCCTTTGGTCCCAGCTCTCTGCAGGTCATTCATCAGCCCCCTCCGTGTAATTCTGGAATTTTTGCTCACCGTTCTCATAATCATTTTGACCCACAGGATGAGATCTTGCGTGGGGCCCTAGATCGAGGGAGATTATCAATGGTCCTGTATGTCTCCCATTTTCTTACAATTGCTCCCACAGTTGATTTATTCACACCAACCTGCTTGCCCCACTTTTTTGCCCCACTGTATCATAGCAAAGGCTGTGATAAGTAATGATAAGTAAGTCAACGTTTAAAATGCTTACATTAATCTGCAGTTGACCAAAATCAATAATACAAAGCTTATTTTATAATAAAGCATTGAAAAATCTCATGTCATTTAGTGAGTAATGGATTGAAAGTGAAACGTGAAAGCAAAACACTTACTCTATTGATGAACTCTGGGTGCTAGGATAGTTGCTAAGCTAACTGCAGCCTGTGTTCTGGAGCATCCAGTTCCTGTTGAAATCTGAACCACTAAATCACTGTGTACTGAATCATGAATCGAGTTTCACGTGAAACGAGTCATGCAGCTCAGCTCATCATACAAGTTTAAGTGCACCGAGTAACAAGCAAACAACAAACACCAGGACACGTTTGTCTCCTCAAAATGCATTGAGAACTGAATTTGATGAGTTCTGAGGCTGTCAAGAACCGAGGTACCTCTGTACTTTATCTTCAGTGGAAACATAAACAGAGAACATATATGTTTACATTTTCTGGAGTAATATTTCACTAGCATCATCTCAAGTATAGAAGTTGTGTACTTTGTCCACCACTGTAAATAACTAAAGTCTCTGTTCATGTGTTGACTATAAGAAAAACACTGGAAGGTTGTTTTAGTGTAGAAACACCATGGAGAAAAATCAAACACAATGTGTTAGCTAAATACTAATTGGATATTAGAGTCCATGGTGTGTAGGGAAATGACACAAAGGGAAGGAAGGAGGTACACACAAGGGCGTTTCTAGACAACTTGCTGTACTAGGGCACACAGATTTTGAAGTGGCACAGCTGCACTATTCTGCTTCCCAATCAGTCATAGGGGCACAACTGTGCATTAAAATAAGCTTGTCATTGAACACTAAAGTAAGCATCACTCGGTCATGAATGAGAAATGAAGATCAAATTAACTAAACATAGACCTATAGCTATAATCTATTATTACCTTGCCTGCAGCGTGGCTGACTTTCTTTAAAATATTTGCGGACGTCCATTACTTAATTCATAAACAAACAAACAAACAAACAAACAAATAAACAAACAAAAAACTACAGAAACTAGCTGCGACCGAAAGGATTAGCCACTCAAGCTTTTGGATAGATGCAGAGGTATTATGAGCGTTTGGAAAGATCCTGGGGCATTATGGGAAATGTAGTCTGTAGCGACCTTTCGTGGCCTGTAGTTCTGCTCAGCAACCCATGATGAAATGCTCAGCAATTCAGTAATTGTAATGGGGCAAAGTGACTTCACATCAAAACTAGATCCCTAACGATAAAGTTTGTTGAAGGCAGGATCATGGTTTTTTGACTGTTGACCTGGAGGACATGAAATCATTTTAAGGGAACAGTATATTGAAAGTTGTTTCAAGTTCAAGGTAGTGCTTATTTACCTGGAGATTAAAATACTTTAGGTAACCAAACATAATTATTGAAAAATCGAGTGAATTTTTTTTTCTCGAGTGATTGTTTTTTTTTTAAAGAGGTATAGGTAATAGGTAATTCAGAATTCAGACTTTAAATAAACTGATATGCCGGGGTCTGATCAAACGAGGGCCTAAAAATGGCATCTCTTTTACTCACTATAATTTCTTTTTTCTCCGTTAGTGCTTGTGTTAGTGGTGTTAGTTCTCTTTTGGCTTTTCTATATGTAGCTCGCATTTCATTCAGCCAATTTCTCACAGTTAAATAACAAATGACTCCTGTTTCCACCCATTTCGTCTTCAGTTTTTCAATTTATATATTGGTTTGAGTTTTCTATCCTGATGTTTGTCTTAATTGGTCTACAGATATGTTATCCTTTTTAGAACTCCCATTTTGTTAATACTTGGACCAAACTGTAGACACTGGGACCTGACTGGGAACAACCAATATCTGTACCACACTGAGGGTTGGAATTCCCCCATGAAAGAGTTTTATAAATCTTTTCATTGTTTCATTTGACACTTCTCTTATTGGGGCCATGTTTTCTCTTAATTAGTCAAGTCCAACTACTTGTTAAGGTCAGTTAGCACTGTGTTAACTGCAGACCAATTTGCATATTTAGATTTGTACTGGTATTTGTCATAGAAATGCAAATTACAAAGTGATTCCATATTTTTTTCGATATTTTCCTCTACTTGATCTGGAAAAAGTATGTCATTCAGTAATAACTATTTTATTTGATTTGTATGAAGGCAGAATGTTCCACTATTAAACAAATGTTGTTTTGTGCGATATCTGTAATTTATTAATTTGCTACTAAGTAAAACATCTGAAGGAGCATCTTCTAACTGTGATGATTCCACCATTTTTGCCAGAGGTAGAATAAACATATATCACATGTTTACCAACGGTGCCATAATCTAACTGCATGTATGTTTTGTATTTCCTCCTGGTGTTGGCAATCCGTGCGTCAGAGCAAATCAATCACTAGATGGCGGTAGACGTCCATTATGGCAAGGCGCTTCGCTCTGTCTGTAGGTTGAGCTGTAAAATAGACTGAAATACTCTTTTGTCTCCACGCAGTGGCACTACTGACAGATGTCTGGCATAAACTGTTCACGCCAGGTTAATATTTTATGGGAAACCAACGCCATACTAATTATGTTCATGGTTGGTTCAGGGATACCACTCCAAAACACAGTTAAAAAACGTAACTGAGCAAAAGACACAAACAATCAACATCCTTACAAGCACATTTATAAACGTAAAACGCTAAAAACCAGTTTAAGAAAGGCACCGTAGGGTGCAAATGCAACAGTAAAATCGTATGGGGCTAATCTTAAATATTCGATTATGTTGAATATTGAATTAAAGTAATGTAACTAGGCTAAGTGTGTCTAATATCTGACAACATTTTACTTAATTAGAAAGTCGAGTGTCTCTGTAGTACATGTCTTCATCTAAGTTTAAATCAAAACAATTAGTGCAGCAGTTTGTAGTGTTTTTGGAAGTTCTCCATGCAGTGGCTGTATGTCTATTTTTCATCTAGCCAGTCTATTTTCATTTCACTACACTTAGCAAATGTCATGTTGAATATGATATAGGCATTTCATGTTTTGATTAGTACTCCTAATCTATGCTAGATGCAATAAAACATTTTAACATAAATCTCACGTATAATTATTTAAAAATATCTTATGCTCCCCATTTAAGGCCAGTGAAGTGACTATAAGAATCGCTTGTTTCATATTCAAATGTAGCCAAGATATGAAACATCATGGAACTCATAATTACTGTCCATTTGTAGTCATTATTTTGGTGGTAGAGTTTATGTAACCCTTACCCTTCCGGCAGGCTTTATTTGGTGCTTTAAGTATGGTATAAAATGCCTCATATTGTTTTTTGAAAAACCCTGCCTAGTTTTCTATAACACAGACACATAGCCTACATTAAGGTAACCTCAGTAGCAACAAACAAAAGATAAGTATCTTCGCTAAAATTTGCAATTTTTCTGTCATTTTTTTCCTTTCTGACTATCCTGCAACTCGGGAATTATCAAAAATAATGGAGTAAGTCATCGAATTAATTACAGCCTTTATTTCAATCTAAACACTAGGGGCAGCACGGTGGACCGTGGTTAGTGCTGTCGCCTCACAGCTTCAGAGACCAGGTTTTAAGTCCCACTGGTTGTTGCCCCTGTAGAGTTTGCAAGTTCTCCCCCTGTCTGCGTGGGTTTCCTCTGGGTGCTCCTGTTTCCTTCCACATTGCAAAGACAAGCGTTTGGTCAATTGGTGTATCTAAAGTATCTTAAGTGTTAACTTAATGTGTTTGTTTGTGCGCAAATGAACCGACACCATGTCTACCATTGGTTCCCATCTTGTGCTTTGTATGGCGGTTAGGCCCTGGCCACTTGCAGCCATAAATTGTATTAAGCAGATACGGAAAGTGAGTGAGTAATTGCACATTTTTTATTTAAATACATGAAAATAAGTTGGCACAACTTCTGCAAATGAGACAGTTATAAATCTTAATAATAACTGCTAATATTTAATTAACAACATAATTCATTCAATTAAATTTTATATTTAAATTAAGTTCTGAGTCCATGTTAATATAATAGTAGGAAATGTAGAAGCCAATGGACAACACTCACAGCAAACTCACACCACTGAATAGTTACCTCTTTATATTAAGATTTCAAGTCTTGTACCAAAATATATATTGTTAAGATTACACATAAATTAGAAACTATTTAAATGTGTTATACATTTTCTGTATCTATAAACCTTTGGACATTTGCTTTAACATTAAAAAAATAATAATACATTGATTACCTGATGATAAACTTTATGTTTGACAACATTGATTAATGCAAGTAAAGAAAGTAAACAATCTAATATTATATTATATTTTTGAGAGACTTCCCAAATCAGCAGCAGAGATAAGGCAATAGGCTCTTGGCCTACCAAGCAACCACGTTCTCACCTTATGCATTTGATCTTATTTTAAGGAACCGAAATCTTATCATTAGTTTTTTCATGCATCTTCTCAGAAAATCCATACTGAGTAATCTTCCTGTCACTGCTTTTAGGGCAACCTAAAATTATAACATTATCGTGTATAATCTTGAAATAAATAGATTTGTGTTATTTTTCACAGAATAGGAAATCTCGTATCCAAAACAGAATATCCGATTCGAGCTCAGAAAGGTTTTAATTGTTTAAATTGTAGTTATGATTATGTGACAGACTGTAGTTATGTCATGTCTCATAACAGTATTTCAGTGTTTGTTTCTATGCAGTTGCAATGAAACATGCTCATTGTGATGGTTAATCGACAGTGTCTGATGTCTTGAGACACTGCCGGTGGGACAGAATCTTTTGGGTAGTTGTTTAGGCTGTTAATTAGACTGTTATTGAGACAGGGTTGATTAGACTGTTAGTGGAGAATGCCATAATTTGCTTATTTGTATTATTTAACCGAAGGATTTGAAGTTAAGAGTCACAGTTGGCAGGATAGCCAGACAGCCAGTGTCATTTTCTGTAACTTTTGGCACGTATGCCAAAAGGGGTGCCCTTTGGCATAAGTGGCAAAAATAATAATAATTTTTAAAAAATTACAAAAAAGGCCGTTTAGGTTATGGAGAGTTTAGGTATCAATGTATCAGCTGAATGTTGTTTAAAAAGCATTATTATCTGCATAGCTCAACACATTTGGTTGTTTTAAAGTTTATTTTGAACTCAATCTAATAAAGTAATCCCCACTGACGAAAAGAAATGAGAACATATATCTAAACAACTGCTGCCTGTTGTATTTGGATCTGTAATACATGTTGTGGATATTATTGAATTTGTTTTGATCTACTAAGCTAATCAAACGTATTTTGCTTTATTTACCATATAAGTCAGTTTACCCGAGGTGCAAGGAACCCAAACCAGACATGTCGTGACAGCTATTACACAAAACTCTAGGACTAACAAAGATGCATGTTAAAATTATTAAAACAAAACACATTTGACCATTTTATCAGAGCAAAAACTAGTTTGGTTCTGTAAGACGTTAACTTTTGAGGTGATGTGTTAACTCAGTCAGCAGCAGCGTGGAAGGAATTATTCTCAGTAGGCTAATCACAAAGAAAGCCATAGCCCATTTGTTTAGAAAACGCACATTTTGACCAAAAGACAATAGATCATCCATGAGCTAAAACAACGCTGGATTTTATTTTCAGCCTGAATAAAATTTGGCCAACCCTATATGTTCTCTCTCTCTCTCTCTCTCTCTCTCTCTCTCTCTCTCTCTCTCTCTCTCTCTCTCTCTCTCTCTCTCTCTCTCTCTCTCTCTCTCTCTGAATAAACCTCTTTCCCCTTTAAATCCTGGACGTTTTGACAGGTCGCATTAAGATCTGCCTGCTCAGCATGAACACATCATAAAACTGGACAGGCAATTTCTGTTTTCACCAAATAGCCAGGCTAACTCGTTCTGCATCTTTGATTTTAATACACTAGACAAGCAGCTTAGCAGCAAGGGAGGGAAAAATATCTGGCTTAGGTATATTTTTCGCATTATGCCTCTCAGTTTCCCCAGATCAATTTTTCCGTTTGAATTATCAACTAGAATTTGATTAATATGCAAATTCGAGGGGGAAAGTCTCGCGTGATTCTTTCAGTGAATAGTAATTAATCAACAGTTAAAGAAAATTAATACATATATCAAGTTTGTCAGGGACACGCTTAGTTCAATCGTCCGTAAAATTGAAGTTTGAAGTATTAAGGGGCTCTACAGGAGCGCTATAACTAAAACTTTCAAATGTGACCTATTTAGTGATCAATCAAGCTTTCCCCTTAGGTTAATCTAGTTAATATTTCACCTAAAATCATACACTCTTTTGACATGTAGTCTCGGATGGAGTCCATGAAAAGTTTTTTAAACGTTAACGACTTGCCATTTTCAGTTGCCCGCTTTTCGGTCATAGTTTTGGTTAAAACGAAATATAGGCCACAACTTTTTTTTCAGTGCATAAGGTGAATTGTTATGCATTTATATATCCATTTCTCATTTATATGACTATCTAGCTGGCTGTTTACCTATAGCTAATTTATTTACTAATAAGAATGCATTTATTTATGAATAAGAATATTAAAGAACGTTGTTAGGAAGTTCTCTTCATCCAGTCCATGCACTTACAGCTATGGTAAAGGAAGATGTGTGTGCAAACCCCATTGTTTCAGCAGGGACTCATGCATCAAACTTCAATTTTCCGGACGATTGAATTAGTGATTTTTTTCCTTCTCCTTCTTGTGCTGAAATACACTTAAGACTTGGGGATTAATTACCACGTTCTGCTCTTTCGGATTGTAGTATTGCTTATCTTTGCCACGTTTAACAGCCCCTCATAAAATAAAGAACTGAACCGCAGTAGCTTGCCTAGTTCTGATATATCAGCATACTTTTGTAAGCAATTCTCTACTATTATCCTTTATCTTGGGAAGAACTGCGAGACGTTTTGTACTGCGTCAAGGAAGATGGGCTAAAGATGGTTTTAAAAATCAAGGATCAGACTTTATGACAGTAAAATCTACTGCTGATTAAAACAGGCTACTCCGATTTGCGTGGTCATCTGTCATGAGTAGTGGAACTAAAATCTGAGACTTGCAGATATATTATTTGGCCAATAGGCTACATAATGTAGTATGTGCATAAAATACACTCAGACAGAATTCGTTTTTTTTTCATTTAGAGTAGTGAAAGTATTAGTAGAAATACATAAGTGACACAGGTGCTTGCTGCTTATAATGGAGCGGCTATATAGATGCGCTTGTCTCGCACTTAAAGCCGTGCATCCATGGCATCCCACTACTTTTTATTCTCAGGATAAATATTTGAAGAAATCCTAAGCATCAAAGCAATCGTGTAATAAAGAAAAGCACAATAAGGATGAAGTCTTCTCTATCATCACTTATGGGATGGAGAACCTGGTTCCCCCAGCAGACTATCTGCTATGGTCCACGTCGATGGATGATTTCTCAAAGCCCTACCTAGGCTATAACAAAATGATTACAAAACCTATTCATCAGTATATGTTCATTTACTTTTGGTATAGAAAGACTGGTTAAAAACAACAAAACCTTACTAATTCTAGTGATTAATGTAGTTGTTGTTACTGATTTTAATAGCCTATTCGTATCGCTATAAGTGGTAATAAGTGGTTTTATTTTATCGTTGATGTTTTATTTAGTATGTAATCATTAAATTATTTTCTACTGATCATTTCTATCACATAAACCAGGTATACATATGTACACGTGAGTCTTCGCGACAGCTACCTCACCTAATATCCGTTGTAAATTGTATTAAACTGATCTAAAACACTATGAAATAGTATTTTGGGGGAATCCAAATAAAACTGATTAAATGCTATATCCGATCCTATATTAAAACAGGCAACTTAGGCAACAAAATGAATCGTCTAAAAATGCTGCCAAAATCTCTTCATAAAAACACATAATGGCACAACATCTTCACAATCCCAGTCAGTTTCATTGTGATTCATAGACTGGTTTCAAACAGCAAGTGAGCGAAGAAAAAAAGAAAATGGGCCACATTAATGGGCCCAGATGCCCTCGTTCGGGACTATGTATGCATTAATGCCTTTGTGAAAATTGAGCGTAACACTTTGAAGGGAGGGCTAAGTCAATCCATCAAATTGTCTGATATTGTGAAGAAAATTCAAAAACCATATGGCCTCCAAACGCTTGTGTCCTTTTCTGGCCGACGGGACACGCTTGTCTCGGCACTGAAAGCCGCAGGAGGCTGGAGATGCTCCATTGTACGCTGTCACATGAGGGAAGGCTGCTCATTTGTCCCCGAGTTTCACGCTCCACGCTAAAAATGACAGCGCCGGCGCTTTTCTGCAAACAAGCGCCCTAGCTCCGAGAAACTGGCCCAAAACCTGCCTTTTTCACCCATCCAGATTGCTGTTTCTCACATAAATCTGTTGATGGTGCCCAACGAAAACAAGTGGAATGAGCAAAGGTTACGGCTGTTTAAGAATGAAAAGAGAAAAAGAGGCGAGACATGAAGGGCAGAGGTTAGCTAATGTTTGTAACAGTCCAATTTTCTAATAAAAACGAGGTGGTTATTGTAGTAGCACGCGCGGTTGTGATGGTTAATAAAATCATATCCGTTCATAGCCTAAACGTTTAAATTAAACATTTCCAAAATATGGAATAGTTCGTTAACGAATATTATTCTAAACTGCAAAATGAAACCGTGATTAAAATGATTTTTTTACAAACAGAATTTTATTTCCTTTCGATACATTACACTTTGTACACTGGGTTTAAATGGTGTCTTGGTTTAAAGGCACTTACAGGCATACAAACAATAGGAAATAGATTCAAAACGTGACCGTCCATTTTCATCCAGTGTTCTCTTGTTTTTAACTCCACGCTATTACGGTCATATGAAATGTTTGGTAACAAAATGTATCAAACGTGGAAGGTTTTACAGTCCTATGTGCGCGTTAACCTGACACGCGCGCTGTGCGTGTGGAGTTGTAGCCTATGAAAGATTTGGAGATATATCAGATCTGCAGTCTTATTTTTTAACAAAAAATAAAATTGTAACAGAAAATATAACATGCATTATTCATTTATTAAAACATTGTAAATTTTCTTTTGTGTGTGTGTGGTGTGGTGAGAAAAAGAAGAGAGAGAGAGAGAGAGAGAGAGAGAGAGAGAGAGAGAGAGAGAGAGAGAGAGAGATACGTCAAGGTAGCCTACTTATTGCTTTGCTCCTACTAGTTTGTTTAAAATAAATAAGCTACATGATTGCAGTGTTTAGATTAGCAGTCATTGCATAAATAAATCTAAATCTGAGAAAACTGTCCATGCTTTTGAGTTCTCTTTTGCCGTGAGTCTTTTAAATACATTTGGTGCATTAATGGCACTTTAAACTCAAGCGTTTTTGGGGACAGGCTTTCAGAAAAGCTCTATTCTGAAAGTTGCTCAAGAACATCAGTCATCGACGTCGATCTCCTCCTCATCCTCATCCTCGGAGCTCTCTTTGCTGGTGGTATGGTCTGTGAGCGGGGATTGCGAGGGTGAAGGCCGCTGCTGGTTCGCGCTCTCCCGTCCGCACAGCGTCGCAGACTCGCTGAGAGGAGCCGCTGCCGTACCATTTGCGCACTTTTCCAGGTTTGCTAATTTAACCATCTTCTCGAAGGGCACAGAGCCCAAGGTTTTGGCCGACTCTACGTCTGCTTTCATCTCCTCCAGGTCTCGCTTAAGCTTAGCTCGCCGGTTCTGGAACCAGGTGATGACCTGCGCGTTGGTTAAACCCAGCTGCTGTGCGATCTGATCCCGGTCCGCCGGTGATAAATACTTCTGATAGAGAAAGCGCTTCTCAAGCTCGTAGATCTGATGGTTGGTAAAGGCTGTTCTCGACTTTCTCCGCTTCTTGGGAGTATTTCTCTGCCCAAAGAGCGTCATACCGTCTCTTCCTGAAAAATACAACGGCATGCTAACACGTGTGCTTTCCAAAAATAAAGATTCTGCTACAAAACAAAAACAACCATAATAATAATAATAATAATAATAATAATAATAATAATAATAATAATAATAATAATAACAATAATAATAATAATAATAATTTACTATTTCTATTATTATTATCATTATTGTTATTATTATTATTATAGCAACAACATTCATTCATTTTTCGCAACGACTTTGAAATGTAATTAATTCAACACTAAAAACATTTATTTTTTTTACAATCCACGTTGTAGTATTTAAGTGTTTTGTCAAACGACTACCAATCACCGTTTCGTGCTAGTAGTACCAAACAAAACTAAACAATAAAAGAGCAACTTTTAGCTTAATTAAATGTAATTGTTTGCATGTGTTTGCAAAATAATAGCAACAAATAATAATATTACATATTAACAACAACAACAACAACAACAACAATAATAATATTGTAATATTGTTATTATTACTGTTGCTATTATGATTGCTATTATTTTGTTATTATTAATAAATCGCTACTTTTACAGCAAGTAGTCACAGCAAGTTTAGTAGTATTTGTTTAAAAAAAAAAAACGTTCTCATAAACCGATAAATGTTTTCAAGTAATGAAAACATACACATTAAATAACAAATTAAATAACATGGAGGATAAAGAAAATGCCGGTTTTTACGAACAAATATGTGAACATGTAGATCGAATATATAAAATATGTAGGTCTATACCATTTTGTGTGCACATCTTATTTTGAACTATTTAAAAAAATGTATCTTAAAATTAAAAATGCAGTGTTTTACCTTCGGCGGCCTGTAGAACACTGACTTCGAGTCCTTTGAAGGTCTTGCTGGCGAGCTCCTCCAGAGCGCACAGGGGAGAGGTGTGTGTTAGCAGAGCGCGGCTTCCTAACGTGTGAGCCGCAGATGAGAGCTTCTCTCCAGCTGAGAGGAGATGCGCCGAACCGCACAGAGAGTAACCTCGTTTTACCGTAGGCTTGTTTAATATGTCCTCGATGCTAAAGGGTGTGAGAGGCTTGTTGGAGTTTGCAGGAGGAGGAAGATGGTCCAGTGGACTGCGCCGTCTCTCCTCCACCGAGGCGCCTTTTGCATCTTCTTTGGAGGTCATTTTGGCTTGTTTTCAGCGTGTGCCGCAAATACTTCGATGTTTAGAATGGGCGAATTGTACACGAGCTAAATATACAGCAGCTACGGTAGTATTAAATGATCAAAACGACAGAAAAGAATTGGAGCACGCGGTCCAAAACCATGTGGAATTACATGCCCGCTAATATGATGGTGTAGTTCGGTTTGCCGCAGGGTTGGAGAACTTGGAGTCCTTTAAAGTGGCAGTTCTGGTGCCTAAAGCTCCTGGTGATGATAGGTCTTTCTCTATCAGATCAAATCTGAGAGCCTCTGAAGCTTCAGCACAAGCAGCCAGCTTCAAAAGCAGCTGCAATTGACTACACTAACAAGTTATTGTTGATAGAGAGACAATCAATTATATCCACTGGCACTCTCCCTTTCCTTTCCTCTCTCACTCTTGCTCTTTGACTATGTTGCAGTCCAGTGCGAGCTTTAGTGAGGAAGGAGCCCCGTTAATTAGAGGGCATGGCCGGGAGGAGGAGCCCAACCCCTATTAGAATACTTAATGCTCCCATTATTTCTTCCATATTAATGCATTGTCGATAGGGATTTTCATTTTGGTTGAGCATAGTTACTGATATAGATGATAGTAATTTCGCCCCAACCAAACAAATTATTTACAAAGAAAACACAAACACAGAAATCTCAGAATTTCAACAGAACTTTTTAGTTGAAAAGGAAGAGATACTTGCTATTTTGTAATTATTACTGCTGTGTTATAAAACGCTAATAATAATAATAATAATAATAATAATAATAACAACAACAATAACACCAAAATAATAATAATAATATAATATAATAATAATAATATAACATAATAACAATGAATATAATAACCACTAATAATCATAATAATTATTATTATTCTTATTGTTATTATTATTATTATTATTTATTGGTATTATTATTGGTATCTCAATATACTAATAATAATAATAACATAATAATAATAATCATAAATTATTATTATTATTATTATTGTTCTATTATTATTAATTATTATTATTTCTTATTATTATCTATCCGCAACTGTGAATAATGACCAAAATTCTAGAAATTAAATAATATCCCATTCAATGTTGGAATAATAATAATAAATAATATAATAATAATAATAATAATAATAGCCTATTCATTATTACTACTACTACTACTACTATTATTATATTTAGTAGTAGAGTAGTAGGAAGTGTGTAGTATTATAAGTATAGTAGTAGTAGTAGTAAGTAGTAAGTAATAGTAGTAGTAGTATATTACAATAAGCAACCGACTGAGTGTACCTCTGCATGGGTAACGCTTAATAATACTTAGAGACGAGAGCGAGAGAGAGAGAGCTAGAGAGAGAGCGAGCGAGAGAGAGAGAGAGAGAGAGAGAGAGAGAGAGAGAGAGAGAGCAGAGCTGCTCCAAATCTTCGATGCCATAACTCAAGCGCAAAGGGCCAGCACACATCAGCAGTAAGATATTTCATCTCTAAAAATCACCCGCTGCTCTTGCTCTCATTGTTTTGGCGTTCTAGAGGATTTTCTTTTCTCCCCATCGACTTGCGCAGCCTGAGAGATATGGATAATACTAAACTTTCAGATACGCGTGGAAATCAGCTCAAACATAGAAAGGCTACTTTTTAATTTTAGAATTTACAGTGTCTAGCTGTGTTTATTTCTTCAAATAAAACGAAGAAATAGTGCGATTGTGAGTGACCAAAATTTTGGTAGTGTGTGAAAATGTGTTTTGGGATTTACCCTGTTTAGGCGGATTTAGCAGCAGAAAGATTCCCAAGCCTCCTTTGATAGCGGGGAACTGTAGAGAAGAGGCTTCAGTGATAGATGGAGATCACTGAAGTACCCTGGGTTAGTTGCCTATATATGCAAAATATCAGTATCTAAAAAACTTCCTTAATATCGAAATGAAATGTAGCTTACTACAGCCCATTCGTTGTTGGTTTATGGCATTTTTCTTTCATATGTAGTTTAATTGTCCCAGAATGTACCCAGCAAAAATGCAGCTTTTGCATATATAGGCTTACACTAAATTTACTAGCCTACACGAAATAAAGTCAAGTGCGGTCTGAGTGACATGAGTTTCCTAGGAAACCGATAATGTTGCCTAGGATACCGCGTAAGGCTTGGCACCATTTTGCTATAAACAAAAGCAGAAGACGGTGCAACAATACAAAACTTGAGTTTATAGACAGATCATGTTATATCGTCATACGGCTCCTATGCCACAGCCTGTTTTCCAGTTTTAAATACAAAATAATTTCTACTATACATGAAACCAATATAGTAGGCTATAATAAAAACCTATATGAATATAAATGAGTAAGGGCAATGCGGCTAGGCTACTTTCCGAACAAAAAGCAACACCTGTCCTATTTTTAAGTTGTCTATAAGTTTTCATACAATCCGAGTTAGGAATTCTGGTTATTATTTTCTTCATGACGATTGAGTAATATATCAGCTAAGCTATTAGGCTACTAATTACATGCTACAGTTGGAGAAAACTTGTCTCTATGTCGACGACTGATGTCATGGTGACTGGTCATGCATTCATATAATATATTAAACTAAACAGGCATGGCAAGATGTTTTCAATGAATTTTTAAAAGAAGGGAGTAGGTTAAGTGCAGATGTAGCATTACTAATAACATAAATACCGGCTACTTTGAATGCCTGATTACTTGGATTTCAGCTCAGCGGGGTCTGGAAATAAAGGCAGATGAAACTATCCAGCACATATGACGCAGGGAAATTTGTCACTTTGTTATAGCCGTGCGGAAGTCTGTCTGGACAGTTTTATTATTTAATTTATTCACTGCTTCCGAGCATGAGCGATCCGATTTCACAGGCAATGTCGATTCTTTTCACCAAGTTTGCCTTTTGCTTTTACAGACAGTAAATCTTCTATCCACACATCTGCTGTGATGGATGTAAGGTCTCCATCGGATACTCTTTAAATCGAGGAGCACTACGGTTTCCACGTACGCTCTCATTTAATCTTTATGCAGCGGTGAGGGCTGTGCTCGCAGTGCTTAAGCAACACACAGTGCAACGTTGTATCATAATCACAGTAAAATGATACTCTTTTCATATCGTTTCGATCAGGAGTCCGACAATTTCCTCCTTAACTCAAACTATTTCTGAATAAGTGAATAAGATGTTGATCATGATGATTATTATTCATGAACACAACAAATGTCATACATCATGAAGATTAGCATATAGCATGGTTCTAGCTCCAAAACATCTAATTTATCCGTAAATAAGCAATTTAGAAGTTTTGTCAGGCAAATTTGATAGTCAGTTTTAGCAAACAAAATAAACAAAAGTCTTGTTTACACAAGATTAATTCAGATAAGGAAGGATGAAGACTTTATGTTTCATTAGCTACCAACTTTTGTAAATATGCTAAACAAACAACGAAACATAAAATATCCCTTTTAAATGGTAAGATTTAAATCAAATACTCATGTAAATGCAGTTCCCTAAGTTTTTCTAGTAGTATCTAAACAAATAATGAGATTAACAGAGGTCCAATTATTTTCTCAGTTCAAATGTTGTCTTTATTATGGAGACACAAATGTTACCTTGTTAATGATAAATTGTATCATTTTATGTTAGATCTTAAGAAATATGGTACGACATTTTCAATTTCTCTTTCAGTAACTAAATGTTTCAAAGTATCATTTTCACTCTGGGAAATTGTTAGGAAACAATCCACATCTCCAGCTGTTACTAGTAAGTCTCCACTGATACACAATTTGAAACTGATACTTATCAAGACTATAAAATCTGTTTAGTGATAGTATCTGCTAAAATGATTGTCACGAGTGTGTTGTAGTTTTCCTGTGCCAAAAAAAATGTGGGACATATTGATATATCACGATGTATCCATGTCATTTTGTTGTCTGATTATTGTTTATTTAAATGGTAGTGAATATATCTCGATATTTATATATTCCATTGGTGGACATACTTTTAAGCAATACGATAGTGATTTATTACAACCTCAATAACTGGTCTTAGTGGAACCATTTAGTAACTGTGAATCAGTCCATGTTGTCTCTTGCTTTTTTTAATTAGCTTAATTCATACAGAACATTCATGCTACTGCCTAAGAGATAGATTCTCAGATGATTGAATTGACACCTATGATTGAATTAAATCTTGTACTTACTAGTCTCTTGATAATGATGATGATGATGATGACCTACTATCACACAAAGGTGTTTTTATTCATGGATCAGATAGTATTCAGAAGTCCCTACATGGGACAGATCAAGTGACATGATCTGAATATGTTAGAATAACTCAAATAGAATATCAGTCACATAGCTTTAGGGCATTGTTTACTAACAGACTAAACTATTAACTAAAATGGCCAAGTACTAAAATACACTATTACCAAAATGTATCGTGATATATTCATGTACTTGTGTTCTGTAGTATAATTTATATTATTCTGATATAATCATATCTGTATAATGCTTTTATAAACAATAGAACACTGTACCAAAGCAGCTTTACAGACTTTTGTGCACTTTTGGGACTGTGGTAGCCTAGCGGTTAAGGTACTGGACTATGGACCAAAAGGTCCAGGGTTCAAATCCCACCTCTGCCAAGCTGCCACTGTTGGGTCCTTGAGCAAGGTCCTTAACCCACAATTGCTTGGATTGTAAGATTGTATAAATTGTAAGTCGCTCTGGATAAGGGCGTCTGCTAAATGCTGTAAATGTAAATGTAAATGTGCATAACCCCAATGAGCAAGCCTAAAATTACCAATGAAGAAGATATCCTGAGTAGACTCAAAAGTGACCCATCCTTCTTATGCTGATACACATGTACATTAACAGACTTTGTTCAAACTGGTGTATGTTATTTCACTGCTCCTGGGAGCCCCTGTTTGATTCCTTGTCTGAACTGCACCTGTGTGAAGTTTGCATGTTCTTTCCATGTTTCCTCTGAATACTCTGGTTTTCTCACACATTCCAAATACATGTTAGGTCAACTGATGTTTCTAGAGTGTCCCAGTGTGTGAGGCCTGTTGGAATGGTTGGTTCCCATCTTGTCCCCTGTTTTGCCAGTTAGACCCTGGCTACCCATGACCCTGAACTGAATTAAATCAGTATGAAAATAAATGAATGAATGAATATGTAAAAAACAATGATTTTTAAAAATTTTATTTAGTGTAATGATTTCTAATTTCTGTAGTACATAGTGTCGACATAATCCACTACAAATGAAAACATTTTGCAAACTAGGCCCCACATTTATTATTAACAGCAGTAGCTTGGATACAGCGCCAACTGAGGTGGATTAACATTTGGCAAGCACAGCACTGGCACCAACTGTCCTGTCAACCCCATGTAAATTACCTTCCATTAAAATGAAATACAAGGTCAATCTGATGTGATTAAAGCATTTCCCTGAAAAGACAACCTCTCCTATAATTTCACTCTGCAGCAGTTGAGCTGTTCCTTAAATGCTCAGATGCATAGATCTACACCATGCAGTGGTTGTCAAAAACGCAAAGATACACACACTTTCAAGAAGCGTTTCACACATGTACACCTACTCTTTCACGCAATTATCTTAGCAGGAATGCAACGCAGACAATCATGCCCAAAGAGACCAGCAGCTTCTGGAAATGTTCACGTCAACCCTGCAGAATGGGGGAAATATGATCTCAGTGACTTTGACCGTGGCATGATTGTTGGTGCCAGATGGGTTGGTTTGAATATTTCTAGAACTGCTGACCACCTAGGATTTTCATGCAGAATATTCTCTAAAGTTTAGAATGGTACAATAAAGAAAAACAAAGTCAAGCAAATGGCACTGCACTTCTGAGGACAGAAACACCTTGTAGATGGGTGTGGTCAAAGGACAGTGGCCAAGATGGGTTTGAGCTGGCAGGAAGAGAACTCGAATAACCACTCTGTATAATTGTGATGAGCAGTAAAGCATCTCAGAATACACAATACCTTGAACCTTGAGGTGGATGGCTTACAACAGCAGAGGAACTCACCAAGTTCCACATCTGTCAGCCAAATACAGAAAGCTGAGGCTGCAGTCTGCTGAAGAATATAGCCTGGTCTGATGAAGCTTGATTTCTGCTGATTCACACAGATGGTAGAGTCAGAATTTGTCTCTATCAACAACATGAATCTGTGGGCTTAACCTGTCTTGTGTCAACAGTCCAGGCTGGTGGAGGTAGTTTAATGGTGTGAGGAATGCTTTTCTTTATTTAACCATATTGTAATGGATAGTTCAGCATGATTATGCACCAATACCAAAAGTCTCAATCAGGTTTCATGAACATGACAATGATTCCAGTGTTCTTTAGTGTCCATCCAGTCAAGAAGTGAAAATGGGAATAGAGAATATCTTTGGGATGTAGTAAAACATGAAATTTGCAGCATGAAAGTACACATGCAAATCTGCAGGGATTATTTGATGCAAATCTGCAGGAATTATTTGATGCAATCATGTCAACATGGAGCAGAATCTTAAAGATTTTTCCCCACACAACATCTTGTGGAACACATACCTTGAAAAACTGGTATTGTTATGAGAGCAAAGTAAGGCCCTATAAAGTATTAATATACTGTTCCTTATAATGTTCTTGGTGAGTGTATGTAAAATTCATTTACTTGCCATGGTTTTTACTCTATCTCTTCACTAAAAGAAAGTAAACTACAATAATTAAGACTTTATGGACTTTATTTGTAAATGTTGTATGAAGAATAATAACTACCCAATAATATTGCTATCACAGTCATTGACTGTTCAATAGTCCAAATTCCAGTTAGTAAACACCAAAAGTTTTAGTATCGGCAGAGCAAGAATATTCACAGTAAGAAATTTCTCATAAAGCTGGTTGTGTAGTTAGTGTGGGTAGCATGATGAAGAAAGGGATGATTCACAAAAGATCACTGATAACATTACAACACTTTGTTGACATACTTTTTATTATGTATTACTCATAATGACAAGGAATTTGAATAACTATTTTTGGCTGTTAGTATATTTTGGAATTGGTCTACATAATAATAGGCATAGTATTCTTAATAATCCTAAATATTTATTATGGCCACAAAGCATTTTACACTAGAATATTAAATTTCTTCGCTGCTATTAGGGGGCTCCACAGTCATCTTGTCTAGTGACTCAGTATTCTTTTTCAATATACGCTATATTGCCAAAAGTATTCACTCGTCTGCCTTCACACACATATGAACTTGAGTGACATCCCATTCTTAATCCATAGGGTTTAATATGATGTTGGCCCAGACTTTGCAGCTATAACAGCTTAAACTCTTCTGGGAAGGTTTTCCACAAGGTTTAGGAGTGTGTTTATTTGAATTTTTGACCATTCTTTCAGAAGCACATTTGTGAGGTCAGATACTAATGTTGGACGAGAAGGCCTGGCTCGCAGTCTCCACTCTAATTCATCCCAAAGGTGTTCTATCGAGTTGAGGTAAGGACTCTGTGCAGGTCAGTCAAGTTCTTCCAAACTCGCTCATCCATGTCTTTATGGACCTTGCTTTGGAGCATGAAATTGTCCAAAATCTCTTGGTATGCTGAAGCATTAAGAGTTCCCTGCACTGGAAATACGGGCCGAGCCCAACTCCTGTTAAACAACTTCAAACCATAATCCTCCCTCCACCAAACTTTACGCTTGGCACAATGCAGTCAGACAAGTACCGTTCTCCTGGCAACCGCCAAACCCAGACTCGTCCATCAGATTGCCAGACGGAGAAGTGTGATTCATCATTCCAGAGAACATGTCTCCACTGCACTAGAGTCCAGTGGCGGCGTTCTTTACACCACTGCATCCGACACTTTGCCTTGTGCTTGTTGATGTAACCTTGGATGCAACTGTTCGGCCATGGAAAACCATTCCATGAAGCTCTCTATCTCTAGCTTCCACTTTGTTATAATACCACTGACAGTTGACTGTGGAATATTTAGTAGCACAGTTGCACAGGTGGCGTCCTATCACGATACCACGCTGGAATTCACTAAGCTCCTGAGAGCGAACCATTCTTTCACAAATGTTTTTAGAAGCAGTCTGCATGCCTAAGTGCTTGATTTTATAGACCTGTGGCCATGGAAGTGATTGGAACACCTGAATTCAATGATTCGGATGGGTGAGTGAATACTTTTGGCAATATAGCGTACCTTGCATCCCTCCTCAGCACACACTAAACCATCTCAGTCTCGCCTCTCTAACTTTTCATCCAAACTGCCTCATCTGTGCTGTCCCTCTGACATACTCAATCCTGAATATCCTTGTCACTCGCAATGAAAATTGTAGCTTCTTCAACGCTGCCACCTCTAGCTATGATTCTTCTCTTTTTGTGATCGCCACCACCTCCAAGCCATACAAGATGTCTGGTCTCATTACTATCTCGTGAACTTGTAGATACGATTTCATTGCAAATCACTCACTCCCACTCCACCCTGGTGCACTCTCTTGTTCGCATCTTTACAACAGTCTCCATTACACTCAACAGCAAGTAATTAAACTCATCCACATTTACCTCCTCTACTTCTTACAACTGCATCAGTAAACCCCCAAGTCTCATTCACACTCTTCTCTCTGGTGCATACCTCCACATTTTTAGGCTCGTTTCAACCTGATTCCTACACAATACAGATCACAATGTCATACACAAGCATCATAGTACATAGAGACTCCTGATTGAACCTATCCATCAACCTGTCCATCACCACTGCAAACAATAAAGGGCCCAGAATCCATCCTTGATACAATCTCACCTCCACCTTGAACCCTTCCAACATTCCTACTACACATCTCACCTCTGTCACACTGTCCTCATACATATCCTGCATCACACTCACATACATCTCCACCACTCTTGATTTCCTCATGCAGTACCACAACTCCTGTCTCGGCACCCTGTGATAAGCTTTCTCTAGATCCACAAAAATACAACGTAACTCTTTCTGGCCTTCTGTATACTTCTCCATCATCACTCTCAAATCAAACATCACATCTGCAGTGCTGTTGCTTGGCATGAAACCACACTGCTACTCACAGATCATCACTTCTTCCCACAGCCTAGCTTCTGCTACTCT
Organism: Ancistrus triradiatus; assembly: GCA_025084515.1. Lineage (NCBI taxonomy): Eukaryota > Metazoa > Chordata > Actinopteri > Siluriformes > Loricariidae > Ancistrus > Ancistrus triradiatus. The sequence goes on along the minus strand of JAJAGP010000833.1, from coordinate 219,150 downwards.
TTCCTATAACTTCATGCTGTGGCTGATCAAATTTATGCCTCTGTAGTTACTGCAGCTCTGCACCTTATGCTTATGACCCGGTGACTGTGTTTCACACCACAGTCTTCCTCTTTCAACTTCCACGATCTGACCCTTGGCTTAGCCCTCACTATTTTCTCTTCCTCAACTCCACAATCATTCTACAGACCACCAGTCAATGTTTTCTAGGTATACTATCCCCTGCCACCACATTGCAGTCTCCATTTTATTTCAGGTTGTATCTCCTGCACAGGACATAGGCCACCTGTAAATATGCATTGATAACATTCATCATTACCCTTTCAATGCCAGCTTCATACTCATCACCTTGTCAGACACTCTTCATGTCTAATACATTGTTAATATACTCTTCCTTCAGGATTACCTCTACCTCATTTCTCCAATCATCCGCACAATGGTAGGACAGTGTGAAGCCACTTCAGATCCTCCTGGCCTTACTCCCTTCCATTTGGTTTCTTGACCACACAGCATGTCTTCCTTTCTTTCCTTTTCTTCACCATTTCAGCCAGCTCTCTGTCATTACCACTCAGAGCCATTATTCAAAGTTCCAACTCTTACCTCCACCCTTGATCCTCTCCCACTGCCTCTGAAAATACTTTTCCCTCTCCTTCTCCTCCCACACTCAACAGTCGGGGTATCACTCAACAGTTTCAGGGTATCATCTGAAACTCAAAAGTTTCAGATGATACCCTGTTGGCCAACAGTAACAGTGGTGGCTGTCGGTAACTCAGACCTCGGCTGACCTGGCATGGAAATTAGATGTTTGATCCACATATTTGATTTGGCACAGGCTTTATGCCAGATGCCCTTCCTGATGTAACCCTCCCCATTTATCAGGGCTTGGGAACAGCACCAAAAGTGCACTGGCATGGGATTTGGTTGGGTTATTTACTCTTTCATTAACAATGTAATACAATTTGGAAAGATCCATCTTATTGCATGGGAAGTTTAGGAATTCTTCTTATTCTAGGTAGTCTACAAAATTAGGCTGAAACACAGTATTTTTAGGTTTCTTGATGTTCTGTGACAATAACTTAAAGGCTGAGTTACTAAACACCAATTTTCAGAACTGCTACAAAAGAGCTATCAAACTACCCTGGACTAGTAAATGCATGTTTATTGTTGCTTCTTCAAGGTGCCCTGTGCTGTGCCCTGGTTTTGTAGCTTGATGCAGAACCTATGTTCTGCTCCATCCACCAGACATGCACCCAAGATTTTCCCCATGCCCTCGGGGACAGCATCGTCTAATGTAACGCCAGATGAAACTCTAAATTGAGCAGCTTTGTGGGGCACAGTGACTGCAGCAGAAAAGGCTCTGGGTAGTTAATCCGTAGGACAAGCACTCCGCACACAAGCCTAACATCAATTAGGTGAGTAATGGATGTAGAGCTGGCACAGGACCCAAGTGAAACCAGAGCTGACAACTCACTGAAAACTCATCATGAAACCAAGGGTTATCTGAGGTGTGTTTGGCTGAAAGAGGGCAGATAAGGTGAAATGCTTCCATGGCTTAAGATGCATGGTCCTGCTTTGGTGAAGGAAAACTTGAGTAAGGTGTTGGCCACACAGGACTTACTGACATTTCACTTTAATTGCAGTCGGGCTTTTGTGGTGGTTAAAAGATGGTTTTTGAAAACAGGATAGATTGAGAAAAGAAGGTGTTCATCCTGAATACATTTTTACACTCCTCAGCATTGAAATTGCAACACCAATAAGGAAAAGTGATAGAATTATGGAAATCACAGGATTGATAGACATGTTAATGATATGCAAATTATTAAAAAATAGAAAGAAAATATTCACACAATCATCCCACACCACTGGATCCAATATTTGAGATTTCATGTCTCTGAAAAACTTTGCAAACTTTCAATCTTGCTTTTTTACCCCTCACACATGACACAGATTGAAGGTCGGTCCTTGAAAATTTGACCATTTGTAGATCTTAGTGACACCTGCTACGTCCTCTTTCCTTTCTTGGTGCTGCAATTTCAATACTGATGAGTGTATATTCTTAATATGTACATACATCGTTTGGCCAAAGATATGCAGACATCACTTCATGTTAGTGAGCCTGGCCATTTCAGCCACATCCATACATCAAGCATAGGTCCATATAATTTGAACAGACACATAATGGCAGTAAAATAAGCAAGCTGATCACATTTCTGTCCTGCAGTTAATGTGGGTGTTGGCATTGTGAACTGGACACCTATAGGAGCAACCAAAGTTTAGCGTGAAGTGGTATGACACAGCCACACAGACTACGAAAAAAAAAATCTTTCCAGTTGTCAGTTGTCAGACAAATCTGGGTTTGGTACATGCCAGAATCAAGGCATCTGCCAAAGACATACTGCAGGTTTCGTGGAAGAACCATAATGGATAGAGATTGTTTTATGGTTGGGTTTCAGTGAAGGGCTTCTTTCTAAATGTTAGAAAGAAGTCTATAGAATTATGACAGTTAGGGAAAGGTCATGTCCTGTTTCATCATGACAATGTCAATGTTCACTGAGTGAGTGAGTAGAGAAATGGTTTGTTAATTTTGGTGTGGAAGAACTTGACTGACCTACCTCAGAGTTCTGAATTCACACCAACTTAAAAGTTTTGGGCTACACTGTAAGCCAAATTCTCTACTGTAGCATTACAAGGCAAAATGTATTGCCCAATAAACCCTGCATAATGCTACTGTAGCTAAACATATACAGAAGTCATGACACAAACTCTTTTCCAGATGAGATGATTGTATTAAAGAGATACCAGGAGTAAGAACTTCATATTAATTTCTATAGGTTTGGAATAAGATGCACATATGGCAGATGCAGAGCTCATACACAGAACATGTGGATAGGTTTACAAATGTATGGTAAGGACATGTCAGTGATAGCATTTTGGGATGACAGAATTGTCCATCACATTAACTGTGGAGTCATACAGGGTTTATTGGTGGACATGTTGACTTAAAAAGCCTAACATCATCAACCTTTCCACTAGAGGTGGGCAATCTGAGGATATTTTATCGTATAGTGATAAATTTTGTTATCGTGATAGATGATATGCTTCTCTGAGCATATCGATGATATCGTAAGTGCTTTAAGTAATCGCTTTAAGTATGGGATGATTTTCGAATAGTAGGTTTTTAAGAATCTGTCGCTACTGATGCATTTTGTGTGCAATCACATGTATCATGATAAAGATTGCATATCGTCTTTATATATTGTGACACAATATTTTACCATATCATCAACCCCTACTTTCCACTGTAGAAAATAATGTCAATTTATAAAAGTTGACAATGTAAAAACATAAAAAAGTGGCAGAACAAATAAAGATGCAAAATAACAAAGCAGCATATGCAAATTTTAAAACTTTTGTTTTTCATGTTTTATCCCTACTTTTTCTGGTCAGGACTGTGGGGGAGTCCAGCATCTATCCCAGAAATTCAGTGAGCACATACATAGGTACAGTAATACTTGAAAGTTTAGAATTATCTATTTTTCTGCAAAAATATGACCCAAAACATCATCAGATCAAGTCCTAAAAGTAGGTAAAGAGAACCCAGTTAAACAAATGAGACAAAAATATTATACTTGGTCATTTATTTATTGAGGAAAAGATCCAATATTACATGTTAGTGAGTGGCAAAACTATGTGAACCTCTAGGATTAGCAGTTAATTTGAAGGTGAAATTAGAGTCAGGTGTTTTCAGTCAATGGGATGACAATCAGGTGTGAGTGGGCACCCTCTTCACAACACGTTTGTGGAAGTGCATCATGGCATGAACAAAAAAGATTTCTGAGGACCTCAGAAAAAAAAGTTATTGATGCTCATCAGGCTGGAAAGGTTACAAAAACCATCTCTAAATAGTCTCGGACTCCACAAATCCACAGTCAGACAGATTGTGTACAAATGGAGGAAAATTGTGTCACACCAGATACTGAAAGCAAAGGTTCACCTACTTTTTGCCACTCACCTAAATGTAATATTGGATCATTTTCCTCAATAAAATAAATGGCCAAGTATAATATTTTTGTTTATTTGTTTAACTGGCTTCTCTTTATCTACTGTTAGGACTTGTGGTGAAAATCTGATGATGTTTTAGGTCAATTTATGCATATGGGATGCTGTGGGTCAGCAGGGCCTTTGCGTTGTAGTGCCATGGAAATGGAAGGACTGGCCTCCTCTCCCTCAGTCACAGGAAGTGTTGTCTGCATGTAATGCCTTACCTGGTCAGAAGGAACCACCAGCAACCGAGTCACTGCAGTGGAAGACTGGCATATTAGACTGCTGCTTCTCCCAAGGGTTACAAAAACATTTTTTTCCCTTCATATTGACAAATGTTTTGGGACATGCAACAATTACAAGATTAGGTTTGATGGACCACTAAACTTGCTAATTGCAGTTTTACAAAACATCTAGATGCACAGTTATGGTCAGTAACCAGTAGCAGTGCAGGACATCCATCAGTTCCAATGAAGAGAGAAAAAGACTGGAAAGCTGGAAGAGAGCAGGGGGACAGAGATAACAAGTAGCTCCATAGTCAGTTGGACAGCATCTTTATTGCCTTTCACTCTCTGACAGCACCGTTTCGAGTGTCACAGACGGACAAGGTCCTGAGGCACAAGTGAGAAAATAGCCCATGTCACTGGAAAGATATTGAGAGGACAAAGTGTGTCAGGTATGCACCTGAGGTTAGCCAGCCATGGCCCAAGTCCAGCCTCTGCAGCGAACATCACTGACTGACCACCCCCGTGACCCTGAGGCAGACAGAGAAGAGCGAACCACCTATCTCTCTTTGCCCTGATAGCCTTATTAAAGGACATCTACAGTTGCAGGTCACCTATGGCTGTCAATGATTCTATCACAAAACTTACCATGTATTTTTTTTACAACATTCATATGCCATACTTACTAAAAAATTAAAACTAACGATATTCTGTAAGGCTGGAACACAGTTGCAATTTATATGTGACTGTGTATACATGTACACTCGTACACATCTCCAGCCTTTTATGGTAATAACGCGGGTACAGGATTTAAGAATCGCTTATTACACTAGGGGGGCAGTTCACAGCTGAAAACTTTAATGTCAAAGACAGCATACAACTATACAAAAATTAATATGACAAATTATCCAAATACTAATCTATTTACTAGATAGTCCATGCAATTGATATGTAATGTAGGGCCTTCTATTTCGCAGTGTGCGCGACATTTGTCTCTACAGCGGAAGTAAAAGTAAGATTCGTTTTTTGTTAAAGCAATGCAAACATGTTTCTTCAAGCTAACAGCTTTTAAAACTTTTCTGACATTACAACAGGGTTCTCATAAGCTAATCAGCTTGGTGTTCTTACACAACCTAAACATCAGAAAAAAGTTGGGGAAGTTTTTGAAAATGCAAATTACAGAAATTGCAGTGTTCCTTTACATTTACTTTGACTTTTGATTTTTTTACAGTATGAAACCAATGATTATTTCAGGTTTTTTTTTTGTTTTTGTTTTTTCAGATCAAATTTCATTTCATTTGCTAACAACATCCATTCTTCATTTCAGTCCTGCAATGCATTCCCAATTTAGGGCCTAGTGATGAAGTAAAAAAACAACAACAACTAAACAATGATGCGATTTCAAAAAGGTGATATTCAACAGGTTGTAATCATGATTTGGGTACAAAAGTCAGTATTCATGAAAGGTTGAGTCTTTGAGGGAGCAAAGGTGGGCAAGAGGATCTCCAGTATGTGAATAAATGTTTGGAGAAAATACGATTGAAATGGTAAAAAAAAAAACAATGTTCCTTAAAGAAAGGGATTTGCATATTTCTCCCTGTACAGTGCATAATATCATTAATTGATTTAAATAATCTGTAGGAGTCATTAATCATCAAGAGCAAATGTAAACACGTGGGCAAGGGATTACTTTGGCAAACCACAAATGTCATTTAAAATGTTACTGTGCAAAAAAGAAGCCTGTGCAAAGACAAATAGGACCATCCAGACTCTTACTAGCAACAAGTCCAAAAGCCAGGGTCTGTTATGATATGGGGTTAATAATATAAGTGGCCTTGACAAACATAATTTATTCCTATGTGAAGGCGGCATTAATGCAGAAGAGTACACTGAGATTTTAGAGAAACATATGCTGCCTTCAAGAATACATCTTTTCCAGAGATGTAATTGCATTGTTCAACAAGACAATGCAAAACAAGCCAAATCAGACAAATTTAGAACTGAAATATGCAAATCCCTCCCAGTCTTTCTATGAGGAACATTGTTTTAAACATTACAATAATTTACTCACATATTTGTTGACAAAAAGGTTTAGCCTTTAGTTTACACGGCTTTTGTATCAAACCATAATTACAATCACCTGTTGACATCACCTGTTTCAAATCACATCATTACTTATTGATATACATACTTATATTTTTTCACTTAATTATTAGCCCTAAATTGCCCTGTCCCAACTTTTTTTGGAATGTGTTGCAGGCCTGAAATACAAGAATGGATTTGAATTAGAATAGAAGACCCAGAATATTAATAGTGAACATATTTTAGGTGAGAATTTGCAGAGGTGAATTTAAATACAAACTAATGTTTATATCTGAGGACATGCACAACCACTGTATTAAACGAAAGGTATAGCCAACAGCAAATGTAGCCCCATTCTTCGATTTGATATGTATCAGGCCCAGCATTAAGCTAGAAATTAACTGTTTGTACATTTTGTATTTCAACTTAACCAAAACGAAGATGAGGAATTTTTGCTAAACAAGCTTTTAAGCATTTCTCATAACAAAAGCTTTTACTCTGTTTTTCTGGTTGTTTCAGTAGTGATATGAAGTGCGAGTTGACTAATTAAAATACAAAGAATATCTCATTTCTTAATCACACTGGATCGCTTGCCGCGCCTTGTTATGAAATGAAATCTGAAAGATGTGGTAACAGTCACAATTGGCTGCATCTGGCTATCAGAGCTAATTTGGGCGTACAGATAACACTCCTACAAGCAAATCCAGTGAGTGTGACTGCTGCTGTGTTAACGAATGCCTGCTGACAATAGGACAGAAATATTCCTCCCCGACTGCGAATCCTTTCTTACCAAATGAACATGTCATGCTTCACCTGCCTTACCGAAAGCATTCCCAAAAGTAAACTAACGCATAAATAACAAAACACTAAAAGTTTTGCAAAATGGCACTTGCAGAGCCTTTTACTTCTCATTATAACAGTCTTTTTGGCATCCAGCTGTCAACCCTGCAGTTTTTACTCAACATTTTTCTCTTACATTACATATATTTAGGCTTATCTGCAGTTTTAGTACAGCACAAAATATACGCTTGATTTGAAAAGAACACCACACACACACACTAAAAAAGCAGAGGAGATTTGCGGGCACATGAACAGACTCCGCTATCCATCATGGATGAGGAGGTGATATAAAAAGATTGATGTACAGCAAAGAGAGAGAAAGAGTGGGGGTAAGAGAGAGGAAACACGAGTAGGAGAATCATCGTTCACCTGATATAATTAGCCTTGGCCCTTTCACAGGATTAATTACTGCAAGATTTTTCACTTTCCTGATTAGACCACAAGAGATAGCGAGCAGCAGTGAAATAAGTGAAACTGTTAAGAGCAAAAGGAAGGATGAGACATAGTCCTGCTCTCTCTTTATTTCATAGATAATATCACACTTCCACTCTCATTCACTTTTTCTGTTGACCCTAGTGACTCCAGTTTCAGGCCTTACCAACAACCAGCTCAGGTGGGATTGCTCTATCTACCTAAGATTTATGAAGTGACCTCGTTGTGTCAATGACTGTTCACTCATCTCTCTCTCTCTCTCTCTCTCTCTCTCTCTCTCTCAGACATGATTGGCTGTGTCCGCTAGCTGCTCTGCTATACAAGGCACAAAAGAGCCACTACAGAGTACTGTACCTAAGCAATAAAAGAAGGAGACTAGAGAGCAGGTAACAGAAACGTTAAAATGGCTGATAAATGTCTTTACCTGCGTGGCTAAAAGAAGACATTGCATGGGGCAAAGGGAGAACCGGTGTTATGATTGATGGTGAGGACCTGGGTGTGCCTGGATCAATGGTGAGAGCATTCTAGTGTGGAACAGGTGAGTGGAAGATGAGAAATTGGGGGAGGGTGGGGACGAGACTGGCCTTGGACTTGGATTTGCCATTCCAAAACAGAGTGAAGAATCATTAAACGGAAACACACAGGCACTGCCCCCCACGCACACACACACGGGCACGATTTTAGCCCGCTCATCAAGGCCAGTTGAGCATGGCTAATTCTGTTGCCCTCTCCTCACCTTCTCTCTCACAGCATACTAGGGATAACTCCCATAGCTTGGGTACTGGGGTTAACATGATATATTCATTAGCTTTGAGCAATGCCCTGGATGGCTCCAGCAGCTGCTTGTCTCTTTGTGCATGATGAACGGAGTGAGAGGACCCTGATTGAGCAGCAGCACTAATCTCTCACTGACAGACAGTCAACCAGCAACTTGCTAAGTCTCTCATCTGCTTTAGGACATCAGAGAGGTGCTGAATAATGGCATTATCCATGAGCCTGCTTCAGTAGTGCTGTCATCATACAAATGCACACGGATCCACATCTGCACTTTTCAATTAACTATCCTAGCATTAAGAGCGGACACAGCTGAAGATTGTGAAATGTAGAGCTGGAATAATGTTGCAGATAGACAGAAAGATCGAGTAAATGGAGTGAAGTAAATGGAGTAAAAGAAAATAAGAGGAGGCAGAGTGAGTGAGAGAGATGGGGTCGGGAAGATGTATGACTCAGTGGCCTGTCACATCCAGCAGATGTTGTTGTCTATTGAGCTGTTAATTTAACCGAAGTTTATTGAATAGTAATTAGGTGGAGCTCACTTACCATCATAGAGAGAAAAGCCCTGTGCTGCAAGCAAACTCTGTTCTCTCTCACATTCTTACCCCCTGATTTTCTTTTTCCTGTTTCTCCATTATCCATGCAGCATCTTTCCTAGATGAACAAGAATTGAAAAATCACTCAATTTCTAAATACAGCTAAAATGAACCGTTCTCCAGGAGAAACTTGTATCATCATTAGAACATTTATCTGAGTTAAATAATCAATTCAAAATGTTGTTCAAAATAATTTGAATCACCCTCTAAGAGCAAATGTTATTATTTCCTCATGTTGTGGAGGATTTTTTTTAAATGTACATGTCCTGGGGAGGGGAATGTTTTAGGAAAATCAATGTTTAATCAGCAGCGAGCTGTATGCTTGTGTGGTACGGGGTGCTGAAAAAAATCATCCTGAATCAAGGTAGATTTTGTGCTATAATTATCTCAGTGTGTGCAATCAGTCATCATGTACCACAGTATAATTCAATATGTCAAACTCTGTTCGATCACAGTAAGTCTAAACAGCCTATCACGAAGAAAGCATATTATGCACATACTGAGAGCCATTTATGAAGCATCAAGACAGAGAATCACTTGCAGAGTGCTTGTTAAAGAGGCTGCATTCCATAAACACTGCTGCTGTTCTCCTCCATCAGTGTCTCTTACATCGGAGAACTGACTGCCTGTGGGTGTTTTCTGTTCTGGCACCTGGTCTCTAGTCAGACTAATATGGACACTGCCAGTTTCATGTGCTGAAATACCCACAAACATATGCTGCTTTTGTGATGGAAATGAGCAGCAGGGCCAACGCAGCTTTCTCCTTTCACTGCACGGCCAATAGTGGACCCCCGCGGAGGAGCGGAGGTCAAGTGGGAGCTATTGTGATTGGTGGGCTCCAGGGGGAGGTCTTGAGTATGTGTGAATTAGGATCATCAGTGTGAGGTCGTGTGTGTGTGAAAGAGTGTGTTTGACCCCTCGTGTGTCTCCCACCTCTGACGGCTTTATCAAGGCTGAGGGTTCTGAATAAAAACCTCAACAGTCATGAATTTTAACACACCCAAGGGTCGTGGAAGCATTATCTTAGGTTAACAAAACTAAACCCAATGAACTGTTACTGACATTTGTCACCCATGTCATTTTGCAGTCATTTCCACTAGCTATTGTTTTTTCCATATATTTTTTCCATATTATTTGTTTCTAATCATTTTGTCACTTGTTTTTTAAATCACGTTTTGAAAATGGATTGTATAATTGTGAGTACATCTGGATATTCAAAATGATACCAATTACCTCAGTCACATTTTAAAATGTGAACATTTAAATGGCTCATGCTTTTTAAAACTCATGATAAAAACAGTCTCTCCTGTGAGTGAGAAAGGCGAATGTAAAGAAAAAGGAATGGCTATATAAGAGTTACACCTCTTGAGAAGGCCATTACCACCAGAGCATTGATTCTAAATAAAACATTGAACGTCTGCTGTTACTTGGAGCACATTTCAAAATGTCACATTTCTGGCCTGTCAAGCTACCACTGGCTTAAAGCTGTTTAGACTGCATCGCACTGCAAAAGCAATGCCCAAATCACTGCTTTAATATCACATCACTCTCCCATTGATTTCATGTTAGTTGACCAGTGCACCTCTTTTTCTTGAATCAATTTGAAAATAAAAGAAAACCTGAGGCAAAAATAACTATGAGAGGTTGCAACCTTTGCTCCCCGTATAATTGAAAGAAAAGGTCAGTGCTTACAGGCACCATGATACATTTGCTTTTGCATTAGATCTTATCATTAGCGTTTAGTTTCAAATATTGTTTGTTTGTTTATTCAATGGCACATCAGCATCAATGGCTATTCATGACCGGAGCAAGGTTATAATAATATCAGTCAAACACACTCACATTGGGAAAATTTAGAGCGACCAATTGACCTAACGCATGTCTTTGTGCAATGTGTGCAGTGAGTACCCAGAGAAAGCCTATGTAAATACTGGGGTTATGATCAAACTGTGGATCTCTGGAGCTGGGCGGCGCTGCACTAACCTTTTGCACTATCATGCCACGCTTTATTTTCACAGATCTTCAGCTTACTACAACAAGAGGGAAGTCATGAACAGGGAAGCCATGGGTATTCATAATGTTTTGGTTATTTCTGTTTTTTTCTTTAATTACAGGTTATATGCAAATAATTCATATGATAATAGATATCATAATTATTTTATTACTTATTTGTAATACATTTAATTAATATGATTTTTGAGTTGTAACTACATAACTGCCAAACATTTTATTTGTCTGAGCTGTTTTTTTACATGAGGCTATTTCAGATTATGACATTACAATAGGCCAACTAAAATAAATAGTAAAAGAAATTAAAGTGTATCATTTTAAATAAAGTTGATTTGTGAATCAATTTGAAAACCAGCTGGTTTTAGCCTGATCCAGGCAGGGTGCATTGTGACGGCATGATGGTCTGCATATGTCTTGCTATTGTACATGAAGATAAACATCAAACAACTATTAAACATACAGTAAATTGACGAGTGAGCTGCACTTGCAGACAAATGCTTTATTCACACAAAGTCATTTACGCCGTTCAACCTTACAAACTTTTGGCTTATTATCAAGAGCCCTACACATAACCGTAATTAACAATTCTATACAGTATGTTTTCTGTTGACTTTATATATCTTTTGTAATATAGGCATGAAAAAAAGAAAAAAAATCTCAGTACAGCTTTGGTTGTTTACATTCTAATACTTTTGGTTTAGAATTAACTGGAATACACATAATTGCAATTATGGGTGGCACGGTGGTGCCAGGATTTGCAGTGTCAACATCTCTGGAGATCCTGGCCCGAACTGTATGGAGTTTGAGCCCAGTGCTGCCAGTGATCCTAACTGGGTTGAGTGGATAGGAAAATAGATAAATGAATAATTGCAATTAATAATTACATATACAGTATTATTCTATTTTGTTGTTTACAATACTCGTATAATATTGGCGGATAATACTCACAGTAACCAAACTGACTCTTTGTAAGCATTCATGCCATGTCAGTCAGCATCACAAAGTAAAAACAAAACAACAAAAAACTGAAAATGGGAAATGGAAAACTGAATTGAAATGGATTGAAAAAATGTTGAATCCAATCTGTAACCCAGTGTTTCTCAATCCTGGTCCTGGCGCCCCACCGCTCTGCATGTTTTAGTGTTTTCCTGCTCCCAACACACCTGATCCAACTACAAGCCTGTTATTGAGTTAAAGTGGGTTTGTTTAAACAGGAGAAGCACTAAATTGTGCAGAGTGGTGGGGTCCCAGGACCAGGATTGAGAAACACTGCTGTAACCAATCTAACAAGTAAAACTATTACTACCCCTACTCCCACTGGCAAAAAAATTATGAAATCACCACACTTTTAATTTGCAGCAAATAAACAAATCACAGATAAGACATCAAACAATTTTTTGATTAATAGCAAGACATTATGGCTTTTTGAAGCATACCTTAGATAAATGAAATAATATTAACAAAAGACATTTTTTCCAGATCTAGTAGAGGAAAAATATTATGGAAGCACTCAATGTTGAGGAAAGATTTAGAAATCAATTATGGAATCAACAACCACAAAAAAACCCCAGAACAAAAACAATTAGTAAATTGTTTCTAATCATGCAAGGACTTCACTAATGAAAAATAATATTGTACATAAAGCTGGTTCCAACTTAACAGATCAGCTTTGCAGGATGAAGCCTTGTCATGGATCACATTTAAAAAAAGTTCCATTATAAGTTTCATTGGACAACATTTTATTTTTTCAAAACATTTTGCCTCCTGAAACATACTGTCAGATTATGTTAGACAATGTTAAACTGAACACAAAAACCGTTTCAGATTTGCTGAATCATGTAGGAATTTGGAGAAACATTAAAATACATGTACTCACATTGTTTAAACAGATAATGATGGCCACACATTTGTTCAACTGAGCTTATAAATGTTTTGCAGCTGATTTTCATTTGTACTCAGCATCCTGTGTTTCTTATGTGAGTGTCCAACAATAGTCAGCCAGCATTTATGGATTCCAATTGCCCTGATTCTACTTTACCATGGTCGCAATGTCCTGGTGAAACAATTTAACCATGTTCATCACCGACTGCACCAAGGTCATCAAGAGAGCAGTCCAAGTGTGAATGCAGAAAGTGAATTTTCAATGATGTTGCACTTCATGGTTTTGCTTTAAGCATGTTGCCAATCAGCTCAATGTACTTCTGCAGCTTTGTAGTTGTCAACAAAATTCTCAACAACATCCTTAAATGCCTTCCATGCTATTTTCTTTAGCCCCATTAGCAGATCTTTAAACTCCCTGTCATTGATGACCTCTCTGATTTGTGGACTTTATCTTGGCATCAGTTATTCTTGGAAATATCTGTCTCAAATAGCAAAACCCATCACCTTATTTGTTCATCGCTATCATTTTTGTTAAAAACTTGAGTTTTATGTGACGATGAGGCAGAAATATCTCTGTTGGGTCAACAAGTGATTTTGGTGGCACACTTTTCAGTCTTGCAAAGAAATTCTTACAGAGCAGCCAGTTCTTTTTAATGTAATGTGACACTTTACTACAGCTATTCCAGTCACATAGGAAACAACTGTACATTATCTAAGCTGCATTCCAAGGAGCATTGCCAGTACTTTTATATCACCACAGATGTTCCAGTCATAATTGTTGTACTGCATGTGTTTCAACAACAGTCCCATGTTATTGTAAGTTTCTTTCATGTGTAGCCAATGGGTAGTGAAGGACGAACATTGCCATTGTGTAACAGGATAGCTTTCATGCTCAACTTTGATAAATCTACAAAAAGATGCCATTTGACAGCAAACCCCATCCTTTCAGTCTTAAAATAAGTAGTTCTGCCCAAGTCCTTGACCAAGTCATTTAATTATAGCAGTGTTATCAGATAAGGATAACCAGGCATAAAGAGTCTGGATTGGTGTCATTGACCACATCTGGTTCATGCATTGTGCCATCTTCATCTGCCTCATGTAAGCTCCATGTCTCTGGTGGCTTCAGTACTGGCAAACTGTCATCATGTGGCAGTATCGTGGCTGAATGCAGATTGGGGTATTATTCAATAGATTTCTTATTGTTATTAGAGAAGCTAGATAACATTGGTCAGACAGAAGTAAGAACAGTATGTTCTGGCCATATTGTTGCAAATAGCATTGAGTACCTCTGAGCCAAGCTCTCACTTTGACTGCGCATTTGTGTCTCATCAACAAATTAAAAATCTGAATTAGAGCTTGTAGTCTTTCTTAATAAGTGCAGGCATTGTTTGTCTTTGAACCTTAAATGTATACTCATCACAGATGTAACAGAATGCGTTTCAGCTGTTGTAGCACTGACGAGACATTTCTGCTTTATGAAATCCTCAGAACATCATTAAAGCCTATTGTTAAGTATACTCACTATGCTATTGCCTGTAGAACATGTGTGTTAAATACGTTCAAACAGCGTCTGTAAATGTGGTCAGCTTTTATAGTCTGTCTGCCAGCAACTAACATGAGTAAGAATGCTCAGCCATGCCTAAGACAAAATTTGCATAGCACCTACACTGATTGCATGGCCAAGTATGTTTGGACTGATCGAAACAGCTTGTTTGTGGGCAATATACTAGTAGGCTTAAATATTATTTGAAACCACAAGAATAGGTTTTAAGAATTTTAAGATGATTTTCGTGATCAGCACACACACATTTGTACAGGAAACAACTGTTTGATGGCCATGTCATTGAGTTGAAATGCCTTTCCTGAAGAAAAGTTTTAACACTCTGTATCAAGTCTCTGCTCTGTGTCAAGATGCATTGCCATCCTGAAAAATGTCTTCAGCAACTTATTTTATAGCAATGCAATGAGAAAAGTGTCCCAAGTTTCAATGTACACCTGTGCATTGACTGTTGAGGTAATGATTGCCATCTCCCATGGCCATTTATCTGACATGTAACCATATCATAATCTGACCCCTTCAAAGGTTCCAGCATCATCTTGTTGGCCAGTGTGGATTCATTATTCATCTTTGAATGTCAGTTTCATCCAGTCGTCCACACTCCATGATTGCATCTCTTTAGCCCACTGTAACCTTTTTCTTTGTATTTCTTTGTTTAGGTTTTAGTGCTGGTTTTTGTTTGGCTTTTCTATATGTAAATCCCATTTCATTCAGCCTGTTTCCACGTATTTGTTTTTCATTTGTTTCATTTCTGAATTTCAAGGCATATTACTGAGTTTTCTATTCTGACACTGATATCTTCCTAGATCTACCCATTGGAACCCTTTTATAACCTTCCATTTACATTGTACATTTACATTTACATCTACAGTATTTAGCAGACACCCTTATCCAGAGCGACTTACAATTGGTACAATCTTACAATCCAGCAATTGTGGGTTAAGCGTCAAGGATCCAACAGTGGCAGCTTAGCAGAGGTGGGATTTGAACCCTGGACCTTCTGGTCCATAGTCCAGTACCTTAACCACTAGGCTACCACAGCACCTTCCAGTTTTATTAATACTTGCACCAAAATTTAGACACAGCTGACTAAGAACAACTAACACCTTTAGCTACACTCCGTATTGGATTACCTTCTTGCAGGAGTTTTATAATCCCTTCCATTGTTTCAATTGACAGCTCTCCTGTTGGGTCATGTTTTCAATTATCAAAATTCAACAGCTTGTTTATGGTCTGTAAGCATTAATCCCAGACTAATTTGCCTTTTAGACTTGTTGAATTTGTTTTTGAAATGCAAATTACAATGTGATTTTTATTTCCTCGTCTTGATTTGGAACAAAAATATGCCATTAATTAAACTATTATATTTCATAATTTGAGGTACACTTCATGAATACAGAATATTCAGTTGTTGATGTCATATCTGTGATTTGCTTATTTGTTTCAAAGTAAGAAAACTGTGAACATCTGGGTGTAGCGATTGCATAATGTTTGTGTTGGGGTTGGATCCTGATACTCAGAACTGGATGAGTATGTCCCTAGTTACTTTAAATATTACTTTGGGTTCATTACAAAATATTGTTTCAGAAGATTAATAGCGGAAATAATTTGACTTATTCTGATTATTTAAATGTTATAATGCAATGATTTACATGATGAATGCAATTGTCATTTTATTGACAATAATTATTTTAATATTCTGTATAATATACTACATATATGTAGTTTGGTAGTCAAATGATCAAGTGACTTCAAATGGTTTCGATCAGCTCAAAGAATTGTGAATTGTTCATTATGTGATACTGGTGACTTTTTCTCATTTTGTTATATTGCAAAAAAATCAACATACTTGAAAAGCTTTTTCCCCATCATTCTGCATTCAACACCTCATAATGAGAAAGGGAAAACAGACAGATTTTTTTGCAAATGTCTTAAAAATGAAAAACAAAAATTTCACATGGACATAACTTTTTCAGACCCTTTGCATTGTGCAGTATGTCAGTTTCTCAGTGTTATAGATGTGACATGGGGTGATGCTAGGATCAGAGCCTTAGGGTTGCTAAGCACCCAGTGAGACCAGCACCCCCACCCCTTTTTTAAACAAAACAACAACAAAAAACCTGTACACATCAGTGTAATTTTGGACTGTCATTCCCACACATGTGAAAGAAGGACATTTGACTTGTTGGAAAGACACCAACAAATATGAGAAAACGTCCATTAATGCTTAGCCTGTGAGTCACAAAACCATCACTTGGATCATACCATTTGCAAGGTATTGGGGAACTGCTGTGTTTTCGATGTTAAAATATTATGTTTAATCCATGTACTTTCTATGGTTTTAACATTGTTTCAGCTTATCAGAGACAAGTTTTGTTTCAAAAGAAAAAAAACGACAGTTTTTGTTTGTTTGTTCTGCTATTTTTCGGGGTACTGGGACGTAATTTAGGGGCACCTAAAAGGGGCAAGACAAATACTTTGAATGTTAAAGATATTCGAAGAAATTATCACGGATAATAACAGACAGTAATTAACATGATGTAACTACTAAACAAAAGTATTATATAGTTCATATTACAATTAATTATAGTAACAATCTGTATGGATTTCAGGCTGTTTGCACTTGTTATGGATACACCAGCTTTCTTTCACCTCCGCTACAGGTAGGCTTGGATACTTTACTGTCCAGTGGTGTGCGTGCGATTGACTGTCATTCAGTACAGTGAGTCCTCACAGCCTGCTACTGATGAGATTACTGCAACCCTTTCCTGAATGTAACCTTCTTGTATTATGGATGTGGCATGTGCAACAGTTCCTGACGTTTTAGAAAGCAAATAACTGATTGGTAGCTTTTTAATGGTACAGACCAAATAGAATTAAAATGAAGAATTAACTAATATAAACTTGTGATAACAATTTTACCCCTGCGCTCACAACTCGGAATTTCCCTATATATAGTGAAACATTTAATATGTTTTACATTAATAGAGCCGACCAATAATATCTATCGACCAATACATAATATCTTCAAATAGTTGTAGATGGCAATATGCCAACTTCAGATTTCGCAATGATTCCTACGGTCTTTCTCCATTCCTTCTACTGCCCCCTAGTGTGTAGTTATAGAGGGATAACTACCATATCACATGCAGAATTAGCTGACTAATGTCTTGTCGATAGCAGCTAAATATCCAAAATAACTTTAATGCCACACAGGTTTTACGGTCCTTGAAAGTGAGGTGACTTCATAAGAATAAAACATGCCAATAAGTTTTGAAAGGTTTGTTTGTTTCTGTTTTTAACGTTACATCAATGGCTATTCTTGGCAGTAATAAGGTTATAACAATACTAGTCAGACACACTCACACATTTTAGGTAGCAATTTAGAGCTACCAATTAACCTAACGCATGTGTTTGGTGTGTGGGAAGAAGCTGGAGTGCTACCTGGCGTAAACACATGCAGATACAGGCAGGACATGCAAGCTCCACACAGGTGGAGTCCAAAGCACCGATCGAGCTAGGGGTCTCAGGAGCTGGGAGGTGATCGCACTGACGACTCCGTGCCAACCAGTTTTAAAAAGTAATCAAGTAAACTGATTGTTTTATGTTAGCATTAAGCTACTCAATTAACCCATAGAAACATATATGCGGCTGAGTGGTTGATAAATGGAATTCAGTTGAAACGTGACATTGAGCTGATGTATTTAAATGTCAGTTGAGTGTTAAGTGTCTTTGAGCTGTGAGAGCCCTTTTGTCTGCATCACTGGGGAGCTGAAAAAGTGCCATGGCTTCTTCCTTTCACACCTGAACTGCTTGTAATGAATCACTGGCCAACACAATATCCACTCCCCTGAAAGAGGCAGAGAGGCCCTTGAGCTTTAAAACAGCATCCATCTACACATAAGTCTCCACCTGCCACCTCGACTGCAGCGAGTAAAACAAATGCAGCGGGTCATCACTGCCAGTCGTGCTTTAAGGGCTCAACGAGAAATGACTTTACGCCCCCATCCTCCCCCTGCCCAGTGGGTACAACGCAATTTCAGTCCCTCTGTCCTGCCCTCTTTAACTGTCTATTGCTTGCTCTCTCTCTCTCTCTCACACACACACACCTCTTTCTCCCTGCAGTGGATCCTAACCAAGAAATCACTCCTATTCAGCCAAGGACAAAACCTTACAAACACAGTGCATGTGCACCTGCACACACACACACATGGACGCGCGCACAAGCAAGCAAGCAAGCAAGCAAGCCTTTCTTTTATTGTTGGGACTTTCCACTACCATTGTCTACTCTTTATTGTATGTAATTAATGCTACGCTTAAAGAAACACCTAACCTTAACCGTAACCTCAGCAACCTTAAGAAAATATTTGGCTGTTTTTCATATTATATTTGCAGCCTTTGTAAAAATGCCAAATGTCACCATAAGATAAAAAATACCACATTTTTCTATCCTTCCTCGTGAGAACACTTGCTCCCTACAATGTTATAGAAACTTCACATGGTATATATATAATCTCCAGTGTACTGGATAGCTCTGAGATTTATTCTGCTGCCAAGCCAGCAGAAAATTGACTTGTTTCATGGAGGCAGACTATTGACACAATACTGTAGGGAGAGTTAAGAAAAGAGAGAGAGAGAGAGAGAGAGAGAGAGAGAGAGAAGACCAAAAAGAAGCATGTCTCCATTACAGGATAATGTAATCAGCAGTGTGGGAAATGGCTATGAGTAAAATGGTACAGCTGACATTTATATAAGAGGATACTGATGACATAAGCTGAAGATTCAGACATCCTCCCCTTTGTTCCTGTGGCTTGATAAAGAAGCTCATTTAACCAGTATATCATTCTTTCCCCAGAAGAGCTGAGGGAAACTGCTGGGCCCTGAGTGAACGCAATGGCGGGGGTAGACAGGGATAGACAGCAGATAAATAGGTTCACATCTGAGCCTAACCATTTCATGGAAAGCAGGCGAGCTGACAAAACACAGCGACTTCCTTCTGCTTGTGCTCAGAGGCAACAGATTACATGGGTGATGTACAAGGAGGGACCTTGATACTTTCTAATCCTGATAGCTCTCTGCTTGAGTACTACAAAAAAGAGGGCTTGGAGTAGGAGGAAAGAGAAAGGTGTAGATGAAGTGCTCTCTCCCCTAGCAAAGTGGGGGGGAGGTGACTGGGTAAAGATGGTGAGGTGAGCATGAATTTCTGCTTGTATCAGCATTCGTGTCGGCAAAAGGAAAGATGGGAGGGAATATAATTTGGTCTGGGCGCAGCTCAAGGCCCATGTCAACCCTAAATAGGGATTCTGAATGATCATTTGAGGGGCAGAATTCTCATTTATCCAATTTGTGGACTGAGTCTGCAGAGAATCACAATAATCAATGTCAGACATTTTGAAAGTTTAAACGAGGAAACCCTACTTCGTCGGACCTGCTTATTGTTCTAGTGCAGCATTTGAAATCCCCCTGTATTCAGTATACAGGAAGCTTGAAGCTGTGTTTAGTTGCAGCCCAGGAAAATTTCAGTCAAGCCCCACAGTATGTGGTCATAACCTAAAACCAGCGAACACACTGTACACCACTCACTCACCAGAGTTACACTGCTCACCTGCATATCAGCTCTAACGTAGGTCTGGTCATGTGTTAAAAGTGGTATATTACAACCTAATTCCCATGTACTGCATCTGTAGCATACGTGCCATTTCGGAAACAAGACTTTTGACATGTATCCTTTGTAATGAGAATAGCAATGGAAATTGTACTTGTGGTTAGGTGTGTGGTTAAAAATGACGCAGGTCTAATCTTTAATTTAAGTAAGTACAGTGGGGCAAAAAAGTATTTATTCAGCCACTGATTGTGCAAGTTCTCCTACTTTGAAAGATGAGAGAGGTCTGTAATTTTCATCATTGGTACATTTCAACTATGAGAGACAAAATGAGAAAAAAAATCCAGGAAATCACGTTGTAGGATTTTTTTTAAAGAATTTTTAAATTGTAAATTATGGTGGAAAAAAATAAGTATTTGGTCACCCACAAACAAATAAGATTTCTGGCTCTCACAGACCTGTAACTTCTTCTTTAAGAAGCTCTTCTGTCCTCCACTCATTACCTGTATTAATGGCACCTGTTTGACCTTGTTATCTGTATAAAAGACACCTGTCCACAACCTCAAACAGTCAGACTCTAAACTCAACCATGGCCAAGACCAAAGAGCTGTTGATGGACACCAGGAAGGAAATTGAAGACCTGCACCAAGCTGGGAAGAGTGAATCTACAATAGGCAAGCAGGTTGGTGTAAATAAATCAACTGTGGTTAGCAATTGTAAGAAAATGGAAGACATACAAGATCACTGATAATGAAAGAATTTTGAATATTGGTAGCCCGGGTTGAGTTGGTTGGTTCTGGGTTGTTTTCCGAGCTTGGCAATTGTATTGCAAACGTTTCGTCACCAATCGAGGAGACATCATCAGTGCGGTTGTAGGTTCTGTCTCAATCTGGGGCCCCACGCAAGATCTCATCCCGTGGGGTCAAAATGATCATGAGAACGGTATGCAAAAATCCCAGAATTATACGGAGAGACCTGATGAATGACCTGCAGAGAGCTGGGACAAAAGTAATAAAGGCTACCATCAATAACACACTATGACAAGAGGGACTCAGATCCTGCAGTGCCAGGTGTGTCCCCCTGCTTAAGCCAGTACATGTCCAGGCCCGTCTGAAGTTTGCTAGAGAGCATATGGATGATCCAGAAGAGGATTGGGAGAATATCATGTGGTCAGATGAAACCAAAATAGAACTTTTTGGTAAAAACCCAACTTATCATGTTTGGAGGAAGAAGAATGCTGAGTTGCATCCCAAGAGCATGGGGGTGGAAACATCATGCTTTGGGGCTGTTTTTCTCCAGAGGGGACAGGACGACTGATCCGTGTTAAGGGAAGAATGAACGGGGCCATGTATCGTGAGATTTTAAGCCAAAACTTCCTTCCATCAGTGACAGCATTGAAAATGGAACGTCGCTGGGTCTTCCAGCATGACAATGATCCCAAACACACCGCTCAGGCAATGAAGGAGTGGCTCGGTAAAAAGCATTTTAAGGTCCTGGAGTGGCCTAGCCAGTCTCCAGACCTCAACCCCATAGAAAATTTGTGGAGGGAGTTGAAAGTCCGTGTTGCCCCAAAATATCACTGCTCTAGAGGAGACCTGCATGGAGGAATGGGCCAAAATACCAGCTACAGTGTGTGCAAACCTGGTGAAGACTTACAGGAAACATCTGTCATAGCCAACAATGGTTAATGTTACAAAGTATTGAGTTGAACCATATTTATTGACCAAATACTTATTTTCCACCATTTTCCACCATTTTGTCTATCATAGTTGAAGTGTACCTATGATGAAAATTACAGACCTCTCTCATCTTTTTAAAGTAGGAGAACTTGCCAATCAGTGGCTGACTAAATACTTTTTTGCCCCACTGTACTTACTTAAATAAAGACATCACTTAGATTACCAGTGAGTAGATGACTTAATATCCAGTACCTAAAGAACATAATGGAACAAGAATAGCAGTTATGGAATTTACATATAAATATATGTATTTAGCAGAGACAGAGCAATCCATCCCACCTTTAGTTTAAAGTCTATTAATGCACTGGCCCATCACTGCAGAGACCTGGGATCAATGCGCTTCCGGCCAAATCACGGTCCACATGAATCCATGACTAATTTCCCTGAGGGATAGGAGGTAGGACAGGGGATCATAACCTGGCATTGTAACAGCGGCCACTACTCAGGCCTGCAATGGACTGACGTTCCATCCAAAGTACACTTACACCTGCCTTCTGCGTTCTCTGGAGAAGTAATGTTCTCTGATACAACAGCCCATGCAATTCTGTGACTTTAACCATGATAAAGCAGAGTTAGAAGATGAAAAGAAAAATAATTTCTAATAATTCCTCATTTTCCAGCTGACCGCTGACTTCTAGCATTGCTCATGAACTGCTAATGTTTCTGCTTAATGAATTATGCATTTTATATATAAATCAAGTAATGATTCAGTCTATGTGATTAAGTTAGCTCACCACAGGGTCTGGAATGACTCTTTATAAAGGGGTTACAATTGTAATAATTATGGGTGGGTTTTTTGCATAATTTTCTATTCAAGTTCAAGAATATATTTGATATTTTCGGTGATAAACAGATTAATTAAACAAATATCTAATTATATATTATATGACAAAGTTACCTAATTTCCGAATAAAATAGTGATCATAAAACAGTACAACTGTGTAGTAAAGGATAAACTGGGTTAAGCATGGGTGCTAATATATTATAACCCCATCTCACTTTTCCATAGACATTTTTATAGACAATTTCACACTGAATATCAAAAAAATTTCCCATGAAAGCTTCAAAAGTGGTGTAAGATAAAAAAGTCAAATTTGATTATTTCTTCAAGGATCAACAGTGAAAAGGATTTCATATGAAGATAATTTATCACCCATTTACCTTACAACATTATAACAGCATGGATAGCTGACTATACTGATAATACTCTCATATTCCAATGTTAGTAGGTAACATTAATAATGGCAAACCATTTCATCTGGCCCTAACTGATATCAGATTCCACAAAATGCAATCAATACAACACCCTTATGAGACATCAAAGACTGTATCACTACCACTAATTTGGTTTTGTTTTTCAATACTGTACATCATTTATCCTGAATTTAAATGTTTAGCTTATCAATCATTATATGCCCACAACAATAAATTATTTCCCCCAAGCAACTGTTATTCTAGGCTTCTTGAATCAGGATTTACTGATACAAATACACTTTTTAGGATATTTTGCTCTCAATAATAGACCATAAATATCTCAAAGCATAATCTAAAACTCACCATGTGCAATGTGTGTGTGAAGGACTAGGCTAATAGCTACTGTAGGGAGTATGAAAGTAAGCACCACACTCCTCCTAATCGTGAAATGCCAGAGCCTATTACATAGCGCTGTATCAGTGATTAAAAGCTCAGTCAGTCTTTATGATTAGTGTAGGATCAAATGTTTCTTAAAACAGCCCACTGCGTGCTTTTATTTCACTCCTCACACAACCTACAAGATGGAAGGCCTGCAGCACACCTTTCAAATGACCTCAGGTTTCCTTGAGAGTGGCCGGTGCGCGGTCGGAGCATGGCTACATAAGTTTGACCTTTTTCTGTTTGAATTGTAACTCAATCAGAGCCTCTGGCATGACACTCAAACCCAGCAAAGGGCAAAACACAATCCCAGAACACCTCTAACAGGCATGACTTCACCCCACTCATACCCCATGCTGATCCCAACACACAGATAACTCAGATTTATTTCAAGTCCCTTTTTCCTCAGTTTGTCTACAGCATTTCCACGCTGCTACATTATGATAATTAATCAGAGAAAGCCAGCTGCAGTAGTATAGGTTTCTTTGCACAGGTAAGAATTACAACTTATGGCACAATAAAAGACAATCAAAGCACTGTCACGGTTTCAGTATTTCTAAAAAAAAAAAACAAGAGCGATAAGCTATGATGAAAAAAGGGGGACTTTTTCATCATAGTTGAGATTAGACACAGTGATAAGTCATGTTTTCGGCAGGTAGAGAATTTCACCAGAAAAAAACAATGGTGTACTTCATGTTAATGTACTTTATTTGGCAGGTTTGGTACTGTGGTCAGTGGGTAGCCTGTTTGGGTGGCTTTGGTTGAAATGTTCTGCTATTACACATGTGCTTTCTTCACCAGAAATAGGACAATCTCAACTTGTACTGCTTGGGACCACACCATCCCTCATGTTGCCTAGACAGAAAAAAAATTAATGTTTGAACATGAGAAGAGAATAAAGTTCTGTTAACGTGAAGTACACCATTGTTGTTCTTTTTTGTTTTTATCCTTGACCAGTTTGAAGTGTCACACTGCTACCTTGCCATTTGAAAAACCTAAGATGGCTCCATTCAAGATGGCTGCAATGTTGGTGACATGGCCTACCAGGTTTCCTCCTTCCTCCACAGCTTGTGTGTAAAACTGGATCACCATCTGCCAAACGTTTTCATTTTAAATGGGTGCTTCCTTACTTCTGAGTAAGGTGTGTGGTAGTTTAATCTGATGCATTTTAGTTGCAGTATTTATATTTTAGCATTAATTATACAGTGGAACCTTGGAATTGAAACTTAATTAAGTCTAGACGGATATTTAAATTTCGATTTGTTCGTAGTTGGATTCAAATTTCCCCATAAGAAGTAATGTAAACAAGATTAATCCGTTCCCAACGCCAAAAGGTTTTTTACGCCTATCTTCATATGTACATTTACATTTACATTTACAGCATTTAGCAGACGCCCTTATACAGAGCGACTTACAATTGGTACAGTCTTACAATCCAAGCAATTGTGGGTTAAGGGCCTTGCTCAAGGACCCAACAGTGGCAGCTTGGCAGAGGTGGGATTTGAACCCTGGACCTTCTGGTCCATAGTCCAGTACCTTAACCACTAGGCTACCACAGTCTTTTATTAACAATAAAAGCATGAAAAAAAGCAAAGAAATGTAGTACAATAATAATAATCAATAAATACATAAATGAAATAACTGAAAATAAATGAAACTTTATAGTCACTGAGGCGAACGCAGTTTCAGCACATCTTATTACTTGGACAGCGGCGAAAAGACCGATAGGTGTCTTAAATTGCACCCATAGACTGATATAATATACATAATATAATAATAAAATAAAATAATATACATGATATGCCTATGATGCCTCCATAGATCTTGTTTTGGGTTTTATGGTGATTGGCATAGCGTATTGGATTACATGCATCACTTTTGGGAAATTGCACCATTGAGTGTTCTATTTAGGGTGCCCATGTTCGAAGTCGGAATTTTTGTTCAAATTTGGGGGCAAAAAAAATTTGATGTTTAATGTCCGAATTGTTTGGCTGAAGAAGCGTTCGAATTCCAAGATTCCACTGTATTGTATTTGTGGTATTTTGTAAAATGTAACAAAATACAGGCTGTCTTTTTTTTTTTTTTGCCCATGTTACTGCACACATGTAGACCGGCTCAGTGCCACAGTGGTTAGCACTGTCGTCTCAAAGATCCCTGGTTTGACTCCCAGCCTGGACATCATCTGTGTGGAATTTGCATGTTCTCCTCATGTCTGCATGGGTTTCCTCTGGGTATTTTAGTCAAAGACATGCATTATGTCACCTGATTTCAGTGGGTATGAAAATGAATGAATGAATTGTGTTAGACATTGCTGCTTTGTCCTACACACAAAACACCAGAGCAATATTTAATACAAAAACTATTAATGGGCTCAGTCTCTTAGCACAATGGACTTTTCATGATCTCTTTGAAATGGTATGTTTCAGTGAGGAAGTTTAATGTGACTTATTGTACAGCTCTTAGCTTGAACAATGTTCCTCTTTACTGAACTGCAGTACATTTATCATGTAAAATCATCTATGTTGTGATCTCTCTTCAAGCTCCTTAATGAGTGCCAGCACAGTTGTGCTGTTTCAGCCATATTTCAACCAGTTTCTGTCATAAGCATTTTCCCATTGTCTAACCATTCTTCCATTAACCTTTGCTTTGCTCCATGTTATGATGAGAATGCATGAATCACAGTTTCTGTTCTGAGTTCAAAACCTTTCAGTGTACTAATGAAAGATATCACTCATCAAACCTTAAATCTGCTCCACTGTGACCATTGCACTGCAAATAGCTATATGTAGAAATGGACTAAAAACTCAGTGTATCTAATTCACTGGGATAAAAAGGTATATTTTAAAATAACAATAAAGGTGTCAGACTTGGTACAGATTGTGTTCAAGCCCACCCTCTGTATGTTGGATCAGCTGCTGCAGCAAAGCCTCTGGTTTAGTCCTGACTGGTAATATGGGTGCAGGCTGTGTGCTGCTCTGGCCTCTCCTTAAGGCCTGGGAATTATGCACACAGCAAGGTCAATGGCCTACACCAGATCAAATACACAGACAGGCCAAAAGAGAGAGGTAGAAAAATACAAAGTGCTACAATCTAGACCGAGTCACTGAAACAGATCTCTGACTCTCTGTTTGTCTAAATGGTAATCACAACTTGTGATTTGATTCACCTGACCCCTATTAACCTTTAGACCAGCTGCAAACTATGCTGACTCTAAAGAGTTCCACAGTTTAAACACAGTTTAATACTACATGGCTAAATGTCAGGTTACTATCACATCTTGTATTACTAAAGCAGTCACAGATAATATATTCAGTTAGCAAACTTAAACAAACACACAAGCTAAACATGGAACTAAGCAAATAAGATAACCAGCAAAAAGTGAAAAACATTTGCACAACTATTGATCATGTAACAGTGGAAGAACTTCAGTCACTGTCTGCAGTCAGCTCCAGGATTAATAGCAGCTTTGGGAAACGGGTACATTTATGAAAAAGTGAATATGTGCATAATTAATCTCAAATTTAAAATATGAGAGAAGCCGATTTAAGTTGAAAAGGAGCGCACTGTACTTTTCAGGTGAATACTCTGTATCACACTTGTTTTATAATCTCAGAGAATTGCATCACCACTGCAAGACTGTTATTTTAAAATGTGTTCTCCACCAGGTCCTCATCACATGACTTCTCTAGGGTGCAGAATTTGAAACGACTAGATAAATACCATCACTCAACAAGAGCTAAGGAAAGTAGTTTCTGATCACCACACAAAAGGCATGTACAGCTTAGTTTATATTTGTGACACACAACAGGTGCTGGATGTTACCATTACTGCAGAGGCTGGCCAGTGTTGTGTATAACACCAACAGTAAGAGGTTAATCACACATGAGGCATTCCTATAGCCATCATAAACTAGTGTGCAGAAGCCAATTCACTTGCTCAGCACAGAGGCCACAAATTCCTCTGATATAATGCTGTGTTATTTTTCATGATGCATTTCCCAGCATGTCACCATGTGGCTTGGTGCAATCCATTAACATAGCATATAAACTCAAAGACGAAATATGTCAGCTTTAGACAGACATAAACTTGTCTATTCAGGCAATTTCTAAGTCTTATACCTTCCACCAGTCATGCCCCATATAACCATGATGTCAACAGTCTTAGGGTGGCAGTAATTAGAATCTCATTTGTCTCTTAATAAATCATTCTTTATGCAATGCAAACTGTAAGCCCCTGCACAGACCTATGAAGAGTTCAAACATGAAGACATTTTTATACTCAGAAATCCAGACGGGCATTTTATCACAAGGCCTATCCAGAGTGAGAGAGGATTAGCAGGGGCCAGGGGGCACTAGCGCAAGATTCCAACACCAAGGCAATATCTTGGACACTTGTTAGGATCTCAGCCTGTCTGGTGAACAGGGCAAGGCAATAGAAATACAGAGGAAAAATAATAAACAGTAAAAGAGAAGTCACTCTTCTTACTCTCTGCATCCTCATATTATTTAAACATCCTCACAGGGGTGACTTAGGGACTAACATTTGCTATTTGGTCATATCCACTGGTGAGCAAAAGAGGGTTTTTTTTAATTATAGACCATCATGAAACATCAAATAACTTTTTCTCTTTCAGTGCAGGAAACCCAATCCTAAAGCAATCCAACTGATTCAAGCTTCTGTTGCTGAAACTGGTGACAGAACATATAGTCGTCATGATGGCATAAAAAGCATAGTCAGTCTTCAGGACTCTGCTAACTGATTTTATCACCAAGCCGACCTTAATTATCATTATGTAAAAACAAACAAACAAAAAAAACAACCCCTGGCAAACATTATGGAATAACCAGATTGGATATTCACCCATTTTATTTTTAGAAATTTACAAAACAGTTGTAAAGGCTGTGTTATTTTAGCAAGCTGATGTGTCAAATGCTATTTGAGAAAAAGAAAGAGAAAAATAATTAAAGAAGTGGTCAGCTCTTCAAAGCCCTTTTGTCACTTGAATTGCAAAATTATTGTTGACATTGACCTTAGGTTGTTTTTTGAACACTCATAGTAACACAAATCTTTACTTTTCTTGTAATTAGAAGGATACAGTGATACCTCGGTTCTTTACATTAATTCGTTCTAGAAGGCTTGTCGAGAACTGAAAACAACAAGTACAGAGCAACATTTTCCCATAAGGAATAATGTATATTGAATTAATCCGTTCCAGACCCCCAGAAAATCTACAGTGTATAAGGCATTACAGTGGTTCCTCGGTTCTCGGCCACATCAGAACTTGTCGAATTCAGTTCTCGCCACATTCTGAGCAGAAAAATTTGGTTCTCATTATTTGCTCAGTACAATACAACTCAAATAACAAACTCAAAACAAAATGTATATAATGCCTTACACAGTGTGGATTTTCTGGGGGTCTGCAATGGATCCATTCAATTTACATTATTCCTTATGGGAGTGTTTGGTAGAGTATTCTATACTGTAAATAATGGAGTCTGTGATAAGTAATGACAAGTAAGTTAATGGTTAAAACACTTATACACTAACCTATAGCTGGCCAAAATCATTAACACAAAGCTTATTTTATAAAAAAAAGTGTTGAAAAACTCATGTAATTTAGTGAGTAAGGCCTGAAAGTGAAAATTAAATGCAAAACACTTACTCTATTGGTGACATCTTCAGTGAGCGAGAACTATTGTGAATTTGAATCACTGACTCACTGTGTACTGAATAGTGAATCGTGAATCATGGATCGAGTTACCGCTGAAATGAGTTGCATGGCTCAACTCATACAAGCTTAAGCAAGAGCACCAAGTACTGACCAATGCTTTTGCTTTGTGACTGTTGAAAGCTGATGAATAGCATTTGCATCAGTATATTCATGCTCAACAAAATCATGATAAGATCTGCTCTTTACTCTAAAAATAATGAAGAGGACACCTGAAGTTAATTTTTATCTATAAAATTAAGAGCATTCCCTTAGCCCTCTAGTGAAAGTTCATCAAACACCCCTCCAAACAGGCAATTAATTGCGTGACTAGGCTGTCCTGACACCACTGCACGTACAGGACCAATGCTAAATATAGGTATTGATGCCAATACTGTCCCAGAGCTACTTGACATATATATCATTTCACTCCATCGATGTACAGTGGTGTGAAAAAGTCTTTGCCCCCTTCCTGATGTCCTATTTTTTTGCATGTTTGTCACACTTACGTGTTTCGGAACATCAAACCAATTGCAATATTAGTCAAAGACAACACAAGTAAACATAAAATGCAGTTTTTAAATGAAGGGTTTGTTATTAAAAAAGAAAAAAATCCAGACCTGCATGGTCCTGTGTGAAAAAGTGATTTCCCCCTAAATCTAATAACTGGTTGGGCCTCCCTTAGCAGCAGCAACTGCAACCAAGAGTTCGCGATAACTTGCAATGAGCCTTTTACAGCATTGTGAAGGAATTTTGGCCACACATCTTTGCAGAATTGTTGTAATTCGCCACATTGGAGGGTTTTCAACCACGAACGGCCTTTTTAAGGTCATACCAGGGCATCTCAATAGGATTCAGGTCAGGACTTTGACTAGGTCACTCAAGTCTTCATTTTGTTTTTCTTCAGCCATTCAGAGGTGGACTTGCTGGTGTGTTTTGGATTATTGTCCTGCTGCAGAACCCAAGTTTGTTTCAGCATGAGTCCACAAACAGATGGCAGGACATTCTCCTTCAGGATTTTTTGGTAGACAGCAGAATTCATAGTTCCATTTATCACAGCAAGTCTTCTAATTCCTGAAGCAGCAAAACAGCCCCAGACTATCACACTACCACCACCATATTTTACTGTTGGTATAATGTTCTTTTTCTGAAATGCTGTGTTACTGTTATGCCAGATGTAATGGGGGACACACCTTCCAAAGAGTTCCACTTTTGTCTCGTCAGTCCACAGAATGTTTTCCCAAAAGTCTTGAGGATCATCAAGATGTGTTCTAGAAAAATTGAGACAAGCTTTAATGTTCTTTTTGCTCAGTGTGTTTTTTTTCGTCTTGGAACTCTGACATGCAGGCCATTTTTGGCCAGTCTCTTTCTTATGGTGGAGGCATGAACACTGATCTTAACTGAAGCAAGTGAGGCCTGCAGTTCTTTGGATGTTGTTGTGGGTTTTTTTGTGACCTCTTGGATGAGTCGTCGCTGGCTCTCGGTGTAATTTTGGTTGGCGGCCGACTCCTGGGAAGATTCACCACTGTTCCATTTCTTCAGCATTTATGGATAATGGCTCTCAATGTGGTTCGCTGGAGTTCCAAAGCTTCAGAAATGGCTTTATAACCCTTTCCAGACTGATAGATCTCAATTACTTTCTTACCTCAATTGTTTCTGAATTTCTTTGGATCTCGACATGATGTGTTAAGGATCTTTTGGTGTACTTCACTTTGTCAGGAAGGTCCTATTTAAGTGATGTACTGATTGAGGCAATAATCAGGCCTGGGTGTGGCTAGAGACAGTGAATTCAGATGTGATAAACCATAGTTAAGTACTGTTTTAACGGGGGGGGGCAATCACTTTTTCACACAGGGCCATGTAGGTTTGGATTTTTTTCTCCCTTAATAATAAACAACTTCACTTAAAAACTGCATTTTGTGTTTATTTGTGTTGTCTTTGACTAATATTTAAATTGGTTTTATGTTCCGAAACATTTAAGTGTGACAAACCTGCAAAGAAATAGGAAATCAGGAAGGGGGAAAACACTTTTTCACACCACTGTATTCTATATTGTAAGCCTGTGTAACATTTATCAGCATGGCACAGCTCACAGGTCAAGCATGTCACCATGATGACTATGATGCTTTACATAGTTTCATCAAAAGCAAGCAAAGAGTAAGCTAAATTACTTTGTAGGGCCACACAATCCCCTTTTTAATTTTGGCAGATGATACCAGTACAAGCAGGTGCAATATACTGACCTGAAGCACACCTTCACAGCGACTTTCAGAGTCAACTCTCTGCAAACAAGTTGTTTGTAAAACATTACTGGTGAAACAGTGTCATTAAAAAAGTACACATGTTCATGTGCATTGTATCAGTTACCATCACATTTAGTCAATGCATAAAATGCATCAGCGGATGCAGCAATAGGAAAATGTGTTAAATCCAGTATACCAAGATAGCAATACTCAGTTTCAAACTTTTATATACACTCACTAGCCACTTTAGTAGGTACACCTTATTATTACCAGTTTGGACCCTCTGTTGCCTACAGAACTGCCTTAATTCTTCATTGCATAGATTTAACAAGATGCTGGAAACATTCCTCAGAGTTTGTGGTCCACACTGACAT
Source organism: Ancistrus triradiatus (assembly GCA_025084515.1). Lineage (NCBI taxonomy): Eukaryota > Metazoa > Chordata > Actinopteri > Siluriformes > Loricariidae > Ancistrus > Ancistrus triradiatus. The sequence goes on along the minus strand of JAJAGP010000833.1, from coordinate 187,418 downwards.
GACAGCATCATGCTGTTGCTACAGATTTTTCTGCTGTACATACATGATGCAAATCTTCCGTTCCACCACATCACCAAGGTGCTCGACTGCAATTCGATCTGGTGACTGTGGAGGCCACCTACTGTATGTACAGTGAACTCAGTGTTATGTTCAAGAAACCAATTTGAGATGATTTGAGTTTTGTGACATGGCACAGGTACACTGTGGTCATAAGAGGATGGACATGGTCAGCAAATATTGTCAAGTAGGCTGCGGCATTTAAATGCTCAATTGGTATTAGTGGGCCCAAAGCGCCAAAAAATATCCCTCAATCCATTACACCACCACCATCAGCCTGAACTGTTGGAAGAATGGATCCATGTTTTCATGTTGTGTATGCAAAATTCTGACCCTACCATCCAAATGTCACAGCAGAAATCAGAACTCACCACTCACCAACTCACACTTTTCCAATGTTCCGTTGTCCAATTTTGGTGAACCTGTGTGAACCGTAGCCTCAGTTGCCTGTTCTTATTTTATAGTTCCACCAGGTGTGGTCTTCTGCTGTTGTAGAAAATCTGCTTCAAGGTTTGATGTGTTGTGCTGACAGAGATGCTCTTCTGCATACCCTGGTTGTACCATGTGGTTGTTTGAGTTGCTGTTGCCTTTCTATCAGCTTGAACCAGTCTGGCCATTCTCCTCTGATCCTCCTCTGACCTCTCACATCAACAAGGCATTTTTGCCCAGAGAACTGCCCTCACTGGATATTTTCTCTTTATTGGATCATTACTTGTAAACCCTACAGATGACTGTGTAGATCAACAGTTTCTGAAGTACTCAGACCAGCCCATCTAGCACAGTGGTAGCTGCACTGACTGGCTCAATCTCAAATTTTTTTTTATCAGACACAGAGTGCACCAAGTAGTGTAAGTAACCATTAAATCAAAGCACATGTAGTGCATCTAAGTAGGGAGCAGGAAGTCATTTGGGATAGAACCTTAATTCCACCATAACTCCTGAGGAGGTAGCCGTTTTTTACTCTGCATTATGTCAACAACAATTTTTATGAATGCTCAAAAAATGGCTATAGCGGTGATTTGTTTCAGTTTTCATTTTTTCAGTTTCCCTCTGGGTGGGCAATTGCTCACACCAGCCCACCCATAGATATGACCCTGTTCTAGCACCAACAAACATGCCATGTTCAGATTCACTTAAATCACATTTCTCCCAATTCTGAACTTCAGCAGGTTGTCTTACCAATGTCTACATGCCTAAATGCATTGAATTTCTGATTTGCTAATTAGATATCTTCCTTAACACTCAGTTGAAAAGCTGTACCTAATAAAGTTGTCAGTGGTTGTACGTAAGAGAATGTCAGCATCAGATCACAAATCAGGAGGGGTAGAGCTCGGATATCAGTACTCTGTCAAAATGTGAAAAATGGGATTAATGCATCCCTAGTCAGATCTAAGCTTACTGCGGTTAATGCAGCTTCACACAAAACAACACTGGTGGCAAACGCAGTGAATTATAACCTTTTCTCTGTTTGTCAAACACTTTGCCATGGATGCATATCCTCAGGCTTTATAGCCCTCTCTCTATCTGGCATGCATAAAACTCATATTTATAATATCATTCCAACTCCTTAGCATATTTATGATTTTTCTTTCTTTTTATGACATGATTCAGAAGAGAAGTTAGCCTCAGTGCCCCAAACCAGTGGCCGGTACTGCATTCTATCTTAGCTGTCGCTTCCATTCTCCATTCTTTACCCTAGATTAAGCAGCGACATTGTGTCGCTCCTGTATGCCATCTACAATCAGACTCAAACTCTGCATTAACTATTCAGATGAGGCTGGAAAGTGGCACACTTTCCATACCCCAAGCCATGTCATTATCCCGTCTCTCTGCAGCTGATCGGTAGCTCCCCAATAACTGCGGTTGTGAATTATTCAGGCCTAGTTAGACACAGATCTCAGCCTGACACACAATGCACATCATGAAGTCCATCCATCTCAGTGCTGAATAATGGCCGCCACTAGCCTCTCCAGCCTCAGAGCCCTTAATCACAAGGCCAGTTCTAGAGCTGGATCAAAAGCACTGCAGCTGTTGTCCTACTGTAGAACAAAGGAAATCTCTGAAACAAAAGGTTTCATTCTTGGCCGTGCCACTCACTTCTGTTGACACCTTAAACTATCAAATTGGCCATGAAACTCTTTTTGCAGTACAGCTTGACAATACGTAATTTCTTAATACCAATGTTTTCTCTCATGGATTTATTTTCTTGAATGCTGTAAAAATACTCTATTGCAGCCCCTTTATTATTAAACTTTTGTCTGCACATTTTCAAGAAGCGCTTTATAAACACGTTACGTCTGTCTATCTGTCTCATTCCAATTCATTTGAAACACAATAATACAAGATATACTCTACATCTAGCTACATAAATCACATTAAATGTCTCGCCTGCTATAATAAAAAATGACACACGTTCTGTTGTAGGTTTTGTATGAGCAAGCCAGATACTGCCTTTCAAACATGGGAGTGCAGAGTGCATATCAGTCTTAGTGGACATCAGTAGCCTATACAGTACAAGGACTCGAGGTATTATTTCCTGTTTGGTTTGATTCTAAGCTAATTGGTGGTCTAACTGTTGCTGTTGTTTTTGTTACTTTTGTTGTAACTATTGTTACAGTTGGGAAAAAAAATATTTAGTCAGTCACTGATTGTGTAAGTTCTCCTACTTTTAAAGATGAGAGAGGTCTGTAATTTTCATCATAGGTACACTTCAATTATGACAAAATTAGAAAAAGAAAATACAGGAAATCACATTGTAGGATTTTTAAAGAATTTAATTGTAAAATATGGTGGAAAATAAGTATTTGGTCACCCACAACCATGCAAGATTTCTGGCTCCCACAAACATGGAACTTCTTAAGAAGCTCTTCTGTCCTCCACTCGTTACCTGTATTAATGGCACCTGTTTGACCTCGTTATCTGTATAAAAGACACCTGTCCACAGCCTCAAACAGTCAGACTCCAAACTCCAAACTCCAAACTCTGGCCAAGACCAAAGAGCCGTCGAAGGACACCAGGAAGAAAATTGTAGACCTGCACCAGGCTGGGACGAGTGAATCTACAATAGGCAAGCAGGTTGGTGTGAATAAATCAACTGTGGGAGCAATTGTAAAAAAATGGAAGACATACAAGACCATTGATAATCAGTGCCAGGCATGTCTCCCTGCTTAAGCCAGTACATGTCCAGGCCCGTCTGAAGTTTGACAGAGAGCATATGGATGATCCAGAAGAGGATTGGGAGACATCATATGTATAATATCAGAACTTTTTGGTAAAACTCAACTCGTCGTGTTTGGAGAAGAAGAATGCTGAGGTTGCCATCCCAAGAACCACCATACCTACTGTGAAGCATGGGGCTGGAAACATCATGCTTTGGGCTGTTTTTCTGCAAAGGGGACAGGACGTGTTAAGTGAAGAATGAACGGGGCCATGTATCGTGAGATTTTAAGCCAAAACCTCCTTCCATCAGTGAGAGCATTGAAGATGGAACATGGCTGGGTCTTCCAGCATAACAATGATCCCAAACACACCGCTCAGGCAACAAAGGAGTGGCTCCGTAAAAAGCATTTCAAAGTCCAAGAATGGCCTAGCCAGTCTCCAGACCTCAGCCCCATAGAAAATGTGTGGAGGAAGTTGAAAGTCTGTGTTGCCCAGCGACAGGCCCAAAACATCACTGCTCTAGAGGAGATCTGCATGGAGGACTGGGCCAAAATACCAGCTACAGTGTGTGCCAACCTGGTGAAGAATTAGAGGAAACGTTTGACCTCTGTCATTGCCAGCAAAGGTTATGTTACAAAGTATTGAATTGAACTTTTGTTATTGGCCAAATACTTATTTTCCACCATAATTTACAATTAAATTATTTAAAAATCCTACAAAGTGATTTCCTGGATTTCTTTTCTCATTTTGTCTCTCATAGATGAAGTGTACCTATGATGAAAATTACAGACCTCTCTCAACTTTCTAAGTAGGAGAACTTGCACAATCAGTGGCTGACTAAATACTTTTTTGCCCCAATGTATTTGTAAGGACTAGCAATTTAGGTTTCCCACTTAACTTGGCAATCACAGTGGGTAGAGTAGTTAATGTCTCATTAGCATTCATTGACAGACCTTACTGAGATTTAGCAAAACAATTAGCTAATCAGCTAATTACATGTAAAGCACTTCTGGAGGTTAGCTCCTTACAGGTGTAGTGACAGCGTTTCTGTCTCAGCCTCACTGCATAATTACACAAAAATAAGGTAGTCTACCAGCAGGAGTTGGAGGTCTAAGGAACTGCCAGTCAGCTGTACAGAAAGTTGGCTTTACCACTTGCTACTAGCCAATTTCTTCACTTCTTTGCTCTCATTAGCTGATTTTGCACTGTAGGAACTTTTTTGTTGCATGTTCACACCACAGGAACTGGGGGCGACTCCCACTTCAAGGCAGGTTCTTTTCTCAGTGATAAAAACCCTGAGTGACGTAAGTAAACTACACATATAAAAATGGCAAAAACACATACAAGTGGACCAGTATTGAAGTCCAAGCTTTACTGAGCCTACATGCAATGAGGTACAACACAATTTTCAGTTATCTTGGTAAAATTTGCATGGTTTATATTACTTCAGTGTCACACAGCATTCCTAGTCGTGATGTGAATGCAAACCGAAGGTTCCTGGAACAAATTTAGTTCTCCAAGGAGCTCTATGGGGGAGAGTTCCTCTCAAAATAGTCCCTAGAACAGTTTGGTTTTGAGAAATGGATTGGAGGTCGACATTGAATCGGGGTCCTCTGGAGTTGAGAAGCAACTGCTGAGTTATCTGGGTTACCTCAGAAAACAGATACACCTGCTGCACTCTCATCAGCTTTCTCATTCTCCCACATCCCTAGAATTTCTGGTCACCCTGGGCATTTCTTCCTTCCTCATTGCCTGGACTTCACGCCTCCTCTTTTGAATTCCATGCTGTTACTGTGCTCAAGTCTTGCAAACTTCATATCACTGCGATTCATTGCTCACCTGGTCTGCTTGGCAACTTTACTGATGAGCTGGACTCACGGCTCATTTTTTTAGCCAGTCTTCTGGTACTAGTGGGTGACCTCAGCGTCCCTACTGATTGCATTATGACCAAGGTCATCCACCATCTAGCTCTTTTGACCTGACTCACACAGGAGCTTACAGCCATTCACATTTCAGATCACTTTTTTGTTTTTGTCCCTTCCACTGCTTCGTAATGTCATTTACACTCACTTCCTCTTCTACAGTGATGGTCAGAAGAAACGTAAACTCTCTTTCACAGCACTTCCTCTGTCCTCTCATGTCCCTGCCAGCAAAACCAGTGTCATCCAGTCCCTAGCAAACTGACATTCTGCAATTTCAAAGATCAACCCTTTACAGTGATGACAGAAAATGGAAAAACATAACTCTCCCAAAGACCTGACTCTTTCACTTCTGTCAATGCAGACCAACAACTTTCACTTGTGCAACTTCAATCCAAGCAAACCTCATTTCCTTAGCCCCTCTCCTACCCCAACTATTTAGCAAAAACGTTCTCTGCTTACTGAGGATGAAGTGGTGACACCAATGACCACAGACACCAATCCAACAAACTGCTTGCTGGATCCAGTACTATCCACACTTCTCCAGGCAATGACCAGCAACCTTGCACCATATACTGCAACAATAATCAACATGTCACTGACATCCTGGCCTGAGGAAGCCATTACTCAACCCAGCTGATGTGTCCAACTACAGACCTGTTTGCTTCTTTCCATTCCTGTCCAAATGCCTGAACGTGTACGTGGACAGCTGTGCTTCTTTCTTCAAAAAACAATCTCATTTATACCAACCAGTTTGGTTAAAAGGAAGATCATTCTACAGAAACTTCTATACTCGCAATACTGAAGTGCTTCATAGGGCCCAGGAAAATTCTTCAATACTACTTCTGGACCTGTCTGCTGCCAGATTTCACTCTTGAAAATTGGCCATTAAGGGTCATGTGCTTGCGTGGTTCTCCTCATACTTGCATCCTACCAGGTAGCATGGCGAGAATCACATTCATAACTTCATAGGATTACTACAGGGGTTCCCCAGGGATCAGTTTCACTTCTCCCTGTGGACTAAATCACTGGGCTCAGTGAATAGATCTCATGGCTTCTTATATCACTACTTTGCATATTATACTCAAATTTACTTTTCATTTCTTCCATCCAACTCCCAAGTTTCAAAATATGTATCTGATTACCTTTCTGATACTTCTTCTGGATGTCCAAACACCATCTGATGGTCAATCTGGACAAGACTGAACTGGTCTACCTCCCAGCAAAGTACTTCTTCCTTGACACTGGACCCCTCTCATCAACAAACTGTCCCACCGTACATCACATCAACCACCAGATCCTGCAGATTTCTTCTGCATGACACCACAAGAATACATCCGCTCCTGACCAGACAAGCTGTTCCTCATGCAAGTTCTGGTCATTTTCAGGCTCAAGTACTGCAAGGTTTTGCTAGCTGGTCTACCTTCATGTTCCATTGTTCCACCACAGAGCATTCAAAAAGCTGCGTCTGTCTGATTCACACCCTACCAAAGTTTTCTCATGTAACTCCTTTACGGAGATCACTCCATTGGAGCAGGCAGGACTGAATTTAAATCTTGTCCAAGATTATCAGGACTCAAAATGTTCAGCTACATGTTGGTTATATTCGTTGATTAAGAACTACACACACGCATACCATCTCACGTCTTCACTTTCAGGGCATCTTTCTGCAAGAGCAAGTCATGCCTGCAAGGCTAGATCTTGATGTTGAAGTGTCCTGGCCCCTCATGGCAGGGTTGCAAGGAAAAAGTCACTGCTCTCCAAAAAGAACATTGCTTGCTTGTCTGCAGTTTGCTAAAGATCATGTGGAACAAGCCAGAAGGCTATTGGAAGAATGTTTTTGTGGATGGATAAGGCCAAAATTGAAATTTTTTGTTTAAAAGAAAAGTGTTATGTTTGGAGAAAGGAAACCACTGCATTTCCAGCATAAGGACCTTATCCCATCTGTGAAACATGGTGGTGGTAGTATTATGGTTTGAGCCTGTTTTGCTGCATCTGGGCCAGGACGGCTTGCCATCATTGGATGGAACAATGAATTCTGAATTATACCAGAGAAATCCTAAAGGAAATGTCAAGGACATCTGTCCATGAACTGAATCTCAAGGGAAGGTGGGTCATGGTCAGCAAGACAACGACCCTAAGCACACAAGTCGTTCTACCAAAGAATGGTTAAAGAAGCAATAAAGTTCATGTTTTGGAATGGCCAAGTCAAAGTCCTGACCTTAATCCAATGGAAATATTGTGAAAGGACCTGAAGCGAACAGTTAATGTGAGGAAAACCCACCAACACTCCCAGAGCTGAAGCTGTTTCGGGTACGGAGGATGGGCTAAAATTCCTCCAAGCCTGGTGGTCGCAGGACCTGATCAAACAGTTACAGGAAACGTTTAGTTGCAGTTATTGCTGCACAGGGGGGTCACACCAGATACCGAAAGCAAAGGTTCACATACATTTGCCACTCACTAATATGTAATATTGGATCATTTTCCTCAATAAATAAATGACCAATTATAATATGTTTGCATCATTTGTTTAACTGGGTTCTCTTTATCTACTTTTATGACCTTGTGTGAAAATCTGATGATGTCTTAAGTCAAATTTAATGCAGAAATATAGAAAATTATAAGGGTTCACAAACTTTCAAGCACCACTGTATATACTGTGTGTTTATATGTTAATCTCCTCGCCCCACGTGTGTTTTCATGGCTATTTTAGCGAGAGGTGAGTTTGGCAACTTAACGAGGTTATTGAGAAAAATATAAATAAATAACTTAACTTAATGTAAATAACTTAACGAGAAAATAAAAAAATAGACAAAGCAACATTCATACCTGATGCAGACATCAGCAGCACTGCTGAGCAGTCCTGCGTGATCATACAATCACATTTACAATGTGCAGAAACATGTACAGTTTTTTTTTTTTTTCCATTTATCCAGTCCAGTCTGCGATGAATAACAGAAGTCTTTTACAAGTCTGTTCACTACCTCGCACTCCGCCGCCATCTTGGTATCGCGCCACCGGGCAATTTTTTTTCCAGCCATACAAGACCAGACTCATGTCTCCTGTGAATGGAGAGAGATCTATACATCCGAACCTAAAAGAGAAATTAACGTTTAAAATGCCTATTTAGAATCGCTGGTATAATCTGACAAAAATGATATACGTGCTTTCATTGTTGGGTTTCAAATAACAAAACCAAAAAAATATGGTTTAATACGACATAAAAAATGCGACACACATATCATCACTACAAAGGGGTCAAGACTTGCCGAACCCATCCATCATACACACACACCCCCGACACATACTAACATGCTGATAGGGTCTTTCTAATGATTGGTATTTCAACCAGTGACCAGTCTCCTCTTTATATAATGTCTCTGATAACAGACAGGGGCTGTACATCATCAATTTAAAGTAGGATTAAAGTGCCACCTACTAATGGTCTGAAACATGGCGGCATAGCAGGGTAGAATTTCATTACTTGCAGGACATTTGATATGAGATTCTTCAACAAATTTATTAATGAGTTTGGCCAATAGTAGATTAAGTGTTTTAAACAATAAGGTAGGCTTTATATATATAGAAAACATACACACATATATACATGGATATTTTTATGTCGTCTTGTTTGTGTGATGAATGTTTTATGTATATAAAATTTATATTAATATTTATTAAAGGGCTAGTGGACACATGACAACTGAGGTCAGCGTAAAGATGTATGAATGCAGAGAGCTTCTCGCAATGAGCATGGCAATTCCAGTCTTTTGTCAGAGAGCGTTGGGGCTTTACAGTCATTATAAGGCTAATTAACAGGCACAATTATTTTGTAGGAAAGCTCATCAAAGAAATGATAGTGAGAAGGAAGCTAAAACAACTGTTCTAAATCAATGAATCTATCATTAACATCTAGTAAATTAAGTAATCTCCTTCCATCACCCCCTTTCGAAAACAAAACACTATAGCATGCACTGAACCATTCACTATAGAAGCATACATATCAGCTGAACCTGTCAAAGTCGAAAGGGCATAAATATGATTACTTTATGGGATTGTGGGATTGTGGTAGCCTAGCGGTTACGATGCTGGACTATGGACCAGCAGCTCTATGGTTCAAATCCCACCTCTGACAAGCTGCCACTGTTGGGTCCTTAAGCAAGGCCCTTAACCCAGGATTACTTGTTATATAAGACTGTATGACTTGTAAGTCGCTAAATGCTGTAAATGTTTATGCTTTTGGTAAGCATTTTACTGTAGCTGTGCCCAGTTCACACTGTTTGGCAGATTTAGCTAAATTTGGCAATGTGATGTGATACACAAATAGCAGCTGAATGAAACACACCTATGGGAAACACACCTGATCCTAGTGAGCATGTCGACATTTTCCACACGAGTGCTTTTTAATCCCAAATCCACAGAGATGGAGAGCATGACATGCTCCTCATTCCAACTGTGTTCTTAATTAATTAGCTTTGATAGAAGCTCTGATAGAATATTGCTATGGCATTCATGTCTCCAGTCTGCTTTCAAACAAGAGTAAAATCATCCACTGAGTGCATTTGAAAGTAGGCCAAGAGAAGAAATGAAATGTACACCTGGTGCAAACACTGCAGTGCACCGCAGTGTGTGATAGTTTCATGGACATAAATGTTAAATGCTAATTTGAGACAGAATGTTGTGTAGTAATAAATGCCATAAGTTTATAAGAAGACTATTATTTAAATACGCTACATCTAACAACATTTATATTTTCAACACGATACTGTTCACTTTTCAGTAAAATGAAGTTATCCTAGAACTCAAACTTAAAATCAAACATTCTCTATTTGTCATAATCCAGAGGAGATTTAAATTCTCTTTTGAACTTTGTTGCTTTTGCAGCTCCATATGTAATTTTTAGGGGTTTTGCCTTGCTACAGTCATTTTTGACTTTCTCATTTAGGATCTAGACTACAGTGCATTTTCTAACATCACTGAAGTACATTTACAGCATTTAGCAGACGCCCTTATCCAGAGCGACTTACAAGTTATACAGTCTTACAATCCAAGCAATTGTGGGTTAAGGGTCTTGCTCAAGGACCCAACAGTGGCAGCAAGGCAGAGGTGGGATTTGAACCCTGGACCTTCTGGTCCATAGTCCAGTTCCTTACCCACTAGGCTACCACAAATGTGCGCTGTGGCAATTATTATTTTTAAAGTTGCTATACAAACAGGGTCCCGCATCTGTGGATTCAACCAATGGAGGCATAACCTGCTGTAGCCTCCTGCAATTTCAAAGATCCTCCATATCTCTACAGCACACATTTGAGCAATGCTCACCCTGCATCTTGTTAATTCACATGTACATTCACATGCCTTTTTCTTGTCATGTCCAAAAACAATACTACAACTATTTAAATTGTATTAGGAATTATAGTAAGTAATCTAGAGATGACTTCAGTCATACAGGAAGATCTGTGTGGGTTATATGCAAATACTACACCATTTTATATATGAGTAAGATGGAGGCATCACTGGTCCATGTCATATGACCACAAACCCAGCCTCCGACCCCGAGTGGGACCTGTGACTCAGAGTGGCCGTGGCAAGCCAGGACCTCAGTACCTGCTTTGATGGATTCATGGAGAACCAGTATTCTACCACTAAGCTAATCTGGTTTGAATGAGAATGGTGCACAGGGCATTAGACAGGGGCCTGGGCCTCATGGCAGAGAGAACGAACCAGGAACGTCTGGTGCAGGAAAGGGGCCAAAATGTCTGGCATGTGGAGGACAGAGGTGAGAGGCATCAGGGTCTTGCCTCACTGGGGCCGCCCTGGATCAGGGGCTATGTTTGCTGTCATGTGATGCAGATGTGTTCCCATCACAATGAGACTGGAGCATCTGCAGATTTTGGTTTTGGTAGATTTTTTGCAGTGTCCTGAAAAAAACTCTCACAAATATGTAGGACCAGCAGTGTTATGCTCTTTTTGGATACTTCTTTAGTCAGCTCCGAAAATAATACAAGCTACTACAACTTGTCAGCTAGTGAAATACAATACAACTAATAGTGTGCATTTGTGTGTGTGTGTGGGTGTTTGTGTGTGTGTGTGTAAATGAGAGAGTTCTTGTCCACTTTGTGCTAGCAGGTGTGAGCTGCTGGCCTCAGCGTTTTCTCTAGACTGTGACTCACTTTCAGGGGGAAAATCCGTCAAAGCCTCTGCATCATATTGCACAGTGATTTTTTTTTTCTCAAAGTACCCTCTTTTGAGGTAAATCAAACACACTCAACCACACACAAGCAGACCACACAGGTGGCAGAGCACCTGCAAATTAGCAGGAGTAGTATATTTTGACATACTAAGCATCACTAGGCACTCGTGCACTAAATTTAATTTGCTTTCTCATGTTCTTATACCCATTACTACCACATACATATGCAAATGCATACACATAAATAAGTAAATAAATCAGTCAATAAATAAATAAACACAGCATGGGGAAAATACTAGTGCAAGCCAACCACACATTGCCCGTCTTATAGGTTACTATGAGGGGGATGTTTGGTGAATGCATCCCTACAATCACTCTCTCACTCTCACTCACACTCACACTCACACTTTCTCTCTCTCTCTCTCTCTCTCTCTCTCTCTCTCTCTCTCACACACACACACACAGATTCACACTCACTAGCCAGGAGTTGCATAAAACCCACTGTGAATGCAAAATCAGGGATAAACAGGTGACATAAGTGCTGACTGTGTTCCCAAGGATATGGAATAGTGCATAGCGTACTCCACAAAGAGGTACAGCACTACTCCTAATTACACTACTACAGGATAATGTGATGGGTTTCGTTTAAAGTGCTGCTTAACTGATAACTCCAGGTGCACAGCCTACTTCGACTCATTATAGTTGTTTTATACATTACATTTTATAGCAATGGTGCTGCAAAAGACAAAACAAATACATGAACCGGACATGTATTAATGCTTTCTCAAAGAGGAACAGTTAAAAAGGCTGTAGCAAATAAACTAACAAATTAACAGAATACAAGGGTATTTGGTAAGATTATGTGAGGATACTTAAGCTAAAGCAAATTGGAGAAGCTAGTGATCCTTGAGAAGCTACGAATCCTTTACTCACTCACTCACTCACTCACTTTCTTATCCACTTGATCCTGCACAGGGTCGTGGGAGAGCCAGTGCCTGGCCAGTGGCATAGGGCTCAAGGCAGGAAAACCCTAGACAGGGCACCAATCAATCATAGGGCACATACACTCACACACAAATATACAAACACAGACAACTTTAGAGACACCAATTAACCTAACATGCATGTCTTTTGGAGGAAACCAGGGTACCTGGAGTAAGCCCATGCAGACACAGGGAGGCTATACAGACTCCACACAAAAAGGACCCAGGCCACTCCACCTGGGATTGAACCCATGGCCTCCTTGCTGTGAGGCAACAGTGCTACCCACCAAGCCACCGTGCCACCCCCAAGCCTTTGGTGAGCATTGATATTATGGGTGAAGCAGGACTAACATGCTGAGATCACATTTGATGTTTTCTGATTCAATTTGCATGTTTTATGCTTTGAATGCATGTTCTATGTAGTTTGACACAACACAAATCAGTCATTTGAACACAAGACAATATAATCAATATATCAATAATTATCATTATCAGATTATTATTATTATTATTATTATTATTATTATTATTATTATTATGTATCAGCCTTGTGTCAAAAACATAAAAATGGAATGACAGCTGAAAAAACAAATAGACTATTCATCCCTATTAATCTAATATTGCAATATGTAGTAATATGTCAATGTCTAGGTTACTTCCTTTTTTTGAGTGGTTAATATTTTCATCTGTGGTATATGTGTGTATATGCTGAATTATAAAATTATTTTGATGTTCTAAAATGTTTACTTCAGGAGAAGAATGAGGATCAGTCTCTGCAAAACTGTACTCAAATTAATCAAACTATAATATTTTGGAACTACTTCACTGTCATAGAAGCTATTAGTCTCTGGCTGCTGATTTTACACATGAACAGAAATACACAAGTACAGAAACTTTAAAACAGTTACAATGCATCCTGAGGGTGCAACTACACAATGGGGAAACATCTGGACCCTCTAGGCCTACAGAAAAGGACTATGTTTTTTGGAGCCAACTAACAGAGCTCATTTTTAGTCCAAAGAATCACATTACTTGTATTTAATATATTGAAAGAGTCTAATTCTTAAATTTTGCCTGGAAGCGAAAGGGTTAAACATTTAAGCCAGTATATTGTCCAGTTACAAGTTTTCTTACCAGGATAGGCAAGCAATAAAGCCAAGCTAGCACTCTGATTGGGTAGGATTTCATGGAGCTGCAAGAAGGCCTTACAGGTTTACATATCAACATAATTAGGAGATGTCTGTATCCACCAATCAGGTTTTGATAATTAATAGCTAAGACCACAGACAAAAACAGACAAGAGTGATATATCTCACTTTAAAACGTTAAAACGTTAAGATTTTGAAAAAGACTTTAAAACTTTATGATGATTTTGGTCAAATGAAATCATCTTATAACGAAAGACTTTTTAAATTAAACAAGACTTTTTAAATTAAACCTGGCTTCTGGATAAATGCAGATCACAGACTGCAGAGTTGGTTTGTTTGTGCCACTAACTTGGTTTACGAGTTTTAATTGATGATTAATTTGTTTGGATTGTTATGCTATTTTAAGTGACAGAGCAGTTTATTTCCGCTTCTAATTTGAAGCTCGATGAAACTGTGGTTATTTGCGTATTCGAGGGCTGAGACATTTGGGTTGTTTGTGATGCTTTTGACTCTTTCTATATAATTTCTATATCATATTCTTTGCATTGATCCTATAAATTTAGACATATATATATATAAAATATATAATTATTTTTCTGGCCCAAATAGTCACAGTTCGCCACTGAATCTACACCATCTGAGCTGCCGTATATCAACTTTATCAACACCTCCAGTCAGCCAATAAATGGATGTAGAATAACATAGAACATAGATGTAAGGACTACAGTGTCTGTGAAAAAGATTAGCTACTGCTTTGACCTTGTACTGAGTAGTGAAAGTAGTTAAACCACTTTTGTTGGTTTGCCTGATGGGATCTGCACTAATCAAGCAGCCATTACAAACTCCAGTTACTTAAATGATGGGACAACAAGCGTTTATGATACCTCTTTACAGTTTAGGCACAACAGTTACGTTTTGTTATGATGATTTTGTAAATGACAAGAAGTTAACACAAAGTCTGCAGAAAAGAATCTTAAATGCCATTTATTGCATATATTAAAAAATCATACCTTACAAAAACTGAGGTGTATCACCTGGAAAGATGCCCAAATGTTTGCACAGTTTTTTCTCAATGTGTTTAAATATATGCATTACATTTGCAGTAACTGTTTGCATAAGATTGTATATCTCAGTTTATGTGTATGATCTAAGTAATCCAGACACTAAGATGTTCCACCTATTTCAGAGTGTTCTGCCCTTTTGGAAATGTTCCTTTATACGATCGTTTTACTGGCAGTGCAGTCAACACAGCCGAGTGCTCAGAGAAGATCTGACTTGGCACAGTTGTTTCAACTGATTAGGGAGAAACACGTTTTGTAGTGTCACACTGTTTACTGTCTCAGCTATATTTGTACCAGTGCCCAGTTCTCATATTGCATGAACAGACAGCAAAATGCACACAAATTCATCCTCACACATTCAAACAAATGGACATAGTATGATATACAAAGTCAATGCAGTTTTCAGTGATACTAAAATTCTCATCAATACATGGTACATAAAAGTTGACCATCTAAAAGACTCGGGTGCTATATGCTTGTGTCTGTGGCTTTGGTTCAGGGTGTGTATGTATAAGACTGCAGGCATCAGTTTGCAAGCAAGCAGATAAAGTAGAAACTAGGCTGTCAGGGCTCTTTCTCTTCTCCAGCACTGAACTAAAAGTGAACTCGGCTTTGCTATATATAAATACAGCTTTGCAGCCAATCAGTGGTGTGGCTCCAGGGCATCATCTCACTGCGCTGACTTTCCCATTACGATAATGCGAATCTCTCGCTCAGCCACATAATACTGGCAAGCGTGGATAAAATACTGTCTCCCCTCCGCTGTCTCGGCCTGCTCTTGCCACGCACAATGAAAGAAAGCCTGTGCATACTAATGAATGAGCCCGGGGACCCAAAGCACCGCAGTGCACCAGAACAGCCTGTAGGGGGCAGACGTCTGAAATAACAAGGTTCACGTGCTCATGCTTCTTCCTTGGCATTTTGGACAGGATTAAAAGGTGTGCCTAATGTTGCTGCTTGCTAAAGAATGTGACAGTTTTCATACAGTTGCATTGAGCTTGTATTGGTTTGCAGTCTATGATCTAATGAGGGTACCACATTGGAGTTAACAATAAGTGTTCTCCCTGCTTGAAATGTCCAATTATTGACCATCAGGAATGATCAGAAATGATCAGAAAATCATCAATCTGAGCTTGACTGGAAGTATGTACCCCTGGCCTAGATCATTCAACTGTGTGAGCCCAAATGTGAAAAATACTAAATGTAACCCTTTCACACAGCATCTCATGTAAGGCAATTCATACATTTAGCATGCCCTCAATGCTGTTAAGTTTGAACATAAATTCTCAATTTCATATGATAGAATCTCTCCCAAAGTACATTTCTGACTTAACAACAAGCAAAGTAAAACGACGGTTTCTGTAAATATCACCTCCTGTGTTACACCACTGAAAGGATGATCCATTCTGCCAGTCTCCACTATGTCACCTCCCCCTCCTAGACACACTAAGCTGCACCCACATAAACATTGCTGCAGAGAGGGCGGAGGGGTGTGACTTGTGGACCATGAACAAAAAACATGAAAACAGTGTTTGGATACGGACACTGTACTTGCCATTTCTAATTTGTAAGCAGGGGACTGGTATGGGGCGATCACAGCGTGATTCATATTAAAAGTCAATTGGCCTTCAAATTCCTTGTGTCCCCCAAAGTCACTACTGGTGTGAAGGAAATGAGTCTTAATGGAGTGGCAGTGCCACTATAAAATATCTGAAATTGAATCTGACCACAAAACCCAATGGTCCAGTGATAGGACCTGAGCTACTGACCATTACAGATATGAGATTCTTTTTGTTCATATGTTTTTTTTCTGTTATTTGATTATGAATGTCCCTGCACCTTAAAGACATCCTTTCTGTGTCCAGCTCCCCTTCTGCCTCAAAATCGGAGCGCTTAGTAATCGGTCTTGGCCCCACTTTTAATTTCTCGCATGTCTGCCTACGCTTAGAGTGCTGGGGTAACTGGGTAGGCGATATAAGGCAAAAGGCCATAAAGTCCTCCTGCTGAGTGCAGTATATTAACTTTAACTTCATGGTAATTACCAAAAACTATTTAAACTCAACTTTTCCACTTAGGGTGCTTTCCTGTAATACTGACACAAGCTGACCACATTTTAGCTGCTATTAGCTGGAGGAAGCAAGAACCTTCTTGCTTTGATATGGAGGACATGATGCTGATAAGGTAAAATGTCTAATCTATTCTCACTCAGTCAAACTAAATGTATATCCATTTAGAAGCAGAGTGATTAGAAGTATAGCATGAAATTACTGCAAACCTTCGCTCAACTGGCTGGCAGAGTCTGGCAGTGAGTGATTCTTGTTCCTGGCATTATGTTTTGAAATGGTCAGGATTGGCATGCGTGTTCAAGCCAATACAAATGTTCCCAGAATTAAGGCAGACACATGCACACATTGCCCTCTTCAGGCCTGGCTGTGTAAGGTGATCCTGCTCATCCATCATCCTGGCTGGAGGGAACCCAAACAGCTCAATATCATGTTTAACTAATCAGACAAGCTAATCTATTTAATGACAGCCTGGAGACATGAGATAAATGTTAGCCACTCAAAGCAGTTTGCAGTCAATTCATGTTGCCTAACTACTCTCTAAGGAAATCTAGTACACGGAACTAATCGCCAGTTTATGTTGGTATGTTTGGCAATATCATTTGCATTTTGAGAACGCCTGATTCTTTTTAAGACTCAAAATCCTTGATCTTCACAAATACATGTTCAAGCCTACCCCCTATCTCTGTCTCACTCGTATTCATCCACTCTTCCCTCCCATTTCCTGTATCCGTCTCCATGACAGATGCAGGGAGAGGCCTGGGGCTGCAGTTAAGAATATGTGATGCAGAGATTCTTTATTAACATTTCATTCCTATTCCCCACACGACATAAATTAGATGGGATGTTAAAGGCTGTCAGCTGTGGCGATATGTCACAGTGGTGCGTCTCTGTCCGCAAGTCCTCTGCCATTCTGAAATGCTTACCTCCACCACTGCTCAAAACACACCTGAATTAGTGCCTGTTCCAGCCAAGCCGACAACCACTCTGTCTTTGCCACAGCTAGACATAGAGCTATCGAGCAGACAGGAAACACAGCTTCATTCAGCCTGTCTCTAAAACCTAATTATGGACTCGCTGTGTGTATCTGTTGTACCATACAGCTTGGTGTTGGCACAACTGTGTTGGGCAAATTAAAACTAGTGGTTGCTCAATATGCTCACACGCATTCTAGAAGATCTGAAACGTGTCTGGCCCAACACTAATGTATTTATCATTAATCTTATCAGTGCTGTCTTTCCACATCATTTCAGGGCACTAGCATGATTTTTATCTCTAATTTGATGGTAATGAACCCATCAGCACAGAATGGTTTATGAATATGATGAAAAATTGCATTCATATTCACTCTGGACAAGACACATCTCCTTATCTCATTAGAAAAGGCGAAATTAATATCACTCTTCATTTGTGAACATGCATATTAACAATGTGTGGTTCCCAGGCAGCACCTTACATCTTCAAGGAAACATCCACATTTCAGCTACGTTAAACATTACTGAAAAGTTGAGTGTGGTTTTTTTTTTGTTTTTTTTTCAGCTGAGCAGAAACCTACGATATCTATGAAGGTTCGGTTATCTGTCATTTATTTCTCTAGTACTAGTAAGTCAGAGTGACTGATATAACTCTATTGCCACATAATCTTATTCTATTAGCCTGGAAGCTTTGGTTTACTACCCCTAGGCATAAGCACAAGATGCCCCTCTCACAATAGCTATTTTATACTCACTGAAGTAAGCTACTGAACTCAACACAAGGTAAATATTTAAGTCAGGTATGGCAGTATGGCAGATCCACTGAGTGAAGCCTATGCTGGGCTTGCCTCTATGCTTCTTGTTGCTTTAATTGACCAAGCAGGACTCAGCAGTGTATAGGATGGATAAAATGTCAGCACTGAGAGGGGTACCATTGCCCCAGGCGCCCAGTGGACGCTCACTCTCTCACACATGCGAACACAAATTGGATCTGAGCATTGGATGGTGAGCCCAAATGTTACGTTCCCATTTTTTACCCAATGGACAGCAAAATATTCTCTCAGTGTGACCATTAAAGACATGTTTGTCACCTTTAAATGAAATGACCTATTTCTCGCTGCAGCTATAAGTCAACTTCTGCTCTTTCAAGAGAGGAACATTGCAATATGTTGTAGAAGATTGGTTTTGTTTTCTAGCACAAATAAATCCACCAGAAACAGCTCCAGGGTATATTGCTGTCCTATCCAAGAAGGCTACCAGACAGGTAATGCTAACAAAGTTGGTAATATTTACATGTAAATGCAAACCAAAGAGAATATTTCTTTTACAAAGCATAATGTCCTAAAGCTGAAGTGAAGTTGGTCTCACTGTCGTAAAAATTTCTGTCCGTTACGCTCAGCAACACTTAAAGCAAGTGCTTGCACGTTGTCCATATTAGCGAGTTAACTACTGTACAGTTTGCCTCCCTGCTGGTTCTTGAGTGGCGAGTGCTGATGAGCTCTTTGTCGCCCATGCTTCTCTAAAGAGGAGAGGCAACGGCTTCTGTCGAGTTGACTGGATGCCAGACCTTCCAGTTTGGCCTGATCCCTCAAGCATGAGCCTCACACATTCAAGCTGTTTCAACAGCCTGTCAGCTAATGGGATTTGGGAGAGGTACATTAAGCCTGTATGAATCTGTGAGGGAGAGAGAGAGACTGGATGCTCATATTGCTGTGCCATATTAAAAGGGCCGGCAAAGTACTTTTCTGCTCAATGTCTTCCTGTTAAGTGTCAAGCCACATATGGTGGGAAAAAAGTACCAATGGCTCTGATACATTCTGTTTGTAGTGCATTAAACCCTTAGAAACCCATATTTGTCCAGAAGAAAACTGTGTTTATCTCCTTGAGGCAGGCTGTCCACAGACTGAGATACTGTTTGTGCCTTCCCCTTTACATAAGGTCAGTAAAGAATATGGGTAGAAATAGCCAACTGATATATGCCTATCATTCTTTGAACAAATGCAATCCCATTGAAAGCTGTTTGGAATTTTCTGTAAAAGTTGATGGAGAGGTATTCAATGGTTCATGACATGCTTAAAACTTTGGGCCAGATTATTCAATAGTTTGAACCCTTTGCATTCAGTGTTGTATGAATGCCAATGCAATTTATTAATGAACACCAGGCCATTGATTGGCTAAAAACCGGTCTGGCCAGTGTCATGAGTGACAGCAATAAAATGTACTTCTGCAGCTGGGTGCTAAACAAGAAAAATACATCATCTGAACTCTATATGCTGGGGTGGCTTCATCTCAGCCTCTCTCCCCCTTGAACAAATGCAAAAACAAAGGACTGCGTGATAAATCTGAGCAACGCCTTGAGCCCACAGACTAATCCATGTGAGAAATTACTGGAATAATTGATAAACCAGATAAGATTTAAAGTCCCTGTCTGTCACTGAGGGACAACCAAGCCCTGGCACATTGACATGTGTATGGTGTGTGCCTGGATAAAGTGTGTGTGTGACTGATGGATCTGTGTTTTGGCAGATGACAGTGGCAGTGCTAAAGCGTGCTGTTTAATTAACCCTACAGTGAACTGCTTGTCACAAATACCCATTCTCTCCTGATTGAGACTCAGCAGTTCTTAGGGAATGGCAAGAAAGGGGGGAGGAGGGGGGAAATGGTGATAATGTGAATCCACAACCCAAGATTGCTTTTTTTATTCTATTTTATGGGTCAGTGATCTGCATTCATTATGGAGTCGGGTACACGTTCAGTCGTAAGAGTAATGCTCCCTTTCTCTAGACTCAGAAGAGTTAGTAGAGGGCATTAATCTGTGACGTCTTTATCTGGGTATAATTTAAGACGTAAATAAAGAGGGCTTCACCGCAGACCTTTCTCAGATTTTCATTTAGCAAAAAGATGATGATTGTCAGCTTCCTATGCCATAGATATTATAATCAATTAAAACCTTGATTGTCCTCTCTGACTTTTCACTAAAGCTGGCAGTATCTCAGCACCGGCAAGTGTTTGTGATTTGAGAACAGGGAAGGAAAGAAGGAAATTAGCCCAGGAAAAGTTTCAACAGAAACTTTAAATCAGGGCTGAGTTTAACCCCCCATTCATCTTCCATACTGATGGCCAGCATGCACACCACCTTCCTCTCCGGATCTTTCATAGGGATAATGGATTCTCAAGACTGGCGGTCTATCAGAGGGGGTTGCTTCTTCAGTTTAATCAATAGGCAGCATATGACAGTGGTTCAGCAGTCAGAGCTCTGCCCTGAATCTTCAGGCAGCCGACTGATGTTTGGGCTGTAGGAAATTTGCTTAAAGCCCACGCCAATTAACTTCAGGATGATGAATGCAAGGGGTGAACGAGAGACCACTGAGGGGTCTGTCTCTTTTATGTGTGTGAGCTTGTGTTAAAGCAGGAGGGTGAAGTGAGTGAGAAGAGAGTCTCAGCTGCTTTAGTCAAGCAGGGGGTGGAGTGGGAGGGGGTGTCTTCAAACAGATAAAACTGTCGAGGTCTGGCTCTAGGACTGCCCACCCCTAATGATTATGTCAATCCGGGTAAGTGTGCCCACATTGGAGATGTCAGAGGGTAATCAGTCAAAGCCGGGTTTGTAAAAGGAGCTGAAGAGACCCACGAGGCCAGGCACAATGCTCAGGCCCATTTGCATAGGGAATTACCTTAATGTTTGAAAACGAGGGAGCACAGAGGTCGGACTCCTTTGTTGAGGTTGTCAGTGGGCCCTCCTGAAATGAAATGAACAGCATGCGTACCATCTCATAACACACTTCATAAAACGAAAGGAAACCTAGTTAAAGGCAGACCAGAACAATAGGCACGCTACAGGACCATATTTTTACAATATGGGGACTCATTTTACATATTCATAAGGGACTCCACACCCTGGAAAACACACAATATCCACCAAGCAACCTCACTAAGAGTTAGCTCTCTCCAATATCTTACTTTTCCATAAAGAAACCATACACAGATTTTAAATAATTTTAAAGAAATGAAAATCTAACATGTGTTAGAGCGTTACATTTCAATGTTCAGCAAAATTCATACAATAGACAATATAAATGGAGTGTATGTCAGTCTTCATGCTTTAAAGAAGGGAGACATATAGATAAGTATGTACACATTTTTCTTTTTTACTGAGGAAGTCTCATTAATCTACGCTTTTCAGTGGGTTTTATTAAAACAAACATTTGTTTGTAATTCTTTAATGTACAGAAACAGCTTTTATCATGCATTCACAAGCAAAGCAGTAGAAACCTGTGAACATTTAAAAATGGAGATATTGTAGCATTCCAAGAGAACCTCATACACCAGACATATAGCCCATTATTGTTCTTTATTGCACAATTCCAAATATGCACAATTAAAACTTTTAAAAGAATTGGGGTGGTAATATCTCTTAAGAGGGGTAATTCTAGCCACTATGCTATTTGAGCCATACAAAACACAAAAATACTAAACCCACATAAACACACCTAAGCACTAATAAAAAACAGCTGACCAAAAGAAATGCCATTTAACAATAATGTAACACACAAACAATAACAAATAAACACATATCAGTCCTCAGTATTGCAAGCTGAGGGGTGCTGACACAGCCCCCCACCCAACAAAAAAAAGATCAGGCTTCCCCAGTGACATCCAACACCACTGCAAAGTCTGGTAATCCAGACAAACAAAAACAAAAAAGGTCTCAAGGTCTTCAGCTCATCCGTCTAATCCAAAGCATAGTTCATCAGGTGGCTTCTGCCAGGCAGAGTTGTTGGAATGCCTGGTCCGCTCTGTCAGTCCATTCAAATGACATTCTCTTGGCACTGTGGCAATAAATTGGGTCGGAAATATCGGCAAAGGCCCAGACAAAGCACCAGTAAAGCAACATAAATATTCAATGATACAACCACTGCTGGACGATGTACAACTTGGATGGATTGGTGGCTAATAAAATGGAATCAGCAATCGCCATTTTTTTAAAAACTGCAGTTAAGACCTGTGCTACACTGGTGCTACAACTCAAACACAGCTACTTTTGGGACATTTACACAAGACTTTAGCTTTCCTATCCTTATGTGTGGTGGGTCTTTTTTGTTGTTGTTGTCGTTTGTTTGTTTTCACGCAGTGTTTAGGGGTGTTGTCGTGCTGGAAGGTGAACCACCAGACTACCTTCAGCTGTCCACCAGCTGCAGACTTTCCTGAAGTACTGCAGTGTACAGTGCAGTGGCAGTGTCAGCTTTCTCTTCAGGCATGACCAATTTTCCAGTCCACAGAAAAAGACTCCCACAACATAATATTGCCACCAGTGTGCTTCACAGTAGATATGGGATTTTTTTGGTGGTTTGCTCTTTGGTTTTCACTAAATATGGTGCTTACATTTAAGTTCAAGAAGTTCAACCTTGGTTTCTAATCATAAAATCTTTTGCTAAATGGCACCAAAAGCATAAATGAGACACAGTGTGGCACGTTTTCAGAAGAGGCATTTTTCTTGCCAAACTTCCATACAGGCCAGTTCTGTGTAACATTTGTGAGATTGCTGAAGTTTCCACAGACTGACTAATCTTAGCCCTAAAGAGATCACTGGCCCCTTGGTAGCTTCCCTGAACAATATCCTCCTGGATCGTTCATCTAGTTCATATAGCAAAAGCCTATAAAATCTTTTGTATATCCTTCTTCTAACTTGTCTGCGTGGGTTTCCTCCAGAACTCCAGAACTCCAGATTCCTCCTACTTTCCAAAGATGCAATAGAAAATTGGCATCTCTAAAGTTTCCCAGGGTGACCTGACTGTGTGCGCATGCGTTAATAAAGTAAATGACATTTATTTTCATTTTGATGCTGAAGGTTAGAATGAAAGAAAATAGCTTTAGTCTTTTTAACCCCACACTTTTATTTAAATATTTCAAACAAATGTTGTATACATAATATATCACTGTCATCTTGTAGCTTAGCAATGAGTTTTCTACAGTATTTTCAAATTCATAATTTTACTAAATTGACTTCAAGTTAATTAGAAACTAGACTGGCAACAACTGATTTTCCAAGAAAAAAATACCAGCAAAAAGAGAGCCTAAAGACGAGAAATACTAGATCAACATGTTCAATGACATTACCTTATAAAGCTCATCTACAGTGCTGCAGTCTAACTGTGAAAATTACTTTTCCTGGGTTTTCTTTCAGAATAAATTATTCATACTGATAAAATGATAAATATAAAGCTGCATGGATACATCTAAAAAGTATTGTATGGTGGAAATAAACCCAGTGCATTTATAAACAAAGCTAACGTATGAATTAAATCATGATTTGCTTTATAAAATGACTGGCTGGCTGTTTCCATCCTGTAATTTTGACTTTCATGAAATAAAAATGCTTCATAATTATATAATCACTGTATAAAAAAAAGGATAAAATCTCATACCTCTTCTCTACAGACTTCAACTGCTATCTATCTCTGCCTTAATCCTTTGACATTACGTTCAGAAAGGTTGTAGCACATAAAGACATCCAAATTTGTTGAACAGAAGCTTAAACAGATATCTAAGATTGGATAAATTGGAAGATTCATTTGTCTATAGAAGATGAATATTGTGATGGAGAGCAACAGCTGCCACACTTACAACAGTCAGAGCCAGATGCCTCTGATATCACTATATAGTCTCGTGATATCGCTAAGAGTGACTCGATGGTTTGAACATGCCTGTGTGCAGACTAAATAAGAAAGGTCTAGATTTCATCACACGTAAGTATAGTTAATTTTATGAGATCACAGCAAAACAAACATGTAAGAAATGAATCTATCATGTTTTCTCTGCATGCTTTAAACAGACCAACAAGCTTCCAACATCCACAAAGATCTGTTTCTGAATTTCTGAATTGCCAGTGTTCCCACTGTGACAACAGCCTGTGAGAAGTCATTTAAGATCATTTACATTGAGATATCTTTCATTCTCCCTTTAGACAAGGCTTATCCCCCATTATAAATCAGCTTTTTATCAAACAGAATGCATAGGTCAGCAGCCCTTCTAATTTAATGTCTCCCTCTGATTCGACAATCTGCCTTCAGCTCTTGTTTTTTCTGCCCTTTGTAAGGATAAGTACCTCCTTTCCTTAACAAGCTTTTGCTGCTACCTTTGGTTTGGTCTTTCCCATAAAAGAAGAAAATTCATATAATCAATCCCTTTTAGTATGTTATCTGTTACTACTGACACCTTAAGTCCCTATCGATTAGCCATTACTTTGCTGTATAATCTCTTGTCAGCGGGACATTATAAAAATTAAGCCATTCTTGGGGTGCACATACCTTAGCGGGAGAATCGATTATTTCTATTTAGTTTTTTTATGTAAGTGGCTGGCTTGGCTAATAAGATTACTACAATATGTCATACACAGTCTCAGGCTGTTTTTACAGTCATTTTTTACAGCCAGCGTCTGAAGCACGGGAACGCAAAAACACAAATAAAAGCACATAATGAAATTCAATGGAATGATATGTGTATTGTGTTTTCATTATTATTTTAATTTTCAGTCTCATTCCATTTTGAGGAAAGAAAATGTCTGCATTCCTGTACATTTTCACTA
Organism: Ancistrus triradiatus; assembly: GCA_025084515.1. Lineage (NCBI taxonomy): Eukaryota > Metazoa > Chordata > Actinopteri > Siluriformes > Loricariidae > Ancistrus > Ancistrus triradiatus. The sequence goes on along the minus strand of JAJAGP010000833.1, from coordinate 162,279 downwards.
CATTTTGGCTAAATAAGAATATTAATGCAATCCATGACACCCTATCCCACAAACTATGGTTGCAACTCTTTTGTATTGTCATTTTTAATATTGTGAAGAATACTTAAATATTCAAACAGACAAACAAGGTTTCATGTAAATTATTGCACTTTTCTGTGTTCTGTAACATCATTACATTTAAATGAGGTGTGAGAGTATTTAAGTAATAATATATTTAATGTATTAAAATAATACAAGCTCATTACAAATTCAAGCAATTTTCCCTGCTCAGATTTCATTTACACAGTTGCAGGTTTCATAGGTTCAGTATTTCTAAGCTGCATGTTGAAATCCATTTCCTAATGCTTTCAACAGCTAGCAAGCTTTGTACATATTTGTTTTTGAGTTCTCAGCAATAAATGCTGATAGCTAGTTAGCAGAAGAAACATTTGTCAGATTCTATCTGCCATTAACAAATTTCACCTCACATAAGAGCTCTAAAAAGAGAGAACTGAACTGAACTAAACTGAACCAAATGTTGGAACAAACATCAAATGTTTTCATGCAGACTCGCGGACCAACTTAATTTTGTTCCCAGCCTAAGTTAGAAATAACTACTATGACAGAGATTTTACTGGCACAGCCTCCTGTTATCCAGCTATGCACTGCCATACCATGAAAATGTATTAATAACAGACGTTTCATAAAGTGGCAATAATATCTAATATTTTATATAGATTTTGAAGTATGCTAGAAGAAAAAACATAACCTCATATCAAAAAAATTGGGACAGTCTGGAACATTGAAAAAGTATTTCTTACATTTACTTTGAATTTTATTTTATTGCAGACATTTGAATCCAAGATATTTTGTATTTTCTCTGGTCAACTTCATTTAATTTGTGAATAAACATCCATTTCTGCATTTCAGGCCTGCAGCAGGGGACTGTCCAATTGAGGGGTAGTAATGAGGTAAAGAACCTATATAATGATTTGACTATATGATTTCAAACAGATAATGTCAACAGGTGACTGTAATCATAATTTGGAACAAATGTAGTAGCCATGAAAAGCTGCATCTTTAAGGAGAAAAAATGTGAAGAGGATCTCCATCTGTTCAACAAATGCATGAGAAAATTATTGAAATGTTTAAAAACAATGTTCCTCAAAGAAAGACTGGAAGGGATTTACATAATTCTTCATAATTCCTCTACAGTGCATAATATCATTAAACAATTCAAGTAATCTCTGTGTAAAGGGCAAGGGCACAATCCTAAGCTGAACTCCTGTGATATCTGATTTCCATTTTTGATGCAGTGTCTTCACTGCATCAAGAACCATCATTTATCAATATCTGAAATAACCACATGGGTAAGGGATTACACTTTGGTGAACTTTTGTCAAGCACAAGAACACAGAGTTACATTCACAAATTCCACTGAAATTTTTGCCCTGCAAAAAAGAAGCCTTATGTCCAGCATTACATATGAACCATAGATCCAGAAGCAGTGTCGACTTCTCTGTACTCGGGGAGGCTTCTGGGATGGACCATCACACAGTAAAAATGTGTATTGTGCTCAGAAGAATCAGTGTTTCCACTCTTATTTGGAAGAAATAAGTCCAAGACCCAGGGTCTGTCATGGTGTGGGGTTGTGTCGGTGCTCTTGACAAAGGTCATTTACATTTCTGTGATGGCAGCATTAATGCAGAAAAGTACATTGAGATTTTAGAGAAACATATGCTGCCTTCAGGACCACATATTGTTGAGGAACATCCATGCATTTTCAACAAGGCAATGCCACATGTTGCACACATTAATGTTTAATTTTTATTTGCATTTTCCATACTGTCCCAACTTTTTCTGATTTGGGGATGTATTTTAAAATGCTTAAAATCCTTCAAATGGCAAAGTCTGATTATTGGTTTAGTATCAATTTTGCCATCACTATGTGCTGTCTATTTACATTACTGTTTCATAAAAGGCATTTGTAAACTTGCTATGGTGACATGTTAATTTTAATACTGAATTCCAACTTGTTTGTACCTGACTCCCAGATTGGAGGTTATCTAAGGTTTTGTCAAATTGGTCTGCTATTAAATACATTACTCAGCATTACTCAGCATTTTATGATATAGGCCTACATGAAGACTCCAGTTGCCTAAATGTCAACTTAAGGAACATTGTCATATGCCACTAATTTGACATGTATTTTGGGGGAACAGCCAAATGGATGTTCTCGTTTCCTTCAAACAGCTTTGCTGGTGTATATAACACAAAATACAAGTAATCCCATTGACAACAAATACAAATGTATTTGTATACAAATGGCTTCAGTGAAGTAAATTGAGAATAGGTCAAAGTGAGCCATCAACTAAAGTAAACTCATATGGCTCTGGAAAATATGAAGGGATTGCTGCAACATTTTCAGGTTATCTGGTTTTACTATTTGTAGATGCTGGATTTGTTTGAGTGAAATTGCCATTTTTATTTTATTCTATGAATTACTGACTAATTCCAAATTCAAATATTGATTTGCAGCAATGACAAGAGGATTCATTTGCTGTAAATGACAACTTGTCAAAATAGCAAAGAAGGTGTTTTCAGACCTTGATTAATAATACAAATAATAATAGAAGGTAAACAAGTTCATATTCATTTGTTAACAAAACAATACTAATGTTTTAATTAGTAAAGTTAAAAATCAATATTTGAATCACAGCTTTTGTGTCTTGTACTTTTCCTCAATCTATAAGTTTTGGTTCAGGTGATAACCAAATCAGTATATCATTAAGTAGAATGAGGTGTGCCTGTGTTGGAATTCATCAGATACTGGAATTAAATTTCTGCCATACATGTAGATATGTTGATTTTTGGAGTGGTCTCTTAACTTTTTCTAGAGTTGTATCAACCAGTGATAAATGGAAACTTCAGAAGCTATTAGCTTTAGCCACCCAACACATTACTTTAGGATGATAGTGGTACATGGGCCATAATGTGCTACTAAATGAATAGTCTTGGATGTTTCTAGGTCATTGTTATCAGCTTCTCGATCCTTAAAACATAATACATCATTTATTATTTTACTTGATTTGAATGGTTTAAAATGACCAGTTTAGATGTATATTAATAATTTCTTAATACATGCATATTTAGTTGTAACACTGCTGAAACTATCTAGACATGAAGACAATATAAATTGCCTTTTGTACTTTTTGTAAACCATGTATGTCCATATGCTTAGGTGTGTATCAGTGGACTGTATGAAATGGTGGCTTGGGCTGCTTCTTTAGCCATGAGAGATCTTTCATTAATCGCTTCCATTCTGAAGATGGACCCTAATGCACATATGCTATAATAGCAGAGGCTAGTTGTCAGGGCCAGAAAAAACAGTCTGCTCTTCTAAACAGACATCTGGTAAGTAGCAGCAGAGAGAATCACATTGTTAGGAGAGGGAGAGTGAGGCAAGGCAAATAAAATTACTGCTTTGGTTGGGAGATCGGTGGGAGCCTTGCTTGCCTAATCATACCAATGGGAAAGCACATGGCTGTTGTAATCCAATTACAGGGGCATAAGCAATTTGTTAGACACTTCACATAATGTAACAATTTCCCAATAAACTCTGACTTGTAATAGCAATGCTGAGCAAGTGCATCAATTCTAGAAGAAAACTGAGGTATCGAGATTGCTGTTGAAGAGAGAGAGCTGCAGCATCAGCATAATCTTCCACACTCTTGCTCTGGCCCGATTTCTCTCAGCTATAGTGCTGACTGCCATTAGGCACATGAACCTGTCATGTGTGGTGTATAGCTGGAAGATATTAAAAGTTTGCGCGTAGCACAGGCACTGGTGCCAGATCATTATGTATTCCTCAGTATACAATATGCAATGTTTACTATGCTTTTTTCAGATCACTCAGTTTGGTAGTCTAGTCTAAAGAAGTGGGTATACTGTGTCTAATAAACAATTGACACACAACACAGGACAATAAAATGCTTTAATTTAACATATAAGTTGATAGGTAATCCAAGTATTTTTGAAAAGGCGTTGATGTTTTTTGCACCAGGCAACTTTTCCATTTTCAAAGTGAACTGGGTTTTAACATTAATGATTTTCCTTCTTTTGTCTAAATTTTATATACAGTACATCATACAGCAGTAATAGCCAGTATGTAACACTGTACATTTTCAGTGGGTCTACTGACATTATAGTGAGTATTCTGTGTATACCTGCATACCACTTAGACTACACCACTGAGATAATTGAATTATGCAACTCCACATTCCAGCACTTTCAGCTGTGAATATGCAAGGAGACAGGCTACAACAGCAATTACTTTGCCCTAAAGAGAATCTTTTCCCCAATAAAGTCAATTATCTGTACTCAAAATATTTTAGCACAAGTCCTTCACACATAAAAATGTCATTCTCCTAATTTTGCATTAATGAAATCTGTTAATGTATAGTATCCCAATAGTACTATGTAATACATTACAAAACTGTATATTTATCACAAAAAAAGGAATGCAATAATTCTGTGATTATGATCTTTAAGGCGGCACGGTGGCACGGTAATTAGCGCCGACACCTCATAGCTCCAGCGTCCCTGGTTCAATTCTGACCTCAGACTCCTCCTCTGAGGAGTTTGCAAGTCCTCCCCATGGGTTTACTCCAGGTACTCCAGTTTCCTCCCACATAAGAAAGATGTGTGTTAGGCTAATTGGTGTTTCTATAGTGCCCTTAGTGTGTGTATGAGGGTGTGTGCCCTATGATGTATTGGTACCTTGTCTCGGGGTTGTTCCTGCCTTGTGACCTGTGCCACAACCAGCTAGGCACCACTTTCCCGCAACCCTGATCAGGATTAAGTGGATAAGAAAACAAATGAACCTTGATGAACAATCTTTAAATGACCAGATTCAGAAAAAATGACTATAAGCGAAAGCTCAACACCGTGTGCATTCAGAACTACAAGAGCAACTGAACACCACACCTGCCTCTCAGCTGCTGAGGCCACAGTGCTGTGGGTGACATATTCACTGGCTGCAGCTCAAAGCTGTTTGGCAGTGAGTGAGGGGAACAGAGGGCGGAGAAGAGAGCCCATTCCCCTGTGAGTGAAGGCAAGCAGTCAAGGTCGGAGGAGATCAGGATGGGGTTAATGAAATGCGAGCAGCGGGAGCTGGAAGGGGAAACTCCAGTGATAATTTACAAGCCTCTCCCCTGTAGGGCTGAAGGTTACACATAGCCTGTTGGGGAAAGTAGAAGAATGAGGCAAAGGCATGAATCTACACCATACACTGTGGTTCCATGGGCAGCAGGACACACATGAACATGCTTGTCCATTAAATGGAGAAAAATGCTGCGAATTTGAGAATTTTGGGATACGCGATATTTGGGAATATCAGGTGGAAATCCCCTGCTACAGCGCTGAGGTTACACTGCTGAGTCTGTCCAGTTCAAAAGGTGAGAACAATGAAAAGTTATAGCTGCAGCTTAATTAAGTTAACAAACAATAGTGCTTAAAAAGCACTCTAACAAGACAGCGTCCATTCCTATACACCTTCTCGTGCCTGTGAAATTGCAAAACTTCTTCAAAGAGCTGCCCAAGACATATTAAGGCCCTGCACTCATATTTTCAATTTTATTAAGTTGTGTCGCTAATAAAAGCCTGGACATTAGTGATCGCGGTAATAAGACTGCTTTAAATTACAGCCCTAATTCCAGACGATATACCCTACCATTAACATGCTGCTGACCTAGCTAAATATTCTTTCTTGATGGGACTCCTGGCTCTATCATAAAAATATCTGAGGTGTAATCTTCAGCTGATTTACCTGCCATTTTCTCACCATCGCCTAATAAAAAGGGTAAGAGCAGCATGGCTTTGTGGGACTAGTTTGATTAGGGATGCATAATTGTATCCCGCTTTGGTCGTTTTCATGCCTTATAACCCTTATAATATGTAATGAGAGGGGCTCGTGAGACAAGCAGAGTGCGGTGTAAGCATAGCGGCACTGGGAGCTGTGCATGGTTGCAGACTTTATCTGCCTCTCGAGGTAAAGCCCTTATGATGTACATCACAGACTGAACTGGAGCCAGGGCTACTTATACACATCCCGCATGACACATTGTGAGGTATTGACCACTTGTTCTTTTTGGTTAGCTGTGCTGCTAAACAGCAGGTAAAAGCCTGATGGACTCACAAGCAAACTGATGAGTTGACAAACATGAAGCTGTTTAGCAAAGCAGAACTTGGTGACTGTCAAAACAACCTTTAATGTTCCGGCTCTTTTACTTCCTACCATATCTCCGCACAGTAACCGTAGCGTTTTTGTTGTTGTTGTTGTTGTTGTTGTTGTTGTTGTTTTTCTGGCATTTGAATCAGTGATTGCTACTGTTCCTGTTTCACGAAAAGTTCAAGGCATTATTCACTAAGCAAAACTGTGACACTGACATTAAAATCTAAATGGATGTGTACTCTTGCCTCTTCCCCAACTCTCTGAGGTGGAGGTAATGAGATGCTATATCACCATGATGGAGGGAGGGAAAATCTGATTAAGATGTGTTTGCATCCAACGTTTCAACTCACTGCGAAACTCATAAAACGCATTTGCTGTCTCCCCCATAACTAATGGCTGGTTTTCTCAGCTTTGACAGCAAGCCGTGTGTGTTATTTTGTCCGGGTATTATAATAATAATGAGAGCAAATTAGAACAATCAATTTCCATGTGTGGTTCTTGATTGGGGATGATGGGCAATATGGCACTGGGTAATCCATCTTCCTGGCCCTGTCTCATTAATGGCTGCGACGCCGCGACAACAGCCAATGGCGGCGCAGCATCAAAGAACACATGGGGACCCATTCGGTGAGCCTCTGTGCAATTAGCAGCAGTGGCGATAAACAGAGTGATGGATGCAGGCTCGCACATGCTGCAGCTTGCATACAGATTCTCCTTTTACAGCTCCTCTGTATGTGTTCTGCATGGCTGCAAACAATCATGATGTTGTAATATTGAGTGCTCAACGCACAGTTGTTTGGGTATTTTTGGAAACGGTGAGAAAAAATGCTCACCTTCTGATGTGTCTCCAATGGAGGGTCTGCACTGTGTTGCCTGCTGAACAACAGTGTTTTTTGCATATTTTGTCTTCTAAACTCAGTAAAGTGGCCACAAGAGGGCCTCAGTGCTTTGACAGATGTCCAGGGTATTAAGGTACATGACTTTTTTGTTGGGAAACATTCAACTGTAATTAATATAAATTATTTTAATCAAAAATAAAACTCTTCATTTGCAGCAGTTAACCATGTCCTTTAATGACGTTCACTCGCAGGAGTATTCCTCCCCACAGAGAATCGCATTCCTTCATAACAAATCACTATCTCACGAGGACTAAAATTCCTATTTCATGAGAACGTACTATGTCAAAGGACATTTCTTTGTGGAACATGGCCTCCTGTCAAGTGTCTGAATGTCAGTCCCTGATTACATTCATCAAAAAAAAAAAAAAAAAATCAGCCGTAGAGAGGGAGGATATTAAGTTTTAGGAGCAGCCATCAATCTAAGTCACTCCTAACGTGATCAGGTACACAACGTCCTCTTATTCCACACTAGAGGAGCTCTTGTTCTTTCTTTGACTGTAATCAACTGCAGCTCACCAAACACTCAGTCTGTATTGCCAAGTTATGTGTACTGATGTGAGAAAAAGAAAAATGGAAGAGGCGATACAGAAAAAGACATGAACTGGTCTTGATGCGTTGGCACATAATCATTAAATAGATCAGTACTGCATAAATCAATAACCATTTTCAGTTGGACACCTGTTTATTTTAACACAATACTCAGAGACTGAAGCCTGACTTCGTTACATCTAATGCCACAAGCTGAGCAATTCATAAAAATTCACTGACACACTTCATAACTCAAAATGACAGTGTATGTCTCTCTCTAGCATGCATATGTCCATGATCAAAAAGAACACTCGGTATAAATGTTAATATACAATATGAAGTTCTCACTGGCTTCCCATTACAACTCACAGCCAAGATAGAGTACAAGACAGCATTTATGTGCACAACTAGCATTAAGCCACTGCTGTTTTTAATTTGAGATACACTCTACAGCCGAGGGTTGCTGTGACCAAATGGTAGAGGAAGCAATAGGGTCACTGATCCTAGCAGGACTAGCTCTAACAACCCAGTGCATTCTCTTAGCATTACATGGTGCAATTAAACATCGGACAAGACTAAGGCTGAAATAAGGGGAGAAAATATCGACCCTGCCCTGGAGGGACATATGAAGTTACAGCCCACCTCCTGCACACAATAAAAACACAATTGTCCTCAAAGATTAGATTCTGCCACATATGTGATGCCCTGGTGGTAGAAATACTCAACCGATTCAGCTGAAATAGCTTACACAAGACAAGGAGGACAGTGTCTTTGTTAAAAGCTAGAATTATCTTCAGGCAAATGCAATATGTTGTTAGAAAATAACAATAAGTGTTGAGCTCATCTGTTTTTAAGCACTGAGTGATAAATTAAGGAACCATAAAATTACATTACTCTGCTTTACACAATTTTAATATGGTAAAATATATGCAACAATCGACGATTCCAGGTATTACAAATTATTATTATTAAAATGATAAAATGTTATAATAAAAAAATATATCCAATCAAATTGAAACATGTGCGTTTCTACCTACAAGCTTCTACTAACTGCTCATGGTTTTATCACCCTGCATAGCCTCCTGTTGTATTCATCCCTTCTGCCTAAATGCAGCTGATTTCACTGTATTCATATAACCTCTGTTTTTTCTGCTCTATGCCTGGTATTGGCTTCTTATGCTAGCTGTTTATCCTTGTTTATTTCTATACCATCTGTCCCATTTGCAATGCAGGTCCTTCAAGCCCTGGGTTGGTGCCTGTGGCCCCTCTAAGTCCTGAGCCCTTACACTTGCCCCCTACAGGCCTCACATGTGATCCCTCCAGTTCCAGAGTCCATTCCTGCAGCCCATCCAGTTCCAGAGATTACAGCTGTGGTCCCTCCAGTTTGGTATTCATTCTCTGCAGTTTCTAGGGTGAGGTCCCATGGACCCAGCCTCTGCCTATCACACAGCCACCATTGGAAATGGACAGATTACATAGCCCCATCTGTGTTCTCCTCGGAATTCTGCTACCATGCCCCTTGTGGGTTGGGGGTGTTGCGACACTATGTTAGGATAACCTACCTACCTGTGACCACTCATGGTTGTATGACCCTGCATAGCTACCTACCCTTTCTGTTCCTTCTGCATAATTTTAGCCAGCTTCATTTTATTTATACCTCATCTGTGACTGTTGTTTTTTGTCTTGTCTTCTTTATGCTAGCTGTTTGTCACTGTGTTTTTTCTTCCTGTCTATCTGGCCAATTTTCTTCCAGGTTCATGTACAGTTACTTTTATGCTTATTCCTTGTGGTACACTTTGTCCTGTCTGGTGTATTCTCTGTTGTATCTAGTTTAGTGGTTAGACTGGCTTATTTAGTGTTAGACTAGCAGCATAATGGATACAAGTTCATATGTTTATATGCTAAATATTTTTGACCATGGTAAATGGTACTACATCAGAGTAACATTTGTCCACTTGCCCCATTCCCCAGTAAGTTTGTAATATACAACTGTACAGATGTTAATGCAGTGTGCTGAACAAATGAAGTAATTAATTTATTTAAACCACTGAAAGCAACTTATTAAGCCTTACTCAGATCTGTTTAAAAATGAATACCACATTACACAATTAAATCTTTGCACAGAAGTAGCAGCTTCAATCAGTTAAAATGGATTTCTCCTTTAACTATCATATCTATTTCTGTATTGTGAAAGTGATGCTTATCAGTCAAAAGTGAATAACCTGTCCATATCACTGCCTATATGTTAGCTTACACAAAGAAAGAGCTGGTGGCTACGAACACAAACTCATTATTCAGCAACTAAAGCACTGCAATATATATTTTACAGCTGTTGTGTGGTTCAAATGTGTTTTATTCACCAAGCAATGTACTTTATTGTTCTTTAACCACTTATGAGTATCATACATCAACCAGATAATTGGGATATTCCTACAGTATGTCATCATTTCAGATTTCAGTTTAACTGGTTATATAGGTAGTTTACATATTATTTTCTATGTCAAGCATATTCATGTTACTGTAGTAATTATCTTACAATATTACAAAGGTTTACATAGAAACTTACCTGCTTTAAAATGGATCCTGCAGCCTTAGTGAGTAAAAAGGCCCTGGATTACTGATGGATCAAGGGATATGTACAGTAGTGTGCATTTCCTGTCAGAATTGGGGAAAGGTGCATTGTGATGTGAAAGGGATTGGTAATGTTTGATAATTTTCTGATTTATCTCTACACTTATATTTTGTTTAAGAATTTGCAGATCAGTTTATCTTGTAAAGTTGTATTTAATCACAAATTTGATTTATTGTACTTAATTTATTTGTTAAAATATGTGAGATAAAAATGTTATGTTCCAGTAGATGTTTCTATCAAATTAGCCAACCACAGTCACTGATTACTGGCAGAAAATATGACAGAGGGGAGTAACTGGATTGGTACATCATAAGTCTTGGGAATGAAGACAGGAAAAGGGCACAGGGAGTAAATTCTGGAATTTCTGGGTTTCTTATGCTGTTCTGTAAGAGCTTATATATCTCCGATCAGTGTTTTAAGAAGTTCCTCAGAAGTATGTTCAAATATAGCAGTAGTATTGGAAGCAGCACTGCACTGGATGTGGAGGGGAGCATGAATATGGAAAATGGAGTGAAAGATCTGTTCCCAAGTATCGTTATATGTTATGGAGGGCATCGTGCTGGGTATGGTAGTTGTCACGCTCATAAAGAAACAGCAAAAGTTCAGAATATAAGGATTGTATAAGGAATAATGTATGCAGAAGCACTGAAAACAGTCCAAAAAAACATACAGTTACAAACAGTAGGCATAGACAGAATGCTAGGATAAAGGCTGATCACCAGAGACAAAACAGAGTAGGTAAAAAACATTTTTAAACATTTGTTGGCAGAAGTACTAAATTGCTCCACACGAACCGAATGCAGAAGAGAGAATCAAAATAATAATAAAAAAAGCTGAAAGGTAAAATAAACAAAAGTCTAATAAAGCAAATGCTATTTCAGGGCACCATTGTGGTGTAAGCACAGTTGCCTCCCAGCTCTAGAGATCCCCGATTTGACCCTGTCCCTCGACTCTGCCTTTGCGAATTCCACATGTCCTCCCTGTGTCCATATGAGTTTGCTCCAGTTTCCTCCCACTTTCGAAAGACGTGTGATACTAATTGGTAACTCTAAAATTTGCCACAGTATGAATGTGCCTGACTAATATCAGTGTAAACTTGTTCCTATCATGCCACTGATGCTGATGCACTATTAAAAAAACAAATAAATCTGATCCAGTCCAACAGAGGTCATCTTAATGGTTATGCAAAAATAGAAACCATATGTAAGAAACATGGCTCAAACCTCAACACGATTTCAATATACATGGATATGAAGCATTGAGAAGGGATAAGGAAGAAGGAAATGAGGGGTGGGTGGCAACATGCGTTAGGATATACACACACACAGTGGTCTTTGAAAGTCTAACATTAACCCAGTTAAACATTATACTTGGTCATATACTTATTGAGGAAAATAATCCAATATTACATATTAGTGAATGGCAAAAGTATGTGAACCTTTGCTTTCAGTATCTGGTGCGAAACCCTTTCGTGAGGCAATAAGTGCAATTAAACGTTTCCTGTAACTGTTAATCAGTCCTGCACACCGACTTGGAGGAATCTTAGCCCATTGCTCCGTACAGAACAGCTTCAAGTCTGGGATGTTGGTGGGGTTCCTCACATTAACTGCTCACTTCAGGTTTTTTCACAACATTTCGATTGGATTAATGTCAGGACTTTGACTTGGCCATTCCAAAACATTAACTTTATTCTTCTTTAACCATTCATTGGTAGAACGGCTTGTGTGCTTAGGGTCGTTGTCTTGCTGCATGACCCACCTCTTCTTGAGATTCAGTTCATGGAGAGATGTCCTGACATTTTCTTTTAGAATTCATTGTTCCATCAGTTATGGCAACCCATCCTGGCCCAGATGCAGCAAAACAGGCCCAAACATGATACTACCACCACCATGTTTCACAGATGGGATAAGGTTCTTATGCTGGAATGCAGTGTTTTCCTTTCTCCAAACAGCAATCTTCTTTTTGGAGAGCAGTGGCTTTCTCCTTGCAACCCTGCCATGCACACCATTGTTGTTCAGTGTTCTTCTGATGGTGGATTCATGAACATTAACATTAGCCAATGTGAGAGAGGCCTTCAGTTGCTTAGAAGTTACCCTGGGGTCCTTTGTGACCTCACCAACTATTACACGCCTTGCTCTTGGAGTGATCTTTGTTGGTCGACCACTTCTGGGAGGGTAACAAAGTTCTTGAATTTCCTCCATTTGTACACAATCTGTCTGACTGTGGATTGGTGGAGTCCAAACTCTTTAGAGATGGTTTTCTAACCTTTTCCAGCCTGATGAGCATCAGCAACTTTTTTTCTGAGGTCCTCAGAAAAATCTCCTTTGTTCGTGCCATGATACACTTCCACAACGTGTGTTGTGAAGAGCAGACTTGATAGATCCCTGTTCTTTAAATAAACAGGGTGCCCACTCACACCTGATTGTCACTCCCATTGACTGAAAAACACCTGACTCTAATTTCACCTTCAAATTAACTGCTAATCCTAGAGGTTCGCATACTTTTGCCACTCACTAATATGTAATATTGGATCATTTTTCTCAATAAATAAATGACCGTGCATAATATTTTTGTCTCATTTGTTTAACTGGGTTCTCTTTACCTACTTTTAGGACTTGTGTGAAAATCTGATGATGTTTTAGAACATATTTATGCAGAAATATAAAAAATTCTAAAATGTTCACAAACCTTCAAGCACCACTGTAAGCATCATATACATATAATTGCATAAATCTGTGTTGAAAGACAAAATATTGAAATTAAAATGTTAAAATATAACAATATACAATAACAAACTATTTTAACCCATGTGAGAAATTAAGCAAAGAAATTTTATAAAAGATAAATGGACACATTGGACACAGTATAATTCCATGTGGTGATTTTAATGCACACAGCACTCTGTGATATCTGTGAAAGATACAGACCATAACGGTACAGTAGTTGAAGAGCTATTGGACTTAGTGAGTCTAAATGATAGGTATTAAACCAGATTTGATGCAGGACATAGGAAATACTCTGTAATAGATCTAACGCTAACAACAGGAAAATTGCTGGAATCTGTTTGTGGGAGGTAATGAAGCGTTCTTTAATGGGTAGTGACCATGTCCCAATTCAGTGTAAGATAGGCATTAAAGTAGGGCCTAAAGAAAACCAAAGAATACCTAGAAGGAGATTAAAGAATATCTTAAAGGAGACAAAAGCTGGGAGTTTTTTGAGATAGTGAGTGTTTGAAAGGTTCAGAGAAATAAGTATTTGGTTTGTGTCCTTGGTTTCTTTAAACTTGTCTTTTAAGCTTTTTTATTTTCCTTTGAAACTGCAGCCACAAACTCCTGTGATCACATTCGGGCATTTCTTTAGAAAATTCCTCAAACCCAGAGCAGTTGCAATATGTGCCTATTTGCACAGAGATATCACCCCAAATATTTATGAGGCCTATTACTTCACTCTCCTGACACTGAAAACCTCCATCACTGCTGTCATCCAAATTTTTTTCTCCTCACTGCTCATTTATGATGAATGTTCAGTTAGAAAGACGTAAAAGTCGCATTAATTCCTATTTGGCTGTTCAGACTGAGTCACGTTGCTGCGCATCGACTATGCATCAGATTTCAATACCACATATGAAAGTACTCCAAATCAGAACGGAAAACATCAGAATCAGTGTGTTTTTCCAAAGAATTATGTAAAATATTGGATTTGGGCCATTTTTACCTGCTATGTAAACATAGCCTTAGTTCTTCTCAGCTCCAGAGGCACTCCTTTCATTTCTAGCTACAGGCATGGTTATAAATGTTCCAGAACATATATGAATTGCTGGTTTTTGTACTTTTTCAAGAGGTTTAACATTGTAATTATTTTACTACATTTATCACTTTTTTGCACTTGGTTGATGCCTCGCACTGTAATGTGTGTCCCAAACGACAACCTTGGCTCCATTCAAACACCCAAGAACTATACCACTAAATATACCAAAACTATACCTAAACACTAAACTATACCAAAGTAAATTAACCATGTAAGAAATTAGAAAAACTATATGGAAGTATAACTTTAAACGATCTGCTGCATACAGTGTTCATAAAAGCAAGAGAAGGACTGTTTAGCTTTTTTAGCAAGTCACATTTGATGAGTAGGACATAGTATTTTTTTAAACAATATATTCCATTAACAATATATAACAATGCGCTCCAATCCAGTCCAGTCAGTGGCAATAATGCACCAGTTCACAGTGCACCAATAGACAAGAAGAAGACGAAGAACAACAGTCATTTGGGTTTTGTTTGGTGAAGTATGCATACCTCAGTGTTTTGTGCCGTAATGAAATGCATTTTGGTGTTGTGCTAATTTGCTTTTCACTTCCATTATAATGTATATTTTTTCTTCTGCTTCTGGAACAATTTGAAATGAAAATGTACTTTGGAGAAAGAAAGAAAATAAATTTCTATCTCTGTAGAACCCTTGGTGGTCTTGAAGTAGGAGAATCAATTGTGTCTTCTGAACAAAATTCATTTGCAAAGATTTTGGATTCTAGTCCAATACAGTAACAAACATTACATAGCTGGAAATCCAGGAGAGCAAATCTGGCACTGGGAGAGAGAAATGATACTGCAGTCTCATGTATCAGTGACTGTAGCCAATCTCAGGTGTCTGCTTATGGTTGGCTGCCCAATGATATTATGAAATGCAGTTTATAAAGGTGTGTTGGCTAGATTCATTTGTCTTGGATGAAGCACTTGCTAGCCCTCATACACCGGTAGCTAATGCATGATATTGGAGACTCAATTAGTGTTTATGAATTTATACCACTTGTCACAGGCATAATGTAAACAGGCTATAAACAGTATTTGTGTAAGATCTGTTTCATTGCAGTTACAATCACATATTTACAGCATAAAAAACAGCAATGGGTCAGAATGTAGGTCGAATCCATTACCAGTCCAATTCAGTTTCAGTGTCAGTCCTGATACAAATACTCAAACTTTTACATTTCTAACTGATATTTGCAACACATTTGGACACTTAGATGAAATAAGAAGGGTGGCACAATGGCTCAGTGGGTAGCACCGCTGTCTCACAGCAAGAAGGTCCAATCCCAGGGTGGAGCGGCCAGGGTCCTTTCTGTGTGGAGTCTGCGTGTCCTCCCCGTGCCTGTGTGGGTTTACTCTGGGCACTCCGGTTTCCTCCCACAGTCCAAAGGCATGCATGTTAGGTTAATTGATTACGCTAAATTGGCCTGGTATAAGCGTGGGCTCTGGCGACAAATGGAGGAACGTGTTGGCTGGAGTATTCTCGGTCGCATCAAATGGCAGTGGGCAGACCTCGCAGCGGTGGGACAAGCACCAGGATAATGATGATGATGATGAGTTAGGTTAAATAAGAAGATGGCTTGTCTTTCAATCGTTCTGCTTCTCACCTCCATTCATCCAGCTCTACAGAGGTGCAGTACCTCTTGAGGCCTCATTTAGTTACCCTTACTCTCACAATGTCTTTCTGGTTAATTCTATGTAAAATATGGCTTTTATTTGCTATAGTCAATAACTTAACTACTATTTTTAAAAATTCACATGACACATTCATAATAGTGATTCAGCTGACCAGGTATTAAGTTAACTAGGTGATACTGATTAATCTGAAGCTGCTAGATTTGACTAATGCAACAAGATTAATTCAGAATTTCTTCAAGACTTTGTCTGCAGGCCACCTATTTTCTAATCCACCAATAGAATCTTATTTAAGTAGCCCTGACTGTGATACATAAATAGGATAGATAGATTAGGTGTATTATAATGACAGACTATACAGAACACAGTGGTGCTTTTATAGTTGGTGAGCCCTTCAGAATTTTCTGTATTTATAAATATGACCTATAACATCATCAGATTTCACACAAGTCCTAAAAGTAGATAAATAGAATCCCAGTTAAACAAATGAACAAAAATATTATGCCATTAGTGGGCACCCTGTTTATTTAAAGAACGGGATCTATCAAAGTCTGCTTTTTCACAACACACATTTGGGAAGTTGTCTCATGGCACGAACCAATGAGATTTCTGAGGACCTCAGAACAAGAGTTGCTGATGCTCATCAGGCTGGAAAAGGTTAGAAAACCATCTCTAAAGAGTTTGGACTCCACCAATCCACAGTCAGACAGATTGTGTACAAATGGAGGAAATTCAAGAACTTTGTTACCCTCCCCAGGAGTGATCGACCAACAAAGATCACTCCAAGAGCAAGGCGTGTAATAGTTGGAGAGGTCACAAAGGACCCCAGGGTAACTTCTAAGCATCTGAAGGCCTCTCTCACATTGGCTAATGTTAATGTTCATGAGTATACCATCAGAAGAACACTGAACAACAATGGTGTGCATGGCAGGGTTGCAAGGAGAAGGCCACTGCTCTCCAAAAAGAACATTGCTGCTCATCTTCAGTTTGTCACATGGGCAAGCCAGAAGGATATTGGAAGAATGTTTTGTGGATGGATGAGACCAAAATAAAACTTTTTGGTTGAAAAGAAAAGCGTTATGTTTAAAGAAAGGAAAACACTGCATCCCATCTGTGAAACATGGTGGTGATAGAATCATGGTTTGGGCCTGTTTTGCTGCATCTGGGCCAGAATGGCTTACCATCATTGATGGAACTATGAATGCTATCAGAGAATTCTAAAGGAAAAATGTCAGGGCATCTGTCCATAAACTGAATCTCAAGAGAAGGTGGGTCATGCAGCAAGAGAACGACCCTAAGCACACAAGTCATTCTACCAAAGAATGGTTAAAGAAGAATAAAGTTAATGTTTTGGAATGGCCAAGTCAAAGTCCTGACCTTAATCCAATCGAAATGTTGTGGAAGGAGCTGAAGTGAGCAGTTAATGTGAGGAAACCCACCAACATCCCAGAGTTGAAGCTGTTCTGTACGGAGGAATGGGCTAAGATTCCTCCAGGCCGGTGTGCAGGACTGATCAACAGTTACAGGAAACGTTTAATTGCAGTTATTGCTGCACAGGGGGGTCACACCAGATACTGAAAGCAAAGGTTCACATACTTTTGCCACTCTCTAATATGTAATATTGGATTATTTTCCTCAATAAATAAATGACCAAGTATAATATTTTTGTCTCGTTTGTTTAACTGGGTTCTCTTTATCTACTTTTAGGACTTGTGTGAAAATCTGATGATGTTTTAGGTCATATTTATGCAGAAATATAGAAAATTCTAAATGGTTCACAGACTTTCAAGCACCACTGTAGATAGACAGGCCATGTGTTTAGTCCTAGCAGGCCTATTACTCACCAACACACACATGCTCTCTGTGTTTCATGCCAAATACTGTGCTTTTTGTAAATTCACTTAGCTAATTGATCTCGGCAGTGTCACGTTGCTGTCCATCATGTGAGTGAGTGCAGTTCAGCGAGCTAGTCTAAGTTTTTTACACTAACAGGATGACTGTATGTGATCATACGGAATAAACTGCATATTCGCTTCTACAGTCAGGCCACGCCTGTCCTGCCTTGCAAGATGAAGCAGGTGATGTTGTCCGTAGTCTACTACAATCCAAGCTGAAAAGAAAAACATCACTCACCTTTTTTTGTTGACAAGGAACATTGAAAGCGTAGCCCTTTAATGGCTGAAGCAATGTTGATTCCATCACCAGGAAAAGTGACATCAGTAAGTATTACATTGATTATAATTTCATTTTTTAAATTGTAATGGTTATATTGTTTGTAGTGGTTATATTGTTTATTATTCATCCCAGGCATGATGATATCTTGAACCACATATAAGTCATACCACAGTTCTATTTTCTCCTTGAAAAAAAAGAATTTCTTTCTTTTGTTCATTTACTTAATTCCCCAGTATTAAGCCTTTCTTTGTCAACATTTTAGAAATATATATTTTATACTCGTCTTTTATGCATATCTTTCTGACAGTTTTTACAGTACTGAAACAGCTGTATACAGGTCATTTTTTCACTTTTAAGTTATTTGTTTTCAAAGTTATGTATGCAAACATTCCAAGCAAAAGTTAATTTTGCTAACACTTTAGGTTACAGAATATTCACACATTTTATATACAGATTCATGGTTTATGTACAGATGAGAAATAAGGGACTACTGTTGGAGATGACAATTTCATATCATAGAGTTGGTTGTGTCTATTTAGTTCACTGTGCTGAGGTACACACTTTACACTATTATAAAAGTGAATCCTTATAGGATCTTTGTATGGTTAAATTCTAGGTATTCTAGGCAGAACCATTACTACTTAAGCTATGTGCAGCTCGAAAAGTTTATTTCCATCAAAAAAAACTGTTTTTTAAATGGCTATAAATAGAACTTTTTGTATTATATACAACTCCCGGGCAAAATATGTTGTCACCACACAATATATTATTTTAACTAACGGCATATATTTTTTCCAAAGGTTATAAACGGAAAACACATGGCTAGTCCACCAAACATGTCAAAGCATCAGGACAGAAAACTCAAAGCAATACGCCTTGAACATACAAAATATACAACAAAACAAATGAGCAGGAACAGGAGTCAATTTTTATGAAGGACCTGTAAGAAATTAGATTAATTAAATGCAAAAATATAGACTGTATAGACTGTAACGGACTGTGGTGCCCTAGCGGTTAAGGTACTGGACTATGGACCAGAAGGTCCAGGGTTCAAATCCCACCTCTTCCAAGCTGCCACTGTTGGGTCCTTGAGCAAGACCCTTAACCCTCAATTGCTTGGATTGTAAGATTGAATCAATTGTAAGTCGCTCTGGATAAGGGCGTCTGCTAAATGCTGTAAATGTAAATGTAAATGTAAATGGGCTTATAGCCCTAACACATAAGCCGAAGCAATCAGGTTTACAGAGACACGATCATAGAGTATGTGTGATTGGATAAAAGTGATATTCCACAGTGAGTCACTCACGAATCTGTATAGGTGAAGAAGATGAAGCTGGAACTTTTGCAAGGTACCATTCTATATGGCTACCTGTAGTCCAATTTGATGTGTTTGAGACTTAGTATACATAATGCTGAATAAAGTTAATTTAACACTGATTTAAACATCAATTTCATCAAAGCAAAGCTATGTGTTATTTTGGCCAGTATATTAAATGCTTGAGTAACAAGGTGCAGTATGTAGTTCTTTTGAAAGCTAACATTCAGGAATACAGTGTCTTTCTTTTGAATGCTGAATTCATGACAACATGTGCAAACTGTATCAAGCTGGGCAGCAGACATCACACATCATTAGTTCACATGTCACATCGTTAACACTGACACTGCTTATATATGATTTCTGTTTGTGTAGCAAATTCATCCCAAATCATTTGGTTAAGACACATTATTTTCATTCATTTATGAATGGTTTCTCTTTGATGCCTTGTAGTGACTGCGGCTTCAGTTAGTGGTAGTGAGACCAGATAGCCTGTTTTTTCTTAAGAATGTCTATATAGATGTTTCCCTTATAGAATGTCTATTCTGTCTTGCTTGATTTGGTAATGCATTCATACGTAACCTACATCAGATTTAAATAGTTTGTGTCACCATTTGCTTAAATTCATTTGTATCCATTTATGAATAAATAACTAATAAATACCTTCAGCCACATTTGGCTGAACAAACTGTAAAGGCTTGTTTTCCTTTTACTTAGAATTTGTTCTTTCTTTCACTCGTTGCCTTTAGCACCTAACCTCATCCCTGCTGGCTGTAGCTTTCCTCACTTCATTTGGTAGCTCGATGCTCTATGGCTATAATTTGGCTGTTGTGAACTCTCCAGCAATGGTAAGAACTTACTGTGTTTATTAATTCTGTGACTATATATTTAATGAATGTTTTATTTGTGCGAAACAGGTAACAGTTGTGCTTAGCTTTTAGATTTTATTACACCTTCCGTAGAAACATTAGACAGCTAGACTGCAGATACTTGGTAAAAGTGACATTTTGTATTGAAATCTTATATTCTGTAAAATATTTTGATAAACTTCAAAGTAGTTAAGATTGCCAAGGGCGGCTACTGAAAGCTACTAGGCTTACACTCACTCATCAAGTAGGTTTAAGTAGCTCAGTAGTTCAGTATTATTATTTAGCACACTAAGGTAATAATCTTTAACATAAATGTTTAAGTGAAGTTAAGACAATAGTTTCATTAGGTTACTGGTGTTAAGATCGTGATTCTTACCTGTTGTGTTGAAATGCCATGAGTAACATTCATGCTGCTTCATTAAGATATGGAGTTAACCTAAAAGAACTTTTACTTGATTACTGCTAATCTTAGGTTGACGGATAGACTCCACCTTTACCATCCACCAGTTTAAAAGCTTGTTAAACCAGTCTATGTAAAAGACTGGTATGCCAGTCAATAGCACAGATGTTTTAAGCCTAAAACGTTGTGGTTCTGATCGAAAAACACATCAAAGCCAATGCAACAGCAATTTGACTTTCAGGCCTGACTCATCTCTGATACTCAGTGCTGTATTATTACTACATCCAAACTTGCTAAAACACCACTATTATTCATTGGCCATTTTTCATCAGTCAAATCTTATCAAGTCTGATTTATAACTATCTAATTTAAGGAACTGACTTTGAAATTGTGAATATACAGCCAGTTTTGGTATTAGCTGATACTGAGAGCTTTTATTATCATAATCATGTAAAATGTAATGTTTTATACTGTTTAAATTGAAAAGAATAAGGATACGGGGGCCCATACATAATGCTTTGATTATGTTGAACAAGTCAACATATTTTATCATGCAATATCCTCATTTAATGAATTTTCATGTACTGTATATTTAACATTTCTTAAAAACTATATGTTGCCAACTAACAATTAAAATGGTTCTAAATACTGTAGTACATACTGGTTGTTGATAGTATACTCCTAGCTCTACTGTGTAAAGGAGAATGCCTGTCCTGGTTATGTGAACACTGGTTCTACAGAGGTAATGTTCTGCTTGAGGTATTTGTCATTGGATGAGGAATGTGGCTGGAATGGACCATGTGGCTGAAACAAACCCTTTCTGAAACTCAGTGAATGAGGCCTGTGCAATGTGTCATGATTGTGTGGTGAACTGCTATGTATTCTGGAATAGGCTCAGACTTTTGATTATGAAGAATTTAATTATGTAACTTATATTTTATTTTTTTCTCAATATACTCATGTCAGTGGAAAGATCTTTAAAAACAATTTTGCTAACTGGGAAGTAAAACAGTCCTTCCAACTTTTCTGCCACTTTGTGTTAAGATGGTTGCCTCTAGCCTCTAACTTCATATACAGTAAGTGTGGACTTATCTGCCTTGCCTCATTAGTCTGTTAATGATGAAAAGATTTCAGATTTTCTGTTTTTTTCTATCTGACAGAGAGATGTTACAATACATGTAGCTTTGTTATGCATTTTAAGAGCACTATGCACACTGAATGCACACACAACAACCCACAAAGACGAGACCTAACATCAGTATTATTCATAGCTCTGGAACCTGAGATATTGTGAATTGTTTGAATTATCGAGAAAAGAATTAATTGAGAATTAACAAGCTACATGATAGCCAGGATTTTAAATCTAATGGCTGGTTTTCAGGTGTTCATTAAACCCAGAAATGAATATCACGCAGTTGTACTCGTGAGTCTATTAAATGGTTGCTAAATAAAGAAATACAGAGGGGGAAAAGATAACTGCACAAGGATTCAATTAGTCTGTGACTCAAGAATGAGAACAGAGACACAAGAGGATTACCACGTGAGACAGGCCTACTTCAATAGATTTGACTGAATAAAGTATCTGCTTTCATACTGAGACATTTGTTCTGTCATGCGATTTAAGGATGCGTAATATTATTAATGCTTAGGTTTGAGCTGTAGGTATGCACAATTAGGACAGCTTATAGAATTTGTGAAGAGCTTCTTGTGAGTGTCGTTTGTGGTTTTATATAGATGAAACACTTTGTCCCATGAATTTCATTTCTTTTTCTAAACACTGCTGTAGTGTAGATGTTGGTCAAACTACTATAAGTTAACTGAAATGTAGTGTTATAAAATCTTGTTTAATACATACCCCACCTGTGTGGAGTTTGCATGTTCTTCCTATGTCCGTGTGGGTCTTCTCTGGGTGCTCCAGTTTCCTCCCACATTCCAAAGACATGGATTAGGTTGACTGGTCACTCTAAATTGGCCGATGACTTGTCTGTTGATATAAAATTGTGTCTTTTGTGAATTTCGCCATTGATGCTGATACAATGTTAAATAAAACTAATAAACAATAGCAAAAACACACACACACAAAGTGGTGAAGTGGTTAGCACTGTTGTCTCACGTCTCCAAGATCCCTGGTTCAGTGTCGACCCCGAGTTCCACCTGTGTGGAGTTTGCATGTCTGCATGGGTTTACTCAGAGTACTCTGGTTTCCTCCCACATTCCAAAGACATGTGTATTAGGTTAATGGGTGTTTCTAAATCACCCTTTCTGTGTGTATGACGTTGTGCCCTACACACAGATTGGTGTCCTGTCTAGGATAGTTTGTGCCTTGCACCCTGCGTCACTGGCTAGCATTAAGTGAAAGAGTCAATGAATTAATGCTTTTCATCTTGTGTGCTGCACCATTTCAACCTTCAGAAAAGATCTATCATATACTAAAACATGATATTGGGACTTTCTTGCAAAATAATCGGATACAGTACATAAGCAACAATTGTGAAGATTTAACACCCAAATATCACATGCAAAATCATGACTGTTAATATGGAGTTGGTCCCCCTTTGATAATCAGTGAGGTTGGGCACTGCTGTAATAAGGCCTACTCTCACTTAGTGTTTTAATTAATCCAAAAGGTGTTTGAACGGGTTATGGGTCTATGCAGACCAGTCTTATGAGCCTCATTTTTGCACTGTCATACTGAAACAGCGAATGGCCTTACCTTCACTGGAACCATCAATATCTAGATACACAGACAGACAGAATTAACTGATCCTCACAGTGAAATAGCAAGAATATGGAAAGTTGAATACACAAAACTAAATACACAAAATATACAGTATAAACATACCTAATACAAAAACTACACAGATTTACACTAGGGCTGTCAAAATGAATTCACTTTCATACTCGTTTAATCCAATTGAGGCTTCCGGGGGTGGGGGTGGGGCAGAGGAAGCATAGGAAGCACAGTCCTGAACTGGTTCACAGATCAAAGGGTATATGCACACACATACAAACTCACCCACTCACTCACACTGGGACACTCTGGAGATGCCAGCTTACCTAACGCATATTTTTGGATTGTGGAGGAAAAGCTATGCATACACTGAAAGAATATGCAAACTCCACACTGGAGCTGTGTGGCAACACAGCTAACCACTGCATCACCATTTCACCCTCTGTTAATATTTTAATTCATTCATTCACTTTATTATCCGCTTAATCCTGGATAGGGTCACGGGAGAGCCGGCGCCTAGCTGGCAGCATAGGGTGCAAAGGCAGGAACAACCCAAGACAGGGTGGCAATCCATCGCAGGGAATATTATCATTTTCCCTACCAGTTCCCCACTGGGCCACACAGGAGTCTAACAGCCCACATATAGTGAAGCATTAAAACGGCAGAAAATTAAAACAAAGGATGGTGTCCAAAGTGGTATTTTCAAGCAAAAAACTACAGTGGGACAAAAAAGTATTTAGTCAGTCACTGATTGTGCAAGAGAGAGGTTTGCAGTTTTCATCATAGGTACACTTCAACTATGAGACACAAAATGGGGAAAAAATCCAAGAAATCACATTGTAGGATTTTTAAAGAATTTAATTGTATATCATGGTGGAAAATAAGTATTTGGTCACCCACAAACAAGCAAGATTTCTGGCTCTCACAGACCTGTAACTTCTTCTTTAAGAAGCTCTTCTGTCCCCCACTCGTTACCTGTATTAATGGCACCTGTTTGATCTCATTATCTGTATACTTTTTTGCCCCACTGTAAGTATAGCTTCCTGATTCAAAATAGAAAAAAACACACTAAATAAGCCAACAAACTGAGTCTGAGAATTTTTCAAAATTCAAATTTATAATAATCTTCTTGCACAGTTTATTCATTTGTATTTAATTTTCTTTCAACTTAGATTTATTTTCTTGTTAAACTCCTTTTTATGACAAACTTCACCTTCTCCAGCTTTCTCTCTGAGTTTTCTGAGCGAGTCTCATTCTATTTATAATAATAATAATAATAATAATAATATAATAATAATATGTTCAATTTGTATAGCGCCTTTCACAACCCAAGGACGCTTAACAGAGAGGGAAAAAGGTTAAACAGGAGAAAAGTAATACGAGTTAAGAAGGAAGGTTTTAAGGTGAATTTTTACTGCTTTCCTTTCTCTAGTTAACCAAGTTCAGGTTTTTTTCAATATAGTGCTTCATATTTCTCTTTTCTCTACTTCAAATCAATGTTCAGCCATTCATTCATATTCGCAACTGCTTAATACAATTCAGAGACAGGGAGCCGGGATCTGACCAGCAGCACAGGGCACAAAGCAGGAACAACCTTAGAGAGGATGCCAGTCTGTTGGACTGCCAGCAACACCTTTATTTATTCCCTAACTCCTCCAGACCAGAAAACCTTCTCCACCCTGCCCCCTGGCTGTCAGATGTGTTGTGTGAATCTCAAAGAGAGCTTAGAGCTGCAGAGAGAAAATAGAAAATGGAAAATGGTTTTGATGCAGATCTTCAGTACAATTGCTCTCTCTCCTTTCCACATTCTCATCTGCTGCCAAGACATCATTCTACAGAAGAAAGCTGGACAAGTATGCCTCTGACCTAAACAAACTCCATGCAGTCATTTTCATCACTCCTCAACCCACCTTCTGCTAAATTACACTTATTAATAACTGCTAAAGGCTTGCTTTCTTTGAAAGAGAAAATAAACAAGATCTTCCATTCCTTCACACCTGCCACTATCCCTACTACAGATATTCATCCCAGAACTCCTTCACCTGCTTTTCTCCTATTTCCATGGATGATATTCTTTGACTACTCTCATCCAGCAATCCTACCACATGTCAACATGTTCCCATTCCATCAGCAATGTTGCAAAACATTGCTCAAGACCTTTCTCCTGTCATCTCTTCCATCATCAACAACTCCTTGACATCTGGTCATGTTCCTTCTACCTTCAAGAGTCATTCCTAAGTTGAATAAGTCTACACTCAACCTCTCAGACATCAACAACTACCAACCGGTATCACTCGTCTCTTTCCTATCAAAAATACTTGAACGTGCTGTTTATAATGCATTGTCAACTTTACTGACCTACAAGATTACAACCAGTCTGGCTTCAAAGCAGCACACTCCACAGAAACTGCACTAAGAGCATCCAAACTTTCATTGGTTCTGATCCTTCTTGACCTTTAAGCAGGCTTTGACACCACCACCCTTTCTGTCCCCTTCAGTCTTAGAATCACAGCCTCAGCCTGGCAGTGGCCTGATTCCTACCTGGAGTGACAGTCTTATCAGGTAGCATGAAGAGGATCCACATCTGCACCATGTGCACTTGCAACTGGAGTTTCACAAGGCTCAGTTCTGGGACCTCTTATTTTCTCTCTCTACACTTGTTCTCTTGGCGAAGTCATAAGCTCACATGGCTTCTCCTACTGTTATGCTGCACACTCAACTCACCCTCTCCTTCCCTGCAATAGATGTGCAGTCTGCACACATACCTCAGCATGTCTGGAGAGTATCCTATCATGGTTGTCAGCTAATCATCTAAAACTAAACTGTAGCAAAATGGAGCTGCTTTATATTCCTGAAGATGGGTCCCCTTTTCAGGATCTTGCCATCTCCCAGGTAAACTCTTGCATCACCAGAAACCGTGGAGTAACCTTTGATAAACAGCTGAATTTCTCTGCGCATATTACCGATCTGACCCAGCCATGGAGGTATCTCCTCTTCAGCATCAGGAGGATTCGACTCTTCTTTTCCAGGGAAGCCACCAGGTGGAAGTCTCTTGTTGTATCAAAACTAGATTACCGCAGTGCTCTTCTGGCTGGTCTTCCAATGTATACAATCAGACCCCTGAAACTTATTCAGAATGCAGCAGCACGTCTGGTTTTCAATTTACCTAAGTTTCTTATGTCACCTCACTGCTATGTTCTCTTCAGTGACTCCCTGTGGCTGCTCACATCAGATTCAAAATCCTGATGCTCACCTTGAATGTATTGACTTATGCGATGAACCAATGCCTAGAAGTTTTGAGAGGAAGGACAATTCAACAGTGTACAAGTATAACACATTTTGATTGGCATGACTGATATATAACTGAGAAATGCCTTTTATGATGTGCATAACTGACTAGATCATGTTGACAAGTTGTTTTGAGAAATTCAATCCTGATCTGAGAAATGCACCAAAGTGACTGAGAAAAATTGTAAAAGATTGATGAGTGACACTAGAGTTTTTACACCTCACATGATGATAGGAAATATAATCATAATAAATCCTGGTACTTTTCAATGCTTAGGTACATTTGAAGGTAAATACTTTTGTACTTTTACTCAAATGGATGTTTAAAGGGAGGACTTCACTTTCCTGGAGTAATATTTTACCTTCTCTAACTCATACATGTATATCTCTAACTCAAGGTGTACTTTGTTGACCACTGCTTTTATCTCTTACTTATTTCTATTACTTATCTATGCCACTCCTCCACTCCTCAAAAGCATGCCACTAGTCAATAGCACGGCACTAAACAGTGGCAGCGTTCAGTCTTATGGGATTTTATAACCAGGTGCAAATAATTGGGGCCGATTAGTGATGTGCTGGCTTGGGTTGTGTCCCTCTGCTGGCCAGAGATCAGTACTGCAGGGTGTCTCGACCTACACCTCTGCTTATTAGAGGCAGTACTACAAAGGTTGGCTCTAGTCAACCTATGGTGCTCTAGTCTAATCAGAGGTGCAGTGTGACCTCTTACAGTTATTGTCCACTCGTATGGCTATGTGGTGTTTTTTATATAGTTCTTTAGTAACAAACACAAGCAATTAATCTCAATTAGCAATATAAAATTGGTGCGACTAATACAATTAAACATCGCAATCGACAGAACTAATTTACACATGCACAGAGTACAATAGCACCAGTACACATGTACTACAAGTAAAGTACCAGAATACAACATCACAACATAAGTTAACATATTTACATTCAGCATGTATGGGATATGAGGTGTAGGATATGAGGTGTGGGGTTTGAGTTGAGCTTTCATATGTGCAAGAAATTTGTGTGTGAGGAAACTGCAAAGTGCAAAAGTGAGAAAAGTGATTAAGCTTTTTTGTGCATTCTGAGGATCAGAGGACAGCACACTGGAAGAAGGCATTGTGAAGTCCAATGATTGCGTGCAGAAAAGATGTCAAATACAGATTCTTTGAGAACCTTGGTTGGATAAGATACTGACTAAATCATGGCATCAGTTGATCAAAATTGTTGAGAATGTTCTCCAATACTCTTACTATCTTCTTTTCTCTTTTCGAAAAAGACGAGTATCGAGCAAATTTTTCCCTTAAGGAATAATGTAAATTGAATTAATCCATTCCAGACCTCCACAAAATCCACACATTGCATTAATGGAGTTGTATTGTACAGGTGCTCCCTGATTTACAATGGAGATATTTTCCAACAAATTCATCATAAGCTAAATGTATCATGAACTAATGAGTTTAATATAGTCTGTACTATATCATAGTGGAGACAACATCATAAACAGCCGAGCATAAAACATTTACATTAACCTACAGTTGGCCAAAATCATTAATACAAAGCTTATTTTATAATAAAATGTTAAAAACCCCTGCTAATGCTAACTGCTGTCTGTATTCCTTTCAGTTTTTTGTTGGCTCAGTTCCTTTCAGTTGGCTGTAATCAACCATTTTTACCAAAAATAAAGAAAAACACAAGAAACACAGAAGAGACTCAGCACTAAGCAAGAGTTATTGTGAATCTGAATCACTGTGTACTGAATTGTGAATCATGAATCGTGAATCGAGTTTTGGCTGAAATGAGTTGCGCTAATACAAGTAATAACTAATACAAGATTTAGCACTTGCGCCGAGTACCAAGCAGCCAACGAGGGCCGAGACAAATTTTTCTAGTCAAAGTACATCGAGAACCGAATTCAACGAGAACCTATGTACCACTGTCTAACTATTTCAGTGGGAGTGATGTAAGGCATGTTAAGGTAATGGACTGTGGACCAGAAAGTCCAGGGGTCAAATCCCACATCTGCCAAGCTGTCTCTGTTGGGTATTTTAGCAAGGCTCTTTACCCACAATTACCTGGATTGTAGTTGCTCTGGATAAGAGTGTCTGCTAAATTACTAAATGTAAATTCACAGTATTCAGACTTTTGCATTACTAGCTTGACTATTTAGCTAACCAGCTGCTTCCACCTTCACACTTCGATATTTGAACCCAACAACCCTCTGGACATGGTATTTACAATTGAAAAGCTCAATATTGTTTTCTCAAAAATAGTACTTGCATCATCTTTTATCAGTATACGTCTATACTGTATAGAAATTACTGGACATATTGTTTAAAATCACAATAATACTGTTACTGATACCAGTGAAACCTCAACAGGCCAGATTTTAATCTATAAATTGGTTTCTTAAAAAAAAAAAAAAACATAGACACCAAGAAATAACTATGATGTAAAAAATTTGACAAAGCGATGGCTGAGTATATAGTTATATCATGATAATGATTTGTTTTCTGTATTTTCCCCTTCTTAACCACACAGTACATTAAGGAATTCTATAACCATACAGTTGTGAGCCGAAATGGTACGGGGTTCAACGGAGAGGCACTGACACTCATGTACTCACTCACAGTGTCTGTCTTTGCTATTGGAGGCCTGATCGGTTCTTTAATGGTGGGCATGCTGGTGACCAAATTTGGGAGGTAAGTCAAGAGGTTATTCCATAACATCTGGTGCTATCCGGTCACACTTCCAGGTGTGGTGTTGCTACTCCTTAGAGCACCGTCTCATCTGATACCTCACATGATCTTTCTTATCCCTCTAGATGACCTTGGTCACACTCTGTATACATCAAACTTTTATCACTAACTTCTCAGATGAATGATGTAACAATAAAAGCAAAATAGGGTGCCAAGAGCTGACCCAAGAGTTTATGTTAATGATAAAGTTTTCATTATAGAATGCATATTTAGCTGTGTTTTTTCGTGTGACTATAAGACTCTGCATTCCTATAGAGTGACTTGCAAACTCCGCTTGTCTCATCTGCTCCAGGCATCTCTTGGGAGCCATGAGATTAGACCGCAGACATTTAAATGCAAATGAAAGGTGATGATTCACAACTCCATTTAATGTTTTAATCAATTTTGGCCCAGCAAAGTGTTTTATAGGACTAAAGCCATCATAATGCATGGTATAGCTGGGCGTAAATCAGGGACAAAGTTTTCCACCTGATAGAACTAATCAAGGAGGCCCGCTATTTTACTCAGCACTGCACTCATAGAACATCAATAATCTGGTTTGGATAGTTAAACTCCCTGGTGGCGGCTTTTGAGCATAACTGCCTCAGTTAATGACCGGTGTTAGGAACAGGACTCGTGTCTTCTTTGCAGGAAAGGAACCATGGTCAACGCTTCTGTGCTGGTCTTCATCGCAGGCTCTCTCATGGGTTTCAGCAGAATCTGTCTCTCACCCGAAATGGTCATCTTTGGGCGATTCATCACAGGAATACACTCAGGTAACATGCTGTCAGTGAGGACACCATTTGGCTCTTAAGTAGAACAGAAGACTGTTAGCACTCTTAGAAACTTTATAATAGAACTGGAAAGTGGTGGGAATTGGGAACAACTACAATTATTAAATTTGGGTAAAAAGAAAATAATAAACTAAAACCAAACTGGTTAAGGCAGGTAAATAGATGATGTGCTGTGCCTGTTTCCCTATGGTAGGGATCTCTCTGAGTGTAGTGCCCATGTATCTGGGGGAGATTGCACCAAAAAACCTGAGAGGGTTCCTAGGACTTATGCCCACCATCTTTATTTGTACTGGAGTCTTCACTGCACAGCTGCTTGGTCTGCATGAACTTCTTGGGAAGGTAGGTGATAGAATAGGCCTACTATAATGTTACAAAGCCAACCATTTGTACATGTATTGTTTTCCTGAGCACCCCAAAAAGGACATATGTAAATGCAGCCATATATCATTGTATTCCATCGAGTATAGGCTCAGGATTATAAATTACTGCATCTGGACTGTTTTAACACTATCTGGGCTGCTTTATTGGCAGGAAGAACACTGGCCCCTGTTCCTCTCCCTGGTGGTTGTCCCAACATTTCTCCAGCTGATGCTGTTACCATGGTTTCCAGAGAGCCCTCGTTATTTGTTGATTGAGAAGCACAATGTTCACGCCACTATCACAGGTAAAAAAAAGTGCATTGACTCAGCTATTGATGTTTTGAATAGCTTCTTGATGTTGAATCTTTTTGAATCATTTATACTGTATGTTCCCCTCATCCCGTTGCGGTTGTCGATAACATATGATGAATCCCTTGTCTTTTTCTGGTACCATCATCACCCAACTACTGAAGAAAGGGAGGCACCTCTTCTTGCCTATCAGTTAGGAAGGATGCCCAATAGTATATATTACACAAAAAGTGTGGATCACAAGGGTTATCTGGTCACACCTAAGCAGTCAATTCTTGCCCCTGGTTCTGGCTTATGTATGATCATAAAAATGATAAAAATTTGATCATAAAATTTGGCAAAATTTGGTTTGATTATAAAAATTTGATCATAAAAATTTTGGACAGTATGGGAATGCAGATAAAAAGAAAAGTTTTATTATTTTATTTGGTAATATACATCCATTCCTGCATTTCAGGCCTGCGACAGTTTCCAAAAAAGTTGGGACAGTAAAGCGTTTGAAATGTTGCCATGCCTAGTCACAAAATAAAAATTTTGACATTTTGGCACCACAGATACAAAGCATTTATGTTTCAAGAGTTATTTTTTTCCATTCTTCCCATTAAACACGTTCCTTGTGGTGTGCAACAGTATAGAGTGTGGTTGTCGCATTTATCCTTTCAAAATCCTCAACGGCATTCTTAATGGAGGAAAGGTCAGGACTGCAAGACAGACAGTCTAGTACCCGTTACCTCTTCTCCACAGCCCATGGCTTTGTAATTGTAGGCCAGCATAGGCTAATTATTTTGCCAAGGGCACGACACAAGGTCATAACATGACCGACTCTGGCCTTTTGTACTTGTTGTGATTAAAAGTCTGGGTGATCCTCTTGTTTTTGATCGGTGCACACAGCGTCCATTTATTCCAAGAAGATGACATCTGTCAAACTGTGTGATGGTAATTAAATATTAAGTTATTTGGGTGTCAGATTGTTATGCAATGAAAGATAATGTAAATATAATGTAAGACACAGACCTTTTTCTTTTTTTTTGTTCGAGGGCGGGGTCTACCTTTTCACCGACGCTAGGGGCGGTTGTCGATCTTAACTTAAACATCCCGGGATCCTGACAGTAACCGCAAATCGCGCATGTGCATCTGCGTGATCGTGCTGTACGACCTTCTTGGTCTTACGGCACTGTTGTTTCTTCGGATCCTGTGGTCTTTGCGGTTCAAGCCCATCCGAAGAGTCTGCTGGGCATTTCAGAACAGCTCCCGGCTATCACCGCGGCCATTAAGGAGCTGCATAGCCACAGCGCCGCTTTAGCCCGTATGTGATTCACGTAAGTTCCGTACCCTGAGGCTTGCAGCATCCATTAGCCACCGTACCTGAGCACTAAAGATTTTCGGTATTTTAATGAGCAACTAGTGCCTCCCAGCTCCGTTACCTGAGCACGTAAATCCCGTACCTGAGCAGTTAGTGGCAAGCCCAAGCGCCATACTGAGCTGTTGCACCCATTAGCAACCGACACCTGAGCATTTAATTCTTCTACCTGAGCAGTAGGCTTGGCCCAGCGTCCGTACATGAGCTCGCCGCACCCATTAGGCGTACCTGAGCACGTTAATCTCCTGTACTGAGCGCTAGTGCGCCCAGCTCCATACCTGAGCTTGTTGCACCCATTAGCACCGTACCTGAGCACTTAATCTCTGTACCTGAGCAGCTAGTGCTGCACAGCTCTGTACCTGAGCTTGCCGCACCCATTAGCACTGTACCAGAGCACATAAGCTCCGTACCTGAGCTGCTAGCACCGCCCAGCTACGTACCTGAGCTTGCCATTAGCTCCATTCCTGAGCAACTAGTGCTGCATAGTTCCGTACCTGAGCTTGCCGCACTCATTTGCTCCATACCTGAGAAAGTTAGCACCGTATCTGAGCCTTTTGCGCCGTGATCATTGCCATCAACCCCTGCACCACAGTCTATAGTTACGGTCTCCGTGCTACGGTCGTTGCCGCCGATCCCTGCGCCCCAGTCTTTTGTACCAATCTCCACGCATCGGCCGATACTGCCAATCCCTGCGTCTATTTATGTGCTATGGTAACCTTTGTTGACCTTGTCGACTTGCGCCGACCTTTTTCATGCGCTTGACCGGGTCTGGTCCTATCCTCAATCCTTGAGCTGGGCTTTGCCCTTGAGTCGCTCGTGGCTACTCCCGAGTGTAAGCTGTTCATACTGAGTCTTGCTCAAGACTTGTCCTGTCCCACCTTCCCATTCAGTCCCTTCTTCAAGGTTCGCCCTGCTTATCAGACCCTGAGCAAGTCCGACAGGCTAGAGGAGGTACTGAACGGGCTTAGGGGCGCCCCTTGGGGGGGGGGTGTACTGCTAGAGGTCCTATCTTTTCACCCATGCTAGGGAGCGCGTTGGGATCTTGACAGTAACCGCAATCGCGCATGTGCATTTGCGACACCTGCCACCTCAGGTATTTAAGAGTGGTCCTGAGCTTGGCAGGTCTAGCTGCATTTGACCGATTTTGCTGCCTAAACTGCTGCGACGATCTTCCAGGTGGTATTGCCTTTCCCAGGCCCCGTTAGGCTTTAACGGTAGTCCGGTCTTGCTTAAGGAGGTCGGTCATGTAGGGTAAAAGCCTGAGGTAAACCAGGGATTAGCACCTAGAGTAGGGTTTGAGATTTCTCCTGTTCACTGCTCTCCTTTTGCCCCTTCATCCCTTACCGGCTGATCACGCGTTCCATGGGAGCCTTTTTATAGGGCAGTGGGAGAAGGACTTTTACCCCCTCTTGTAGATAGACCCAGTGTCTAACCATATCACACCTGTAATCATTTACATATCTGTCTGCAATATTACTGCATGCCGAGTTTTGCAGCAAGCTGACATTTCTATTTGGGTGCTTTATTTTTTAAGTCAATGAGTATATTTCTTGGGTTTTGATATTTGAAACAGCTAGCTTCTGACTGACTAGACATTCATTGTCTATTTTTAAACATGCATTTTACTATGACATTAATGAATATGACGCTATATGGTATGACATAAAACTTTCCATTAAATAACTGTATCCTGCAGCTCTGAAGTGGTACAGAGCCAAGTGTAACATTCAGGCTGAGATTGAGGAAATGCAGGAGGAGCAGCGCTCACTGTTCTCCGTGGAGACTGTGTCTGTCTGGCAGCTGCTGCTAGACCCTACAGTCCGTTGGCAGGTCCTCTCTGTGGTCGTCATTAACATTGGGATGCAGCTGTCTGGTATCGATGCAGTAAGTATGTTTACATTTACATGCTAAAATGTGTTTTCTAGCTTGACCAACATTTTTAGAAAATCAGTACTCATGAACACCAAACACATCATAACCTATGAGGGCACGAACATCTTTTGATGACCTATTATGACATAATTGGATCTCAAAATAACTTGCAAAGATATGTGCAATTGGAGTTTTATGAAAGTGCAGACTAAGAAACTCCTCTTTTTAATTTATGGACGGGGAAGTACCGGAAAGCATACCTTCCCTGAAGTATTTACTTAGCTGCCAGATTTAATTTATTCAAATGATCTAAGTGGACAGGATGGCAGAAAGCTCATTCTTAACCCAACAGAGGACTGAAACAAATTAGATTCCTATTTCTAGAGTGTGTTTATAGGCATCTAATTTGTCTCTACCCTGCCAGGCAATAAAACAGGGACTATTATTAAAGCAATGATAAAATCTAAACATTAGATACAGTTGAGATAATGGCAAAGAATGCAGAGTTATAATAATTTATAGAAAACAGAAGACATTCACACTTAGACCTAGGTAAGGTTTGTGTGCATTTTGAGATGATTCTTACATATAAGGAATTGGGTAGGCTACAAACCTCAACAGCTCCAATGAAACCAAAGTTACCAGCAGGGTTGATGGACTGTGTGAGTTTGAGGTTCTCCTCAGTATGCATGGCTTTCCTCTGGGTACTGTAGTTCCGTCAACATTCTAAGAAGGCGGTGAGGTGGTCATCGGCATCTCTCTAAAGTGTCCAAATGTATGTGTGTTGTGTGTGTGTGTGTGTTGTGTGTGTGTCGTGTGTGGCGTGTGTGTGCGTTGTGCATGTGTGTGTGGTGTGTGTTGTGTGTTTGCATGTTGTTACACCTTGCAAGGACTGGCACACTGAGCATAAGGCTGAATACTGCCTTTGGCACCTGGGTGCAATTGAGCAATTGTAAGACATACAAGACCATTGATAATCTCCATCGATTTTGTTTTTTGATTATGGGGCCCCAGACAGATCGGCAATCACGTGGGGTCAACAATGTCATTGAGAACGGTGCGCAAAAATCCCCCAGAACTACACGGAGGGAAGCCCATCGATGAGATGACCTGCAGAGAGCTGGGACAAAAAGTCAAAGGTAACAAAGGCTTACCATCAGTAACAACTACGCTGAGAGGGACTCAGATCCTGCAAGGTAGTTGTGTCCCCCTGTTAAGACAGTACATGTCCAGGGGCCCCATCTAAGTTGGCAGAAGAGCTATGGTGATCCAGAAGAGATTGGGGAAGAAATATTCATGTGGGGTCAGATGAAATAAAATTAGAACTTTTTGGTAAAAACCGCAACGTCGTGTGTTTGGAGGCGAAGAGAGAGAAAAATATGAGTTGCCCATTCCAAAGAACACCAAAGCTACTGGAACATGGGGTGGAAACTCATGCTTTGGGGCTGTTTTTCTGCCAAAAGGGGGACAGGACGACTGAATCCGTGTTAAGGGAAAATACGGGGCCAATTGTATCGTCAGATTTTAAGCCACCAACAAACCTCATTCCATCAGAGAGAGCATTGAATGATAGAACGTGGGGGGTCTTTCCAGACATAGACAACTGACTCCCAAACAACACCCACATCGGGGCAACAAAGGCGTGGCGCCATAAAACAAATCGCATTTCACGGTTCGGGAGTGGCCTAGCCAGTCTCCAGGACCTCTTCAACAGATAGAACCATTGGTGTGAGGGAGTTGAAAAGTTCGTGTTTGCCCAGTGACAGCCCCCAAAACAATCACTGCTCAAGAAAAGACTCCATGGAGGAATGGGCCAAAATACAGCTACAGTGTTTGAAACTGGTATGAAGGAACTACTGGAAAAGTTTGGACACATGTTTCAGATTGGCCAAACAAAGGTTAAGTTACAAAGTATTGAGTTGAACTTTTGTTATTGATCAAATACTTATTTTCCACCATAATTTACAATTAAATTCTTTAAAAATCCTACAGTGTGATTTGCTGGATTATTTTTCTCATTTTGTCTCTCATAGTTGAAGTGTACCTATGATGAAAATTACAGACATCTCTCATTTTTCTAAGTAGGAGAACTTGCACAATCAGTGGCTGACTAAGTACGTTTTTACCCCACTGTCTTGTATCTTCCAATGTGATGTAATGTGCTGATATTTGAGCAAATAACTCAATGTAAGCCAGATAACCAATGTATGTTAATTCTTTATCCACTAGAGGAGGTGCATTTCTAGAGCAGATTATTTTATTTGCTAGTTATAATGTTGGACATAAAATAAGCAAAACTGACTTAACGAAAGTAAGCCAATGCAGCATCTCGGTTAATACATTTATGTTTGTGTGTGATTGTTAGGTAATATGCAAGTTGTTGATGGGGATTGTGGCTGATATTTACTTGGAGGATCATGAATGTGACAGAAAACATTTTAAAGAGAACCATGTGTATGAGTGTGTATATGACTGTGTGCAGGGTAAATGAGGTTGACAGGTGGTGAGTCTTGGCTGAGTTGAGCCACAGCAGCAGGAGAGTGACTGACCGT
Source organism: Ancistrus triradiatus (assembly GCA_025084515.1). Classification (NCBI taxonomy): domain Eukaryota; kingdom Metazoa; phylum Chordata; class Actinopteri; order Siluriformes; family Loricariidae; genus Ancistrus; species Ancistrus triradiatus. The sequence continues at coordinate 125,794 of JAJAGP010000833.1, read as the reverse complement.
GTGTGTCCTCCACAATCCCAGTAGCTCTAAAACCGTCTGTGTTTCCTCTGATTAGCCCCCTGCCTACTACTCACATACACCCCTCCAGTCCCAAAATTGAATCTGAAGTGTTGTACACCATAACCGTGTAGTTATGATACACCACCTGTTCAAGCCATATTCTCATCTTCTCTCCCATCTTCATTGCCTGTTTCACCCAATGCACCTTCTCTCTTGCACTGTAGATCTGGTTCTACACCAATGACATATTTGAAAACGCTGGAATTCCAGCTCCAGAGATCCCGTACACCACTGTAGGGACAGGGGCCATAGAGATTATTGCTGGTCTCTTAGGGGTAAGTTTTCACATTTATATTATTTGACTGTTAACTAGCTGGCTAGTAGTGAAGACTGAAATTAAGTACAGTGATACCTCGGTTCTCGAAGTTAAGTTCCAGAAGACTTGTCGAGAACCGACAATGACAAGCATTGAGCAAATTTTTCCCAGAAGTAATAAGTTAAATGAATTAAACCGTTCCAGACCCCCAGAAAATCCACACTGTATAAGGCATTCTATACAATAATTGTATTGTACAGGTGCTCCCTGATTTACGATGGGTATATATTCTGACAAATCCGTAATAAGTTAAATGTATCATAAACTGAGGAGTTTAATGAGTGTTTGGCACAGCAGTCTATACTGTAATATAGCAGAGCCTATGATAAGTAATGATAAGTGAGTTAATGTTTATAATACTTGCATTAACCTACAGTTGGCCAAATAATTAACACAAAGATTATTTTATAATAAAGAGTGGAAATAATGGATTGAAAGTGAAAAGTAAAAGCAAAACACTTACTCAGGGCACTAGCATAGCATGCTAAATTACTGTAACTGCAGCCTTTGTTCTTGAGCATTCAGTTCAGTTTTCCTTATGGTTGGCTCTTATAAACTAACCTGTTTAGAACCCATGGAGACTTATTTGCACTAACAATACAGTACTGTAGAAAGAAAAACACAATAAACACAGCAGACATCTTCTCTGAGCAAGGGCTATTGTGAATCTGAGTCACTGAATTACTGTGTACTGAATTGTGAATCATGAATCATGAATCATGAATCGAGTTTCAGCTGAAACGAGTTGCATGGCTCAACTCATACAAGTTTAAGGAAGTGTGCTGAGTATAGAGCAAACTACAAGAACCGAAACAAATTTTTCTAGTAAAAATGCATCGAGAACTTGAAATTGAGTTCCAAGGTGGTCAAGAACTGAGGTATCACTGTAACTGAAATAAGTTCTAAGGACTTGCCACCATTTATTCTCATTAAATGTATCTTCTATTTGGTAAAATGAATCTAGAGTTAAGCACACTGGAAGTTAATTGCTGACTTTCTAGTAATATGCCAATCAGCTCCTAAATTACTGCATCGTATATTGTTTCAATTACCTTATGCAATAGTGTAAACTGTAGGACTGTGGTGAAGCAGCATTTAAGTTACTGGCCAATGGACCATAAGATCTAAGGTTCAAGTCCCAGTAATGCTAAGTCAAGCTTGGTCCCTTAAGCACGGTCCTTCACACTTGATCTTTTTATGTGTCTTGTAGTTGGATTGTACCCTGATAAGATTTTAACTAAACAGCTCATAACACTGGACCATCCACTTCCTGTGTGTTTTTAATTTGAAATAATATATTTGCTTCATCAATGGTCACAATTTTACATAATACATAATTTCACAAAAAGTAGAAAGTGCCATATTTAGGAGTTAATGTTTCGAAGTTGATAAAAATGTTTAATACAGATTCTCATTGCAGGCATAGCAGGCACTGATACCATTTTGTTTCAACAGTAGTTTTGCGATTTGCTAATGCATATTAACATGTTTGGTGCATTTCCAGCTATGAATATCCTCCATGATTGTTTTACTGTCAGGAAAGGTGATTTGTGCTGTGTTGCAAAGTATTGGGCATCACAACCTTGGGGAAGTCAAATACTTATAGGTGTCAGATGCATCTTGAAGAGATGTATACATTTGCATTTGTTTTAATTGTGCTACAATGTGTCTCAAACATCCTGAAAGTTTAAGTCATACCTAGTGTAAAGTGACCTAGTGTAAACTGGGTCATTGAATCAGCTGGTTATCTTGCAGTTTGCTTAAGAAGTGTGCAAGCTAGTTAGCATAACAGCTAATCAAGGTGAAGTTTTAGTAACTTTTAAAAGAATATGACCTGTAAGCTACATCTTAAATGAACTTACAGCATTAGCTTAGTTATTGTGCTAGCTAGTATACAGGTTATCCAAAATGCATGCTAGCCTCTTTGCTTTAAACAAAGCTTTTACTGCATGTAGAGTTTTGTTCTGACTGATTTAGTTGTTGTGTCAGAGCAGAAAAATCAGAAAGATTTCTAACATGAGTGAAGTGTTAAAATTCCGGTCAAGATAATTCACTTGTTGGCAATAAAACAGCTGTTAGTTGCAACATTCCTGTTGTGTGAATTGTTTTTTGAACAGTGCTGAGCAGAAATGTCAATTTATTTGAGTCTGACAGGCCTCTGGCTTACGACTCCATGTCATATCTTGAGTATATAGAAGATGAGTTGCAAGTCAGTAAATTACAGACTCAAGTGTGACTCAAGTTGTGATTGTCTATAAATAACTTTCTGACGTAGTTTGAGTGATCAGATTAAAATCCACTTTAAATGGGAGCATTTACATATGTATGTGGCTAATCTTTATTCAAATATAATCCTACTGAAGATACATAAAACAGCTTGGTTAAACAGGGTGGGTGTAAGAATAAATAAATATAAACATTTTTTGTGATTTTCTAAAACGATAACTTTGTTTTGTAGAAACTAAAGATTTTCATGTACGAGTGGTTACCTCTTCTGCAGCTTAAAGCTAAAACAGGATGAGATGTGTTATTTAAAAATCATCCTAGCATCAACTCTTTGTTACATTGCCATTACAAACCACCAGTTGGTTCGTTCCCACTCCTTAGTACACAGCCATAGTTGTAAAGCAACCAGACTGTGTGCAAACTCCCTCCTGATTATCTCTGATCACTGTCTGCTTCGCTTTGCTTTTCTCTTCATCTTCTGCAGCTCACTTTTACTTGTTTTTCTGCTCTGACACTCATAGAGAACAGTGTATGAGATGAAAGGAAAGCATTAGAGAGAGGAATGAGTCTTGTTCCCACCGGCTCCTTCTCTGGGTCACATCTCAGAACCATATTGAAGGCCAGACTCTGTCTCCCTCTCCCAGGCGTATCACTTAGCCAGGATTTAGTGATGCACCATCAGCGAATGGAGGAGGCGAGACGTGCTGTTAGTCAGGAGAACTCATTGCTGTCATTGTCAATTGGCCCTCACTTGGGAGGTGAATGGCACACAGGAGGAAGGCTAGAGATTGGTTATAAAATTACAACTATTCATTCTGCTGTCAGCTGCTCTCCGCACCCTCCTTTAAGTCAGCAAAGTGCTTTTGCTCCCATCTTTGCCTCATTGTATTACAGTCTGAATATTCTGGAGTTAAAGAACACTGCAATTTGATTTCCACCATTGCTTTTTACAGACACAGTCATGTCCGTTGTCCAGTTTTTGACTGTGTTTTCCGTTGGAAACGGTTTTGATAGTGAGTAAAGTGATTTTTTTTTCCAAAGCTCTGGCTTTATGTAGCATATATTCTGCTATTAAACATAACCAAATGTGACTGTTCTAAATTTTTGCAGGACTGAAATACTGATGCCATGTAAATCCTCTGTATTGCTATATCAGTGAATCCACATTGATTGTCTCCTGTTTTCCTTAGTGTTTCACTGTTGAGCGGATGGGAAGAAGACCATTAATTATTGGGGGTTTTGGAGTAATGGGCTTGTGTTGTGCTGGGATAACTATTTCTCTCATACTACAGGTGAGAATAACTCAAAACTAAATGTCTCTGTATCTGTCAGATATAAGACTTTATTATGTGATTCAAACTGTTCAATTAGTTATTGCATCATTTGTTTCTCCACTGTGTGTTCATTATGACACTGATATTATCCTCTCTTAGACACATATGTACTTCATGAAGTATGTGAGTGTGGCCTGTGTAGTTGGAATCATTGCAGGGTTCTGTATAGGACCAGGTAAGTTGTGGAGTTTCTGCTACTTAGCTATTGCTAAATAGCTATTGAAAAGCCATCAAAGTAGTATGTATTTTATGTGAAATGACTTTGTGTTGCTGCCTATGCTCAGACCGTCTACAGAGTGTGACTACATCAACAGGCTCGTACCCGGAGTCCAGATTGGTTTTGGCCTCTGGAAATAAGGAAATAGTGACACCTGGAGGCAGAATAACTATAACAAAAATCATATGAGCCTTCAGGTCTTAGTTTCTTTACCTTATTAATGGAAGCATAATGTAACTGACATGTATATGTATGAGACCTTTATTTGATTATCCTTCCATATACTGTTTTATACCGACAATATACATTATTGATTGTTGATTATTGATTGTCATCTGTAATTATAAAGTATTAACATGGTAAATGTAGCCTGCATTAACATATGCTAAGTGCTTTAATCTTACTAAATCTTTAGTCCAATAAAATATTTTTGTTACTATAAGCTGTTTTCAGCAAATACATCAAAATTAAACTGCATGCAGCATAGAAAGTAAGGTAGATTTTAATAAGATTTTCATAGGTTTTTTAGTAAATATATGACTAATTCAGTGATCTATCAGTATCAGACATAGTGCTTATGCATGCCACAGGAGTAGAGTCCAGCAGAGGAGCACAGCTGAAATGATTAATGAGACTGCAAGTGCTTTACTCCGTAGATGTATGATCCAACACCACTCCAAAATCTATAATTCATTCTCGGGCCTCAGTCTCAATCGCTGTAATTACGTCTTTAATTAGGATTTTTTATGGCTCATTGTTCATAAACAATGATGAATATGGCTTTTTTTTAAGACAAAATCCTGCATGAACAATGAATTACAAGCAGAGTTCCATATCAATTTAACTGCAGTATGCTTTCTCCTGCAATTATCATGCACAAATAATGAAGTCACCGCTTGGCTTGTTCCTGAATTCATTAGACATGAAATAATACCTTACGCCTGTTTATTTTTCACTTGTAACCAAAAAGGATTAGAAGTTAAGCACTGGAACAATAATGAGCACCTCATAAAGCCAGCTTATTGTCCTGTTCCCATCATAAAGTGTTGCATTATAGAAGAGCATTGGGCTTATGCATTAATGCATGTATATTACATTCATTTATGCACCTGAATCTATCTGTGTTTCCCATAAGCGTCTGAATGGTGGAAAAACCTGCTGACCATAAGCAATCTGTACTCTTCACTATAAGCACTTTAGGTTTCAATGATCAAAAAAGGCAGAATAAAGCAATAAGCAGCTTGTTATGTTTGATTTTGCTTATGTTTTGAAGCTGGTGTCCCATTCCTGATCACGGCAGAACTGTTTAAGCAGTCCCATCGTCCTGCTGCTTATACTGTGGGAGGGTCTCTGAACTGGATGTCCAACTTTACCATTGGCTTTATCTTTCCATTCCTACAGGTGCTGTTACCACCAGGATTGTCTTAATTCTGTTCTTATCATTTTCAAATACAATTCCAACATCTGATCACTGCTTTGTATTGACTTGATATTTCTTCATTGTGACTGAGCTGACCCACATCAAACAAGTAATGTAACGGTGTGATGTTGGTGTGCTTTAAAGATTAGCTCATCAGGCCAAAAATAGTCACAGACACCATTAGCAGTGCCTTATAATTCAATGTGAATAGACTGCAGTTTAGCATAAAACAAGCATCAATTGTCTGTACTCCAACATGTATGCAATGCACATTAAAAACAGTATAGACAGAATATGTCATCGAGACATCACAGAGTGTCTAAGTGGTGATATCAGATTTGCTATGGCACAAAGACAAACGTTAAAGAAAGTTACAGAATTTGGTAGAATTTTTTCCTGACCAGCAAAATCAATTGGAACAGCAGATGAAAGGCAGGTACAGGTACTCATAGACTCTAGCTGACCTGACACAGTTAGTGGAGAAGAGAACTGAGAGGGACTCCTCACACTTCTGGTATATTCACATGCCTGGACTAGTGTTGTTATTAAAGTGTTATCAAGTATAAAAGAAGAAATTACACAGATTAATATTTTTGGCCTGTGTTTACATAGATTATCTGTGTCATGTCATTCAATATCACTAAATGATAACATATCTCAGCTGCTCATTTGGAAAATATGTAAAATCATATGACATTTTGATCCAGCATAGGGTAGTTCAGCCATGATACAGATATTCTCTACCTGTACATCCTCAGCTAACATTTAATTTAACATTGAAAGCTTCAAAAGAACAGCCTCTCTGACACTGCCATGTATGTGATTATATGCCATGGACATAATAAATATACACTGCTAGTATAATATATTAGTCCTAAATAGAAGATGTGGTAAAAGAAGCTAGTGTAAATAATACACACTGTGTTCTGTGTAAATATACATATAGGCTGATAACAGGTGTTATTATGTATAAGTCAGTACTGAGGTTACTATGACTATATATTTCCCTTCATTCAAAGACTGTATTCAGTAAGTTTAGGCTGAAATAACTGTACCCTTTCTCCCTCCTTTACAGATGTTGGCAGGGGCCTACTGCTACCTGGTGTTCAGCAGTGTGTGCCTGGCAGTAGCTGTTTATGTGTTCTTCATCATTCCTGAAACAAAAAATAAGACGTTTATGGAGATCAGTCAGATGTTTGCTACTAAAGAGTCTGTGGTAGAAAGCCAAGCCTTCAGTCAGCTGGATCAGCTCCAACTGAAGAAGATGAATGGTTATGGGACACTGGAAAATGGCTCACTTGAATTCGACAGCTCCTTCTCTTGTCCCTGAAATCAGAAAGCATGGCGCTGTAGCTGTAACAGAGTAGTGTACAGAGTAGAATGATACTGAATTTTCAGTTTGTTAACTTGGTTCAGTTAAGCTATGTCACATAGCCATTGACTAGAGAACTAAGTAGTTGAATGGGTCCTTGTTTGTCTTTTTTTCTGAAGTACCTTCTTAACATGACATTACATTTTACAACCTGTACCTGCACACAACCATTGCTGACAGACAGAAAAATTATTTATAAAATATTACTGCATTGTACTGTATAACAGGATGTACAAATGTTATAATATCTGATTTAGCCTTTGTTACCTTTTCCACGATCTTATTGCAAGAATATTTTGCTCATGACTTTGTGCTATCAACTGTGATTTCTTGATGCATTTTAGTAGCATACATTACGATCTACTGTAGTTTAAGTACAGCAGCAGTTTAGTTTTGTAGATATACCATAGCTGTTAGGTGTTAGGAAAGTATCCCCATAACAACATTTATTTTCTTAAGTTAATTGTATGTGACCTAATGTGAACTGAGAATATTTCCTTTTTAAATCACAGCAATTAAAAGAGTTTTCCGTGTATCTGTGGTAGGCTTTTTTATGGGAACCACAGGGGGGCAGCAGGATTTGAGCAGAGATGTGGCAGTTTTCGCCAAGCAGCTTGAGTGCCAACCCAGAGCAGCTTCATTAACTCGCCGAGGAGGCGAATGTAATGCTTAATTAACAAAAAACTCTCTTTTTCTTTCTTACCTTTATCTATAAGTACTGCACTCCTGAATGCACAGCTTCTTGACCAGGCTCATTTACATGAATCTTCACATAGTCTCAGTGTGGAAATTCATGTAAAATGCCTTTCCACTCTGGCGCATTAGCATTAGTTACACAGTAAGTGGCTTTCTCCCATAGAGATATCTTCCTGTAAATAAGCTTACTGCGACTTCCTTACAGATTGACTGGGTAGGATGAGGAATGAGCACTTGATGTTACTTACAAACCATGTTAAGCCCCACTAGATATGGCACTTTGTAGGTATCTTAACCCTCAGCATTGTTTACTTGCAAATTACCTAAATATACAAGTAAATTCTAATTACTTCAGTCTTGAAAATCTAACTGAATACTAACTAATGGTGATAATACAAACTGTTTGGACTAGCACTGCTGAATACTGATGGAATGAGTAGAAACCATTAGCAGATGTTTCATTCAAAAAGATACAAGTTGTCTTGTTGTTAGAGTCCATTGGACTTTCCCCTAGAGTGTCTTTGTGATGTGGAAAGCAATATCTATTGCACAATATTCTGAACATACCATAAACTAAGACTGGCCTCAGAACCGAAACAGCATGTCTGTGACGTCTCAGGCCTATTAGGTGCAGCGAGCTGTGTGGATAGTGAGGTGAGTTGCTAACTTTGTAGCCCCTAGGCAGGGTGCTCCATCTGTGTGGGCCTCTAAAGCTCCCCAGAAGAGTCTTGCATAGACAAATTATATGAAATGCCTGCATTTCCCAATGCGAGAAGAGAAATGGCAAGCTAAATCATGTCTGGCTTTCAGCTTTTGTCCACTGGGCTCAAGGTCACTGGTTAAATGTGATCCCATCGAGCTTCTATATAGGCACAGCTGTAGTCTCTGAGTTAATTTTCTGACAAGAAAACTATCCCTCTCTTCCAGCTGATGTGACTTTACAAGAGAGAAACATAAGAGTCTGTGGATGACCATAGCCAATAGACAATACAGTGGAACCTCATAATTTTAAATGAATTGGTTCCAGAAGGCTGTTCAAACTGATTTGCTTAAAGTCTGAATCAAATTTCCTCCATGACAAGTAATGTAAAAGGGATTAATATGTTCCTGACCCCCAAATTATTGGAGTTTTTTGCCTATATTCAAATGTTATTAATGATTACAAGCATGAATAAAGCAAATGAATATAGTAGAATAATACTAATTAATAAATACGTGAAATAATTGAAACATATAGACATGAAAAAAGTGAAAATAAAGTGAAACTTCATAGCCATATATATATATATATATATATATATATATATATAGTATACAGTGGGGAAAAAAATTTATGTCAGCCACTGATTGTGCAAGTTCTCCTACTTAGAAAGATGAGAGAGGTCTGTAATTTTCATCATAGGTACACTTCAACTATGAGAGACAAAATGAGAAAAAAAATCCAGGAAATCACATTGTAGGTTTTTTAAAGAATTTAATTGTGAATTAAGGTGGAAAATAAGTATTTGGTCAATAACAAAAGATCAACAAAACCTTTGTTGGCAATGACAGAGGTCAAACGTTTCCTGTAAATCTTCACCAGGTTTGCACACACTTTAGCTGATATTTTGGCCCATTCCTCCATGCAGATCTCCTCTAGAGCAGTGATGTTTTGGGGCTGTCGCTGGGCAACACGGACTTTCAACTCCCCCCACAAATTTCCTATGGGGCTGAGGTCTGGAGACTGGCTAGGCCACTCCAGGACTTTGAAATGCTTTTTATGGAGCTTTTTACTCCTTTGCCCGAGTGGTGTGTTTGCAATCATTGTCATGCTGGAAGACCCAGCCACGTTCCATCTTTAATGCTCTCATTGATGGAAGAAGTTTTTGGCTTAAAATATCACGATACATGGCCCCGTTCAATCTTCCCTTAACACGGATCAGTCGTCCTGTCCCCTTTGCAGTCCCACCCTTCTGATCAGAAGACCAACCGGCGTGAATTCTTCAGTAAACTCATCAGTCAAGCGCATCGGTTTTCGCATTATGGGACGGGCTGTGGGGATTCAGCCCGCTCGGTAGGTTGCTCGCATCGCTTGCCCGAGTGGGTGTTTGCGCAATCATGTCTGCTGGAACCGTGATACGAGGCGAGCGGCGCCTACCAGCTCGCGATCGCGCTCGGCTCGCAAACGGTAAGCGGCCAGGCGTGAACTCCAGGACTTTGAAATGCTTTTTTATGGAGCTTTTTACTGGGTCTTTGTGCCCGAAGTGGTGTGTTTGTTGCAATCATTGTCATGCTGGAAGACCCAGCCACGTTCATCTTTAATGCTCTCTCATTGATGAGAAGAAGTTTTTGGCTTAAAATATCACGATACATGGCCCCGTTCAATCTTCCCTTAACACGGATCAACCAGTCGTCCTGTTCCCCTTTGCAGTCCCAAAGCATGATGTTTCCCGTATGCTTCACAGTAATGTATGGTGTTTGTTGGGATGCATCTCAGCATTCTTCTTCCTCCAAACACGACGAGTTGAGTTTTTAACAAAAAAAAGTTATTTTTTAAGTTTTCATCTGACCACATGATATTCTCCCAATCCTCTTCTGGATCATCCATATGCTCTCTGGCAAACTTCAGATGGGTCTGGGCATGTACTGGCTTAAGCAGGGGGACACGTCTGGCACTGCAGGATCCGAGTCCCTCTCGGCATAGTGTGTTACTGATGGTAGCCTTTGTTACTTTGGTCCCAGCTCTCTGCAGGTCATTCATCAGGTCCCTCCATGTAGTTCTGGGATTTTTACTCAGCGTTCTCATGATCATTTTGATCCCACGGGATGAGATCTTGCATGGGGCTCCAGATCGAGGGAGATTATCAATGGTCTTATATGTTTTCCATTTTCTTACAATTGCTCCCACAGTTGATTTATTCACACCAACCTGCTTGCCTATTGTAGATTCACTCTTCCCAGCATGGTGCAGGTCTACAGTTTTATTCCTGGTGTCCTTTCTTTGCTCTTGGCCATGGTTGAGTTTGGAGTCTGACTGTTTGAGGCTGTGGACAGGTGTCTTTTACACAGATAACAAGGTCAAACAGGTGCCATTAATACAAGTAACGAGTGGAGGACAGAAGAGATTCTTAAAGAAGAAGTTACAGGTCTGTGAAAGCCAGAAATTGCTTGTTTGTGGGTGACCAAATACTTATTTTCTACCATGATTTACAATTAAATTCTTTAAAAATCCTACAGTGTGATATCCTGGATTTTTTTTTCTCATTTTGTCTCTCATAGTTGAAGTGTACCTATGATGAAAATTACAGATCTCTCTCTTCTTTCTAAGTAGGAGAACTTGCACAGTCAGTGGCTGACTAAATACTTTTTTGCCCCACTGTATATATTGTAAATATTTAATGCCCGTTCAAACCTGCAGCAAGTAGTAATTTTCTGTTCATAGTCTGTAATAATATTAAAAGACTGCTGAAATTACGCAGTCTAAACCAAGCCTAGGATTGTATCATTTATTGTATCCTTGTCTACAGATGCAGCGCTATAGAAAAAAATTTACAGTTTCATATACTCAAAAATTAAGCACCTAGAGAGAAATGTCAAATTGCTGCAAACTTCGGCATGCAGTTTTGTAAATGATTACAGGTGTGCGCTGATTAGACACCTTGTCTTGCCACAAGAGTCCATAAAATTGCCCTATAAAATGGCTCTTAGAAGCTACTTTTTGGTAGTGTACTTCTTGGTGAGAGATTGTTGACTGCTATATATACCTCTATGACACACTTGAAGAGAGTTTGCCCAGTTGACAGACTTTGAAAGGTGGCACATCACTGGAATGAGAGAAGCAGGATGGTCATTTCGACTAATTGCCCATCTAGGCTGTGCTAACCTAGCTGTTAGGAGATGTTGGGAGAAGTGGTTCCATGAGGGCATGCACACATGGCAAAAAGGCTCCAGGTGGCCCAGACAGATCACCAGTAGAGAGGATTGTTTGATCCGATGACAAGCACGAGCAGCTCCCACCATCCACACAGGTGGCAACTTTACTACACACCCCTGTCTCTGCCGAGACCATTTCCAGGTGCTTAGCAGAAGTATATTTGTTGTCACAGTGTCCATTATGTGTCCTGCCATTGCCAGCCAGCCACAATCACCCTCATTTTCAGTGGTGTCGTGAACAAGAAACCTGGACTGCTACGGATGTATCATCTTTAGTGATGAATCCAGTTCTGTTTGGGATCTGTTAACAGTCATGTTTGAGTATGGAGGCCTCATGTTGTGCGCTTCAGTCCTGCTTTTGCTTTATAGTGACACAATGCACCACTTGCTGGTGTGATAATCTGGGGAGCTTCGGCAACCTATGAGTGTGCAGGATCTACAGGCCCAGTTGCTTCTGTTGGTAAATTTGGCAAAGGATACAATACGGAACTTGCATACCTCCAATGCCCAACTGTATGTCTTCTTGTATCCAAACTAGAGGCAGGCCAACAGGGTACGAGAGCCAGCTTTCTATTGTACAGTTTTCTCAAGTAAACTTATCCTTTCACTCTAATATTGTAATCACTTACATACTGTATATCAACATTCACACATATAATGTTTAATTCGATTCCAACAACTCCTTCTTGGTGAGGTTTTTTTTTTTGTTAATGAGTGTGCATTACTGACATGTATGGTACATGCAGCAATGTCTCTCTTAATTTACGTTACCTAACTAGCAAATGTTACTCTTTCTTAAATGGTGAAGTTGGAAATAAGGACAATTTATGATTTTTTTCCCCTTCTGTACTAATAATGATGCTATTACATTTTTTTGCCTGCTGTGATTTATTAACAATTACTATTAAAGATTATCTATTTGGCTTAAACAAAAACTTCCCACTGATTTTAACTTCAAAGCTTAATTCCAAAATGTTTACTCCAGTCGATTCTAAGTCTTATGGAAAAGAAAGTCAGTAAAGAGTGCAGCCTTATTGTTTTAAGTAGATTGAATATATTTGTTGGCAATGTAGGTAAAATCGATCAGAGTAGCTAACAAGCCAATGTTACCTGTGCACTTGAACCAAGTGACTTCTTTATTATAGAAATAGAACTGACTGAAAAGCTTCTGAATATATAAATCTAAGTCCATCTCCATTTCCTCACAACTGGTGGATTGCATAGGATTCAGTTTTTGTTATTATTACCTTGTGCAGCTCTAAATACAGCAGCTAATATTTCACTCTGAATTGCCTCCCCTGATGAAAGGACTGTCATCCTGTAGGTCAGCAAAAGGAGAGGATGTTGGTCTAATTAGCAGCAGAGGAATCTACTGTCTCTTCGCCACCTGTCACTGCGGACTCAGCTCTGACTCCTTGTGGCTAGAGCAGGAATGGAAGATGAGGTAATGTGGATGGAGTGCTTTAGTGCATCGGTACTCAGACACATATGCCTCCTTCCTGAGAGATAAAACCCATTATGTATACTACATGTTTTGAAGTTATATCCAAAATGGACACTTAGCATAGTGACAGCAGGATGAAAATATGTACAAGAATGTTGCCACCTCCGTCCGACCTTTTAAAGAACACAAACAGACGCAGTACCCTCACAAAGCAGACCTGCTGCTCCCTCTAACATTTTAATTAATGACAACAGATTTTCTCCTCATAAGTGCTTTAATGTGGCTTATTGCTGTAGC
>JAJAGP010000833.1:42500-107500 GCA_025084515.1 Ancistrus triradiatus | reverse complement strand
TTGCAAAGTTATCTCAGGTGGTTGCTATGATGTTGCTATGGAGATGCTAAGGTATATCAGGTGGTTGCTATATTGTCCCAGGTGGTTGCTATGGTTTTTACTAGCTATGTTTTCACTAGCTGGTTGCTGTGGTTTCTCATGTGGTTGCTAGGTGGTTGCTATAGTGTCCCAGGTGGTTGCAATGGTGTTGCTAGGTGGTTGCAATCTGTCATTGGAACAGTGTCGATATCTCGAAAACTGACGAATTACACAGCAAAAATCTTGCAGAATAATAAGAAGAACAGAGAAGAAGGCGAAAAAGAATATAAAATAATTAGGTGACAAACTTCTGGCTCAGGTTGCTCATTAATAGCTTCATCTTCCAAATTTATATATTTATATATATATATATTTTCAAAACCTATAAACTAATTATTGCTTTTATTTCAGCAGTGTTTTACTTGTGTACTTATAACGTGGCTGCTTTTTATGGCGGGTGTCGTTGCTAGGTCACGTGTGTATGGTACTAATCGAGCATCAGTCAGAGTGCCATTACTGGGCTATAATGTCACGGCTACAACATCTCTCAGCCAATCAGATTGTGTGGTCGGAACTGACTGTGGTATAATTGTTAATGAACACCCATTCCTGCATTTCAGGCCTGCAATACTTTCCAGAAAAGGTTGGGATGAGGCAATATATGGCTAGTAATGAGGTGAAAAAAAACCTAAATAATGATTGCAAACAGTGGTTGATGAGCAGAGGATCTGCAGAGTGTCAACAAATGTGTGAGAAAAATGTTTATAAAAATAAAAATTATTCCTCAAAGAAAGATTAGAAGGGATTTGCATATTTCTCCCTCTACAGTGCATAAGATTCAAGGAATTTCAGTGCATAAAGGGCAAGGAAGCAAGCCTAAGATGAACACCCGTAATCCCTGATCCCTCTGACGGCACTCCATCAAGAGCTATCATTCATCAATAGCTGATATAACCACATGGGCAAGGGATTACTTTGGCAAACCTTTGTCAAGCGCTGCAGTACTGAGTTACAAATGACAAATGCCACCTAAATCATTACTGTGCAAAATATAAGCCTTATGTTAATAGTCTCCAGAAGCAGCATTGACTTTTCTGGGCTCTTAGACATCTGGGATGGCCCATCACACAGTGGAAATGTGTATTGGTTAGACAACTCTGTCTTCCAGCTTGTTTTTGGAAGAAATGGAGGCTGTGTGCTCTGGATCAAAGACAAAAAGAACCTACCTGACTGTTATCAGCAACAAGTCCAAAAGCCAGGGTCTGTCATGAATGGTGTTGTGTCGGTTACCTTGGGCAAGGGAATTTACACTTCTGTGTTGGCTCATTAATGCAGAAATGTACACTGAAGTTTCAGAGCAACATAAGTTGCCTTCAAACCAACATTTATTCCAGGGCCATCCATGCATTTTTTTAACAAGACAATGCAAAACAACATTCTACCCATGTAATGTTAATAATAACATCGACTGACCGCATCCATTTTCTCTATAATCTGACCCAGTCTCCCCTGAAAAATAACACCCTAGCAACATAATACTGGCACTATTGTACTTCAAAGTGCATACAGCATATCTTTAGTGGTGTGCTCTGTTTAGTTTTCAACAAGAAGTTCAATCTTGTTCTCCCCTGACCATTACATTTTCAGAAAAGGCTTCTTTCTTGCCACCCCACCATACTGGTCTTTTGGCACCTTCCTTGATCAATATCCAGAGATTGGTCACCCCGTTTGGAGGGATGCCCCATTTTAGGCAAGGTTTTGGTAGTTCTATACACATTCTATTACCTAATAATTGCATGAATGGTGTTCTGAGGAATAGTTTGGGGGGAAAAAGACATTCATAATTTTGAAAGCACTTTTTGCATTGCCATGCAGTACTAGTTGTGGAATCCTCAAGGAACAACCCATTTTATTCGGAAGTAATCAAACCCACTACAGCTATTGACAGGTTGGGCAATTACCTTGGTGTGTGATATAGCTGGTGATTTATTGTTTTTATTGTTAAAGGGTTGATCACTTATCCAAACCTGGTAATCTACCACTTAATCTGTAACAAGTTATGGGTAGCGTAGTGGGTAAGGTACTGGACTATGGACCACAAGGTCCAGGGTTCAAATCCCACCTCTGCCAAGCTGCCACCGTTGGGTCCTTGAGCAAGGCCCTTAACCCACAATTGCTTTGGCTGTAAGACTGTACCTATTGTAAGTCGCTCTGGATAAGGGCGTCTGCTAATTGCTGTAAATGTAAGTTATCATTTTTTTCTTAAATGGTTTTACTTTAATGTAGAGGCTTATAATATGCTTATATAGGTGGAAAATGTTAGATTTCTATTATTTTAGTTTTCAACGTGTAATTTGACAAAAGGTAAGTATTTTGATAGTATGATGGTTTTCTATAAGCACTGCAGCAATGCTCTGTGCATGTACCAATGGATTTAACATTCAAAATAAGTTTTTTTCTGAATTACAAACCCCCATACATTTCATATAGCTATTAAGCTATCAGTTTCTGCCTAACTCATAGGCTTATCTTGGTAACCTTATCTTAGTTATTCTTTTCACTGTAATACTTGGTTTGGGAGGTTTGAAAACACTGAAGCTGGACTGTGATAGCCTAGCGGTTAAGGCACTGGACTCTGGGCCAGAAGGTCCAGGGTTTAAATCCCCCATCTGCCAAGCTGCCACCGTTGGGTCCTTGAGCAAGGCCCTTAACCCACAATTGCTTGGATTGTAAGATTGTACCAATTGTAAGTCGCTCTGGATAAGGGCATCTGCTAAATGCTGTAAATGAATCACTGAAACTATGATTAGAAAACACTATAATAGAATTCAATCCCAAGTTACCAAATTTGAGATCAATTCTAAATTCAAAATAATTGATTATTTTGTGTGAAATTTGTGTAACAGACAAAAGAATAGAAACCTCTCTTAAATCAGTTGTAAATATATTAAATGTAAAGAGGGGTTGAACTTAAAATTCAGTCGAATCTTGTAGCAAGCCTCATTTTTATCGGATGTCATTTTACAGTTTGGTTTTAGAAAAAAGAGGTTAATGATTGTATATTATGAGAAGGAAGAACAATAAATTCCACAAACTATTGCTTTTAATTATACCTGAACAGCTACAATTCTTCTGTTTCCTTTCATGCATCTCTTTCTTGGTCCCATCCTCTCTGTCCTTACAGTTTGCAATCCTTTTGCATATTTTCAAGTCAACCCCTTGGCCACTCCTTTTGTGTGCATACCAGCGAATTGCTGTCAAATGTGGCACATTCATGCTAGTTAGTAGTTGAGTGAGTGAAACGACTGTCGAAGGTATTTTCTCTCTGTCTTCCTGGACCCACGTGAGCGAGGACAGGTTTCAAGATATCAGAAGATGCAGAAAAGAGTTTAAGTCTGTTTATAACCTTTGTTGAAGGTTCATAAACATTTCTGTGTATGTTTTTCTTATGCTAGCTCTTGAATGTCTATATGTGTCTGGTTTCATTGAGATAATATGGAATAATCATTTTCAATAAGCACTTCTGTCTGGTTTCAGAGAAACTTGATTCTAATTAATTGAATGCCTTTGTAGGGCATTTAAACTGGTTCTCTTAGTGTAAGTGCATGTAGATTAACATCTTAAACTTGTTAGCCCTGTTGTGAATCTTTTGTTTGCGCTTGTGATTTGGAATGTGAAAGAGATTTGCAATCTTGTGAAGATTGCATTAGTATATTTGTAAAGACAGCATTATCACCATAAAACAAACCTCCAGCAAAATCAATCCATGGCCATATGCTCTTCTCACAGTAGTCCCATTCCTTTTCAACTCATTCATGTCATTTTATTGATTGCAGACTGGACATGACATTTGCATTGGAAGTGGCATTTAATAAACGATGATCATACCTTAAATACAGAGGCCTTAAAACGAAATGCAAGCGTAACGTTGGTGTCCTGTTTGCTTTGTGCAACAGAGCACGTGCTAACGGATGTGAAAACAATTCTTTGACAGTAAGAACACCATTGCACTGGTGTCAATTGAATCACGACATCTTATATATCAGGCAACATACCACAACCATGTTATACTTGTCAGAGCAGAGGCGTATTTCTGTGTATTTTGTCATAGTTTTTTAAAAGGTTTTGAAGGTTAACGCATTGTTATATGCGATTAAACACTAGAGGGTGCTAAGGGCACATTTTTGCCAATATGGACGCTGGAAAATTAGACAGTGTTGAAGAAGACATGTCAGAGGTCATATATTTCTAGCGTGTAGCATGAAAAATCCAACCTTAAATTGCAGCTCGCGGCATACATCATACATTCATTAAAGTCTGCAGAGTTTATGCATTTCACTAATAATCAAATGTAAATGTATGATATTCTGAAGAGAATTGTTAGACACAGGAGCCAGTGTTACATAGTTCCTAGAACTAGGCTAAATGTTAAGACTTGAAACTCTCTCTCTCTCTCTCTCTCTCTCTCTCTCAGGGGTCATGAAAAAAACAAGACATTGAACCTCCATTCATTCACAAATGCTGGGAGACATTTTACGTCTTAATTTACAACAGCAAAACAATAAGCCAATACACAGTTACAATACGCAAGGTACGTGTGTCTGAGACGTGTCTTTCCTTTTATACTGCTCTAAAGGGAGTTTACCTAGAAACCTATTTGAAGTCATTGTACTTCCATTCTTTTTGTGTAGTGGGCCGAAATTTCAACAAGTGGTGATAGTTCGCAACTACCTGTAATAGTGGAGTACACCCACTAAAAAGAGCATGCTGAATGTCTGCCCACTACGAATAACAATAAGCACAATTTCCCAGTTTGCATTGTGCTCGGTAGTCAGTGAGTGTGAGCATGACTCTTTCTCAGTCAGACAGGGCATTTCTTTTACTCTTCAGGTGGCACTTTACAGCTCTTTAAAGTGAAAGAAATGAAAGGCTGTAACCGACCACAAGTTACTAAGTCTTCTTGAAGGCGAGTGCTTTAACCTTAGTGGTCTAGGTCATCTGTTTGAGATGACCCCACTTCCTAATTACTTTTCTAGTACTTCTAGGTAATGTTTCACAAATGAACACATGTCAGGTAAACAGCCACTCAGATACCTTTAAAGCCTGAGTACAGTAATTATTAATACATTATCAATTATGAGCATGTCTCCACCTGTTTGAGCATTGCTAATTTAGTTTTTTTCCACAGTGAGATAGCTGAGGTAGAGACACATGCAGTCAGTGGTAAGTCATAGTGATGTAAGCTCCGTGTGGGATTAATCATGGTGACTGCATGCTTCTGCTCTGTGATGTCTGGATGCAATTATATAAACAAATGGGTACTGCCACTGAAACAGGTGTTGAAAAATGTCCTAATCATGTAACGATGGATGTTTTTTATGAAATTGGAACATCCTATGAGTGCCAATTTCAGTAAGTTTAAAGACAACTCCCAAACCACATTAATAAATTTTGTAAATTAAAATGTGCTATTCATATATAGATTTTGCTAACTTTTCATAAGGTTTTCTGTCATCCAGCTTTAATCAGACCCATTAATGTACAAATTCACTATACCTTTTGCATAAAATGTTTATTGAACCACCAACAACTGTCTTGTGTAGATTCAAGTAAACCAAATTTTTGTCTTAACAGGAACAATATAGAAATTTTTGCAATCTGTAATAATACTGTAATAATTGTTAACTAGGTTATTAGTTGTTAAAAGTAACTTAATATGCAATATGTTTAAATAACTGTGGGTAATGCAGACTGATCTGCAGAGTGTTGAGGTGAACTGGAATTGGGGACTGAGAGTTTTGGCAGTTTTGGGCATCCATTGTCAGATTACATGTTTTGCTAATTTCATCATTTGCAGATGAAAAGAAGTGAACAAAAACTCTGCAAAGAACAGACTTAAATATAATACATAAAAAATGTATTTCATATATTTAAGCAATGTTTTTTAATTGATTGAACAAGCAACACATTCTGAGACCTTACAAAAATCAGATTTTATGTTTAAGTATTTTCAATGTGTTTTAAAATAGATGCATAAAAATTTGCAGAAATATGCCACCCAAAACTTTTTCCTTAATAGGTCAAAAATGTCTTTTGATCATGGGTGCCCAAACCTTTGGATAAAAGTGTACAGTATGCTCAAAGAATAAACTAATGAAAAACTTGTGAAGTTAGAAACATCAAGTATTCCTTTATCTCTAAATCAATGCTTCAGAAAGTGAGTGTGCGCAACAGTGAGACGTCTTTGAACAGAGTGAAATAGCTCTTCCGTTGCCCACTGTTTGTTTTCCAAGTCCTTTGTGTTAAAACAGACGTTTATCACCTTCCTGGCATGTCAGACAAATCTGTCAGTTTGTCAAAACCATCTTTACTGAATGTCTGTCACCTCAGAAGTAGCTGGAAGTTGTTTTAACATTGTGTGACATAGGCTGGTTCAAAGTAGCCTTGCAAAGTAGAGTTCTGAAACTGAATCCCAACATGCAATGTAACAGCAGTACAAAGATGTCCTCAAACTTGTTGATTAGCAGGTGTTAAACACGACATGAAATGGAAATCATAATACATTTATCTTCTGTAACATGACATGTCCAGTTTCTCTCAGTGTGACATTATATTATTGCTAAGTATTAGTAAGTATTTTCCCTATATGTGTGTGCATGGTGACATACTGAATGAATCAAAAGGATAAAGGTGGGCATTGTCAGCAATTAATTGACAATTCTCTGACACAGTAAGACCAAAAGCTGAGCTTGAAATCATTTTCCCTTCCGTTTATAGAAAACAATTTCCCAATA
This sequence comes from Ancistrus triradiatus, assembly GCA_025084515.1. Lineage (NCBI taxonomy): Eukaryota > Metazoa > Chordata > Actinopteri > Siluriformes > Loricariidae > Ancistrus > Ancistrus triradiatus. Next base: position 100,688 of record JAJAGP010000833.1, on the reverse strand, counting down.
ATCACCTTTTCCTCTCTTTACTTTAATGAAGTGCTCCTTTTGTCTATCAAAGGGACACATCCCCAGTGACTAGTACACACTCATTGTAATACTCCCAGTTGACTTTTTTTTAAAGTAAGCCTAATAACATGTCTTTATACCCAGCAGGGGTCTTTTCATGTCATATTTATGAGCTAGCTGCGCTTTTCATATTCATTCTCCTGGTGTTAAACTATTGCCGGTGGGTTGCCTGTGTTCCCTAAGCTTTTGCAAAGCCACCTACTACTCCGGGTCACAGCTGTGGGACTGGACTGGCACATCATTCAGCCAGTGGGTGACAGAACCCTCCAAGCTCTACTACTACCCTTTAGCCACAGTGAATCGTTGTGGCTAGTACACAGTCTCAAGCTCACTTAAGAGACTGAGCAAATACCTACCTGCAGTATGTTGTTGCCTTGTAGTGTTTTGGCGATTATCAGCAATGAGCCATAGCTCTGCCCAAGTAATGATCATATCTATACCCTGCTTAATTGCCATCACACGTGCCACAGAGGGAAGTTGAGGTGTCCTGTTAATGGGAAAGTGACACCCGCAAATATGGTGGAGCTTGGAGTTGCTCTGCCCTTCCCAGCTGTAGTGGGGGGGAGGGGGGTTGCTGTAACAGCGAAGCCTTCAGCTTTACAGAGCTCGTTGAACACAAACAGGGCATCCCCAGGCTCCGGGAGACAGGCAGGCAGATAGAAGGGTAGTGATTGATAAGTCACCCCTGCTAGCACTCTGACAGCTCACGTCAAGGTTCTAGTGAGTTCCATATCAAATGTATCAACTGCTCGCCAAAACAGGTCTTAGTTCAATGACCACCTCCATTTGCTCCTCCCTTTTCCCATCACTATACATCACAACTCCCATTTGTTAGGCACATTTATTTCCTCTCAATATAATGTAAGTGATACATCAAATCAACTTATAGCATGTGTGTCTGTGTGCGTGTGTGTGTGTGTGTGTGTGTGTGTGTGTGCCAGTCAGTTTATATTATGATGCAATAAAAATAAACCCACTACAGAAAGGCATCCTAATGAGTGAATGGATTTAGCTTACTTCAGTAAATCCCATTCAGTAAATTCTGGTTTTTAACCTTAATTGCTCAGATAATCATAAACTTGGCAGGATGAATGGAATAGTAGTGATATACCTATTGCCAAACAAAATAATAAGGTATTGCTTTAATGTGACCGGTTATAACTGAAACTGGGATCTATTTTTGGGGCAATGATAAGTGGTTTTCGAGCTGCATGGATGGTGGCAAGGGCAGAAGGGTGACACTCCGAGACATGACCACTAGAGAGAAACTTGGAAAAGGGCCATGAGGTCCAGCACAGGGTTATCAGGACGTTAAAATATCTGGCTCCCTCTGTCAGCAGAGCAGGGTGATTAACACATCGACAGCCTCAAACTGGAAGACAGGCGGGCAGAGGGGTGAGAGTGGAGAGATAACAAGACTGATTGACGTATGAAGGGTGAGAGGAGAGAGAGAGGTGGACCAAACGACCAAGCGAAAGAGAGAGAATGTCTGTGGAATGCTCTGTTGTCTCCCACCCCTCTCCATGTCTTGCATTTACCCTGTCCAACTGAACATTCTTAAAAGCATTCCTTACGCTTCAGCCATCAGCGTCCTAAATAGCACAGGTTTACCAAATTTGGTATTTAGGGACATCATGCAAATATCACATTATGTATATAATTCATTATAATAAAGGGAACTGGCTCTTTCATGACATGATAAATATGCACTGGTGTGATTATGCATTGGCAAAATATGCACTGGCACTCTGAAGTGAATACATAATGGCAAATACATTAATACATAATACACAAATACATAATGGCAAAGCGGTTTATATATATATATATATATATATATATACATATATATATATATATATATATATATATATATATATATTGGCTGGTGGACTACTTTCAGTCCAGCAGCGACATTGATGTGGTTTAAAACTCCAGTAGCACTGCGGTGTCAGACCCACCAGTATCAGTGCAACACACACTAACACACCACCACCACATCTGTGTCACTGCAGTTCTGAAAATGATCCGCCACCCAAATAGTACCTGATCTGTGGTGGTCCTGTGGAAGTCCTGTCCATTAGAGAACAGAGTAAAGAGGACTAACAACAGAATGTAGAGAAACAGATTGACTACAGCCTGTAATTACAGAAATACAAAGTGCAGTGTCCACTAAAACAAGAATAAAGAAAAAATAAACAGAATAAAGAAATAAACTGAATAAACTAGAAAAAGAATTCTAGAAAAATAATAAACAGAATGAAAACTGAAAAATACACTTTTACACAGGGCAGTATATATATAGTTTAGGCTCTTCTGATCATATTACATGTTTTGAACTTGTATATGTACTTGTGAATCTCCTGGATGGTACCTCACGTCCAACTTTATGTTTCATTTGTTTAAAATATGCTTCTAAATGTACGTATAATGTGCACAAACGTGCACAAACATAATGTTTAATATTTGTTTTGTTCAAATATTACATTATTCATTCATTCATTTCATTCATGTGCTTATCCGCTTAATCCTTGGTCAAAGTCACGGGTGCCTAGCTGGTGACACAGGGTGCAAGGCAGGAACAACCCTAGACAGGGTGACAGGTTACATTACTTCCATTTAAAAAATCAATAAAACATAATTTGACCAGAGGTGCCCATAATTTGCATTTGAATATATTTGAAAAGATGAAAAAACGACATGGTTTATTAAGAAATTTATCCAACTCAGTCATTATACAGTACTATAATGTAGAAGAAGCTCTTATTCATGAAGGGTCATGTTGACACATTTAACAAGCCCCTGTTGAATTTTACAAGCTCTCTATTCAGTAGACAACCCAGGCCCACTTGAGCTTTGGCCTCTGTGTGGTAGCTAGTTAAGCATGTCACTTAATCTGGCTTAATAGAACTCACCTCATATCCTACTTAATCAGACATTGAGTGGGGCCTAGAGATAAGCGCTCTTCTGTACCCACTGGCATTCACTGCTTGTTATCTGCAAGTTTTGTTTCACACATCCTTTTCTCTCATAAAGATAGATTTACAAGGTCTAAGAGTGATATAATTTGGGAAATTCTGCGATTTGACTTTTAGCTTTCCACAAGAGTTCATATGTGTATTATGCCTATTATGTTCTATACAAAAAAAATGGAAGAATATTTATGTTCTATACAAAAAAACTGATATATATCCTCATATATGCAGTCATCATATTTCAGCATATGTAAACCTATGGTGGTGCTTGTCAACCATTTTTTCTTATTTCTGACTAAATATGACCTAAACCACCTCAAAGTAGATAAACTCTGTATAAACAAATAAGACAAAAATATTATACTTGGATATTTATTGATATATATTTATTTATATATCTGTCAGTGGCAAAAATCTGTGATCCTCTAGGATTAGCAGTTAATTTGAAGGAGAAATTAGAGTCAGGTGTTGTCAAACAATGGGATAACAATCTGGTGAATCTATCTAAGACTAATCTTCACATTTGTGGAAGTCATCATCATTGCAAAGGAGATTTCTAAGGGCCTTATAAAAAGACCTGTTAATGTTAATCAGACTGGAATAATTCCCAGACCATCTCTAAAGAGTTTGGACTTCAACAATTCACAGACAGACAGACTGCGTACAAATGTAGGGAATTCGGGAGTGGTTGACCAACAAAGATCACTCCAAGAGCAGGGTGTGTTATAGTCTGTGAGATCACAAAGAAAAACAAAGTAACTTCTAAGCAACTAAAGGCCTCTCTCACATTAGCTAATATTAACAAAAGTCAACCATCAGGAGAACACTGAACAACAATGGAACGCATGGCACTGTTATAAGGTGAAAGTCACTACTTTCCAAAACGAACATTGATGCCTGTCCCATAGCATGGAGACAAGATAAAAAGGCTATTGGGGAGATGATTTATGGATGTATGAGACCAGATGTAACTTTTTGGCTTAAATGAGAAGCAGCATATCTGGAGAATGAGAAACATTGCATTCCAGCATAAGAACCTTATCTGAACCTTGTCCCATCGGTGAAGACAACAACCCTGAGCACACAAGATGTTCTACCAAAGAATTTCGCTATGGAGAATAATTTTGTTATGTAGGGCACACACACACACTCATTTATTCACTAACACACACTGGGCAAATTTAGAGACACCCATTGACCTAACGCATGTCTTTCAAATGTGGGAGGACCACCCAGATTCAACCAATGCAGACATGGGGAGATCATGCAGATTCCACACAGAGGGAGTCCAGACCGGATGTCGGGAGGTGTGTGGTGACCAATAAATTTTTGATTATTTAAATTTCCTGCAGTTTTGTAGTAACCAAGTGTGATGAATTTAAATTTTATTGTGCTTACTAAGTATAACCACAAAGTTCCTCTCTGATGCAGCAGTCCCATTTCTGAAAATTATACATATCTACAGATTAATATACATTAAGTGTACTACAAAATGTGTTCTTTGGTGACTGTCCATAAACTTTATTAATATGTGAGTTAGAGTTAACAGGTTCATCACCCCTTATCAATACATGGATTTGTGTTGAAATTATAAAATACAAAAAAATACTTATACACAAATACACTATAGATGCAGTAGATTTAAAGGTTTGAAAATGTGGATTATTCCTTTAAGTATACATCTAGATGAAATATCAGTAATTAAAATGATACTGATACACAAATGTCTGATCTGTATGACAAATCAGAGACTGTAATTCAACGCTACAGAATGGGTAGGAGCTAAAGTCCTCTGGTAAAGTGTGGCTGATCTGTGCTGAGTGAATCCTGAGCATTCCCATATCTCTGCCTCCTATTTAGTATGTTTGCTGCAAGGTCACTCCCTACTTCAGAGGTTAAGGCAGAGCACATGGGCCTCATTTTGAACCAGGCCTGTGTCACGTCTAATTGGTTCCCCAGGTTGTCTGTGAAGGTAACATCTTGTTTCCATGCTAATGATGCTTCACCATGGTTTTACAGCTGCAAAGAGACAGGAGGGGTTAGAGGGTCATGCAAGGCGTGAGGGTGGCAGGACTTCACTCTGCTTGCATTGCCTGTAAGAATGACCTCAGCACAACGTGGATACAACCAGAGCTTTTACTGCTGGAACATTTGGGTTAGCTATCGTTAGAGGCATGCGATGTTATGTTAGCCTGACTTATGACTTAATTGCTATCACTAGGAATCTGGCCATTATTCTATTTTGGTTTGATTTAAGTATGTAAAGTCATTTTAATACCAGTACTAACGGAATTTTGCTGTCTTTCTTTAAAACGCCTGTTCATTACAGTATTTTATATATTAAATACTTCACAGTACTTTATATACACAGAAATACACATACCAGCAAATGGCTATTGTAAGTTGTCAGTAATTATTCTTTGTTACGTACTGTTGCTGTTGAGCATTGCTATTGTTGCAGTGCTAACTTTTTTATGTTTTATGTTTTAACAGCACATTATCTCACTAAATAGTGCATAGCTTACAAATAATTTACAACCCCAAATCAGAAAAAGTTGGGACAGAATAGAAAATGCATATAAAAAAACACACTTTTATTTCATTCCAGACAGTATGAACCTGAGATGTTTTTTTTTCTAATGAACTTCATTTCATTTGTTAATAAACATCCATTCCTGCATTTCAGGCCTGCAACACATTCCAAAAAAGTTGGGACATGGCAGCTTAGAGCTAGTAATGAAGGTGTGCTTCCAAACAGGTAATGTCAACCGGTGATTGTGATCATGATTTGGTACAAAAGCAGTATCCAGGAAAGGAGTCTTTACTGAGCAAAGATGGACAGAGTATCTCCAGTTTGACAACAAATGTGTGAGAAAATTATTGAAAAGTTTATACATAATGTACCACAAAGAAAGATCAGAAGAGATTTGCATTTCTCCCTTCACAGTGCATAATAAGCGATTCAAGGAACCTTTAGGAATTTCAGTGCATAAAGGACAAAAGCTTAAGCTGAATGCCTGTGATCTTCGATCCCTCAGACAGCACTGCATCAAGAACCAAAACTCAACAATAGCTGATAGAATCACATGGGCAAGGGATCAATATGGCAAACCTTTGTCAAGCACTACAATACAGAGTTACATTCACAAATGCCACTGAAAACTTTACTGCGCAAAAAGGAAGCCTCGTGTTAAGCATGTCCTGAAATGCCGTCAACCTCTTTGGGCTCGGAGGCATCTAGGATGGACCACCACACAGTGAAAACATGTATTGTGTTCAGACGAAATAGTACTCCTGGTCTTTTTTGGAAAAAAAATACACTCTGTGTGCTCTGGACCAAAGACGAAAAGGACTATCCAGACTGTTATCAGCAACAAAACCAAAACCCAGGGTCTGTCATGGTATTGTGTCAGTACCTTTATGAAAGGTCATTCACGCTTCTGTGATGGCAGCATTAATGCAGAAAAGTACACTGAGATTTTAGAGTGACATAAGCTGCCGTCAAGATGTCATCTTTTCCAGGGAAGTCCATGCATTTTTCAACAAGACAATGCAAACCACATGCTGCACACATTATAAAGGCATGGCTGCGGAAGAAGCTACAGGTACTGGACTGGCCTGTCTGCAATAGAGAATGTGTGGAGAATTTTGAAATGAAAAATGTGACACCAACGCCCCCATACTGTTGCAGGAAGAATGGGACAAACTAACACCTGAAACCCTAAATCGCTCCGTATTCTATCCTATACCCAAAATGCCTTTTGTGCGTGGTGAAAATGGCAACTTTTTTTAATGGTGAATGCTTTACCGTCGCAACTTTTTTTTGGAATGGATGTTTATTGACAAATGAAATGAAGGTGACCAGACAAAACATGAAATATCTCAAGTTCAAAACTGTCTGCAATGAAATAAAAGTCAATGGAAAATTAAGAAACACTGTGTGTTTTTCATATGCATTTTTCTGATTTGGGGCTGTGTATAAAAAAGCTCCCAGGACAAAAATTCACTTTGCGTGTTTAAGGTGGTAGTAAGTTCAGGCTCCTGTAGATGGTGTAGCACAAGGATGATTGAGCTACAAATACCTTCAGGGTGTGCAATGAGATACAAAGTTTTAGAAGAGGTGGTACAGTACAGTGAATACAGTATCTCGTTAGATGTGTGAAAATGGGTGACATAGCAGATGTTTATGATTGGCAAAAAGGGTTGATTGTATTTGGTTGTGCCAATGTACATAATATGAAAGATGTGTTTTACTCATTTACTCTGTTCATAAAATTAAATAATTAGTTTTACTGGGTGACATTACTTAATTGAAATACTGATGTTCTGTTTGTACAAACAAGTTATTTTTGTCACAGGTGACTACATTTTTGTCTGTATATGTATGGGGTCAGAGTTCTGGGGCTTTGGTGCCCATTCCTAGAAAACAAGGTGGAGTAGAATGTAGGCATAAGCAAATCCTGGATGTGGCATCAGTCCATCACAGGGATGGAGTTGTTGTTGCAGTGCTGGGGCATGATCCTCCAAGCATGTTAGATCACAGCCACCTGAGCGCCCCTTTCACCTTTAACCATATGGTCCATATTTCCTCATCTGTTTTATTTCTCCAAACCTGTTCACATGAATTTTGTAACTCTGTGTGTGTGTGTGTGTGTGTGTGTGTGTGTGTGTGTGTCTGTCTGTCTGTCTGTCTGTCTGTGTGTTGTGAGGTTGGACTGTCTGCTAGTCTGTGATTAGAGTGCAGAGAGGCCTCTAGGTGAAACATGATCCGTGGAGCAGGATTGCACCAAGTCATCTCTCTCTCTCTCTTTCTCTTTCTCTGAAACCCAGTCAGAGATGATTGAGAGACGAGTCAGACCCCCACTGGGATACTGAAATCTCTTTCTTCTTCTCTGATGCATTTTCCTATTGGTTTTGTGGAGTCACCCTTACATTAACCTTGTCTTCACAGCTGTTCTGGTCAACTGAGTGTCTGTGAGGCCCCAGATTAAAAAAGGTAAGTTTTAATAGGGTAACAGAAAGGGCTGTAAAACACATTGGTGTATGACGAAGAAAAAGAGAAAGAACACAGGTACACAGTGAAAAAGTACTTGGGAACATTAGAAATTACTGTTTAAATGGATGAAAGGCTGGAGTAAAGACTGTATGCTCTGCAGACAAATGCCATGTAACAGTTCAGCATGTTTAACAAACTAACTGGTCATTTAAACCGGGGGACTGATGCAATTACAAACTTGATGCAACTATCTAGAATGCCATTATTCAGACCACACTATGCATTCAAGTGAGGTGCATTCTATATTTATCTGTCATACCTCTTCACTCCTTAGCTTGTGTGTGGCTGCTCACATTTACCCACCAGCAGTTCTTGTTCTGATGTTTCTTCCAAACGCAGTTTGTAACTCAGAATACATAAATGTTGTTATTCAGGGAGGTTACATCACCAGTCTATAGTTAACTTAGTTGGTGGTTGTCATAGAAAGCCTTTGTTCATAAATACACAATGATTTTCTTAGCAAAACTAATTCAATGCTAATCCAGTTCAAATTAAAATAAATGGAATAGCGGAATTGGGTGATGCAGTGATGGTTTGTTAGTGCATCACTATGGAAACGTGTTTGAGTCCCAGCAGTCACTCTTTTTCAGAGGTCACATAGTTGTCTTATTGTACTTTAGCTGTGTCCTACTACTCTACCACACTGTATAATCATTTAGAAGATCTACATTTATAATTAGCTTTCCGAAGTACAAACCTTTTGAACTGAAGTCAGTCTAGCAGAAATTGTCACAGTCCCCATTGGGGTCTTCGGATTCGTTCAGGATTTTCATTTTTAAAAATCGGCACTAAGAATAAAAGAAAAACTTAGCACTAGAACATTTTGGAAACTATGGCACTTTTACGGAAAAGAAAAAGCTCCCATAACTTCCATAACCATAGCTTCCATAGCACATCTGTCTGTAATGTAATTTGCCAACCAGACAGAACTATTTCCCACGCTATTTCTCAGTACTGCTCAGTGTTCACCTTTCTCATCTACTCTCCATCATTTTTTCCAAGTACTCCTGCAGAAATGTCTTTCTGTGTCATGCTTAAGGCCACTCCTGCCACACAGAGTCTGTTAATAGCTGCAATTACCAAGCACCGGTATCTTACCAGAGCTTTTACAGCTTCTGCCTCTGTGTAGTACATGTATGGCTATTGTATTAGCACAGTAAAGTTGTAAAAAGCAGCACAGAAGAAGGCAGCAAGCTGAAGGTAGATGATGAATGTGAAAAGCAAATGCACTGAGAACAGGGCAACACTTGGAATGAGTCCAATACAACATTCTAGCAAATGGGCCCCAGACCCAAGCATGAGGCGTGTGAAACATAATGACATAGTGATATGTGAAGCATAGCTTTGGCTTAAACTGAGAGAAGTGAATGAGGCACAGACTGTGGTTGTTGAAGGTGACAAAATAACTGCTGTAATCCATGTTTTATCACAACGTCTTTTCTCCACATTACCATTAGACTTATTTATGTCATGCACATTCCCACACAATTACCACAAAGCCTGAAGCTACAGAGTCAGGTGTGCTTGTCTTCTATTTAGACAAGCACAATTTTTCTAACATGAGAAAATCATATGCTGAAATCATACTGACGGCATTCCTCAAAAATAATACAATAAAATAACATTTAAATCTTAAAGCCAAATCTGAGCATATATGCAAATACTTACACATATTAAAATGTTATTTTAAAAACTCTAAACCTGTGTTCGCACTACCAAGAAAAAAACACTTAAATTGCTCCAAGTTTGTCCCTTATGGGTGTGGCCCTGCTACTGTCACTTGTGGATGTGTCTCGTCTAATTTTGGTAATTTATACAGTCTGCTGTAAAATTATTACATATTACTGTGTTACTTGGTACAAAATGTAATTTAACATAACACAAAATATATAACAGTTGTTATACATTTACTGTTGCTATCGACTAATGTTACGCTGGTAGAGATTCCATTGGATCTTCTGGGATTAGTTGAAGGAATTTACTGCAGCCAGTCACTTGGATTTGTTGCTTTACCACACCATGACTAAGCTGCATAAAATAGAGAAAATCACAATTCATATATTGCTTTCTGCCTGAGTTGTGGCTCTTTGTCCTGAACATACTAGTACAGCGTTCATAACAGTATTCATTCACAGTGTAAATCTGCTGAAGCAGTCAAAACAGATTTAAATTTGTGACAATATACAGTACCATATGTGCACATTTATACAACAAATATACAGTTAGACTCTGGCAATAGAGGACCTAGAATGGGAAGGACATTCGTCAGTGTCTTAATATAGCTGTTCTTATATTCCTATCCAACATTCCAGTTGTGAAGCAAAACAATTAAAAATGATTTCCAGTTACTTTTTTATAATCTTAGTGACATGCATAACTTCATGCATCAGACTCATCTGAGCTGACAAGTTTGTGATGCATATATCAGGACCAATTATCCAGATGTATTACTTTTGACTGTCCTTATACTAACACTTGTGAGTTTAGAGTAAACAGGTTGATTGATATTTAATCAATACAGGGAAATATTGGTTGTCTGTGATCACACATGTATTAAAGGTGCTTAGATATCCATTACATTAAAAAGAATACTTTTTGCGTGATCGGCTGTGTTTTGTTTGTTTGTTTGATGCTCACTTATAGTTTTGGTGGTATTTGGTGGCTTTGATCTTGAAAAGAAATGAAAAGAAATTATATTTGCTTTAGAATACTGAGGCTAAGCTTAGTGTAGGTCAGTAATGAATTAGCTACAGTGATACTATGTCTAAGGTAAGTCCTCATGATGATAGAAGGACAAACGTGTGTGTGTGTGTGTGTATGTGTGTGTGTGTGTGTGTGTGTGTGTGTGTGTGTGTGTGTGTGTGTGTGTGTGTGTGTGTTTGGTGGTAGGTCTGTCCGTGGCTAACCACTGGCCTTCACCCCCCTGCCGACTGAAGCTCTTAAACAGGGTATGACGCTGCTCTTTAACTTACCACCCAGGAGTCAGCAGTGAGGCTGTCTGATGGAGTAGATCTGCCAACTTCTCATCAGCCTTGACTAGAACACTTGAACCCCATTAACTGTCTAAATTCAGTCTGCCCATATCCAATTCATACAGAAAAAATATTCTGTTATTTGATTCTGTGCTACAAGACCACTATCCCATGTCAACAAATGGATGAGATTGGGTTGTTCCTTGGCCACCTAGTTACAGATTTCTACAAAGTTGTCTTAGGATAAATGCTATTAAAATTCAAGTACAATATAAATAAATTAATACTGTGTTGTGTTGAGACAGTCTTTGAAGTTTACTTTAAATTTATACAAAAAATGCCACAAACAATCAATTGAGTGAATAAAAAATTAAAACAGAACTGTGTACATGATAGATGGGTGTTACAGAACAAAGACCACAAATGACCCTGTAACAGGCTGCATAAAACTGCACAAACTAATCTGTCATTTCTTATGGCTCAGTAGAGCTGGAACAAAATCAGAATGAGGGGGCAAGACTATAAAACCATATTGTTCAAGATTTTCATATGGGATACATATTACCGACATGTGTTCAGCCAAAAAAAAGTGTACTTGTGTGAACCCAGTGGGGATATGAAAAAAACACTTAAGTATGGGAAAAGGTTATTGTATCAGCAGCCGGAGATTTTCATAAGTAGATGCCAGGAAAGACATTCCTCCATATGGATAAATATTTAGAAGGTATTTATTTAATGAGCTCTGTATGTGTTCCTATATTGCTATCATTACACAGGAATAAGAATGAGGAAAGTGACTGTTTATTAATGGAGTGGTCAAACGACTCAGCTGTTTCTACTGCACAGTTAAGTTTAAATAGTGTTACAATGGGATAAGTAATAAATATGTGAGAGCTAATAGCTGAATAATAGCTGAGGTCTACCCTGACCAGAAACCTGTTTCTTCCCGACTGAAACCGGCTTCATCATTAAGGCCCAGGTCTTCTGCTGACAGTCTCAATCCCGCTCAAAGGCACTACCCATCATATTGATGTGAAATGAATAACAGATTTTGCAAGTGTACGTAATAGCATATCAGTATTTGCATGCCATGTTAAAATAACACAAAAAACTTTGAATACTGTGAATATCTGCACTATCTGCATATGGAGTATACCTTATTGAACTCTTTGAAAATTGTCAGTGATATTTCTTTAGACACTGTATAGATACTTTTTTGTATTTCTCTTATTCTTATTTCTTCTATATCTTGCACCAGTACACCACCAGCACACCAAGGCATGTTGTGAAAACGTACTTGGCAATAAATCTGATTCTGATTCTGATATGTCTCATGTGCATTAAGTGAAAAATAAATGACCTTTACCCTGTGGTGATCAAAGGTGTTCTGTGTAACAGAGCTGAAGTGCCTGCATCTTCTTAATGAGGCTTTTTGCTTCTTTGTGAATATGATAATTTAATAAGCCCGTGTTTGTTATGGGGTATTGTTGTGATGTTTGTGTATTTGTGCTTTAACTCCCACAGACTCACCCACCTTCCACATACATAAGCAGATCTGAATGGCTCCATGAAATCAAATCACTTGCTTTGAAGATCATTTTGCTTGCATTGGGCCAATCACATTCCATGCATTCTGTACTAATCTGCGACTCTGCCGTCGAGGTTCTTCACCATTAGTGTGTTTGTTTATCCATTTCCTTCCCTCCCTCCAATTAACATGTCCCTCATTCTGGGTTTGTTCTGCCAGTGTGTGTTGCTGTGACGCCTGTCCATCACCCTGAGGCCCTCTGAAAGAACACTTTAAAAGTGAGAACAATGGCACTGCCCCTCCATCAGCACGGTGAAGCTTTGGTACTCAAATGAGTCCTCTTCCCTGGGGTGTGTTTTGTCTTGGTGACTCTTCTTGCTTCACTCTGTGAGCTCTCTGATGTATCTGACTGTAAGCTGTCGGGCGTTACCGCGGTGAACTGCTGGCAAGAAGGCGTCTGGCGTCAGTGGTGACGCAGCTGAAATCGGATGGGATGTGCAGGGAGCCTCTCCTTGTTCCCTCAGCCCCTCCTGGCCTACTGTCCCATCACTCTGGAAGAACCATCAGGCCCCAGAGGCAAACAGCAGGTAGCCTGCTCCCTGCAGCCAGGCACAGGGCCTGCCTGCCCTCCTCTTAACCCCAGGAACATCGACATCCATCTCGGCCACAACAGGGGTCTTCTTTTAGTCCTGCCCCCTCCTTTTCTACTTCTTTTCCTTTTTCTCTCCTGGCACTCTGTCTTTTTCAAAAAAATATCAATCTTCTTCTTTTCTTGACACAACCCCAAATCTGATTCTTTCCTGTGGGGTTCAACTTTTTTTGTCTGCTCTTGTTCTTTTTTTCTTTAAATAGCCTCTTTACAGAGTTTACTGCATCTTACCAGCAGTAATTGACTATGAGAGATAAGGCCTGATTTGATTTTCTTGAAACTGAAGAGGAAATTTGGTGTAACTACCAACTGCTGATAACTGAGGGAGAAAAAATCTGAATTACATGGAGCTGAACAATGACATCTGAACTACTGCTATCCAAATCCACACTGTAACATACTGCCCCTGTGAATGCTGATCAGGAACGTAGTAAAAATAGTATTATGAATGCATTCTTACTTCTACCTGCACTCTCCTCTTTCAGCTTAGTATTTACTTGTGATTTTTTCTGTTTGTTTGTTTTGTATTGTAGTATTTACCATATAAAGTAAACATGCTGCGACGGCCATTTAGGAAGTTCCCTGTACCATGACATCTATGCTGACATCTTGAATGTGTGGAGTGTGTTGTTTTGAAGATTCTAGGACAAGGTATTAGAAATAATAGAAATCAAAATTGAATATTCACTACCAAAACAATTCTCCATACTAAGGTACATTTTGATAGCTGGATGTGTCTGTACTTGTATTTGCAATTTTTCTAGGGAAAAATAAGCAAGAGTCCAGGAGAGAATATTTTAAATTGCATTTAAGAATAAATAACTTCTGTCACTGTAAAATTTATTTTATGCCAGTCTATAAATACCACAAAAAACAGCTCTTCAGAAATCACATGCAAGGTAACACCTCACTTTTATCAGAGATGGTTGTCAGCACTGTCAGAACAGATATGTGCTTGTCCTGGGTGTCACTCTGGTCAGTCTCTCTCTCTCTCTCTCTCTCTCTCTCTCTCCTACTTACATGCACACACACACACACACACACATACACACACACACACACACAAAAAAAATTATCCCAGTGGCTTTCAGCTGCCACTTTTGACCCATGTAAATGTGGCCTGTACTCTTAGGCAACATGCCAATTATTGATATATATATATTACTATATTACTTGCTGACAACTACAAACAAATAAGATGGTGATTAATGTATGGCATCTGTGAAACATACTTGTGTCCACGGTTGCAGTCCTCTTGATAAAATCAAGAGTTTACATTAAATTTCTCATGATAGTACATTTACATTAAAATTTCCCCAAACAATGAATCAATCCTGGGTGAAGGAAAAGCTGAAAGAACTGTTTACATGATAGATGGATATTTACAGAACAAAACACACAAATGACACTGTAACAGGCTGCATAAATCTGCACAAACTGATCTGTCATTTCTTATGCCTTAGTAGAGCTGGAGCAAAACCAGAATGAGAGGGCAAGTCTATAAATCCATATTCTTCAAGATTTTCATATGAGATGCATAATCAGAAACACTAATTTACCCAGATACAAGTTGGATCAGTACACATGTAGTATAATTAAAAATAATAAACAAGAAATACTCAGATACTATAGTATACACATCACAGTTACAATGTTACACCACAAAACAACAAGAACAAAAAATGTATATATATATATATATATATATATATATATATATATATATATATATATATATATATATACAGTGGGGCAAAAAAGTATTTGGTCAGCCACTGTGCAAGTTCTCCTACTTAGAATGTTGAGAGAGGTCTGTAATTTTCATCATAGGTACACTTCAACTATGAGAGACAAAATGAGAAAAAAAAATCCAGGAAATCACATTGTAGGGATTGTTAAATAATTTTAATTGTAAATTATGGTGGAAAATAAGTATTTGGTCAATAAATTTGGTTCAACTCAATACTTTGTAACATAACCTTTGTTGGCAATGACAGAGGTCAAACATTTCCTGTAAGTCTTCACCAGGTTTGCACACACTGTAGCTGGTATTTTGGCCCATTCCTCCATGCAGATCTCCTCTAGAGCAGTGATGTTTTGGGGCAACACGGACTTTCAACTCCCTCCACAAATTTTCTATGAGGTTGAGGTCTGGAGACTGGCTAGGTCACTCCAGGACCTTGAAATGCTTTTTATGGAGCCACTCCTTTGTTGCCCGAGCAGTGTGTTTGCATTGTCATACTGGAAGACCCAGCCAGGTTCCATCTTCAATGCTCTCACTGATGGAAGGAGTTTTTGGCTTAAAATCTCACGATACACGATACACCGTTCATTCTTCCCTTAACACGGATCAGTCGTCCTGTCCCCTTTGCAGAAAAGCAGCTCCATGTATGATGTTTCCACCCACATGCTTCACAGTAGGTATGGTGTTCTTGGGATACAACTCAGCATTCTTCTTCCTACAAACGCAACAAGTTCAGTTTTTACCAAAAAGTTCTATTTTGGTTTCAACTGACCACATGATATTCTCCCCATCCTCTTCTGGATCATCCATATGCTCTCTGGCAAACTTCAGACGGGCCTGGACATGCACTGGCTTAAGCAGGGGGACACGCCTGGCACTGCAGGATCCGAGTCCCTCTCAGTGTGTTACTGATGGTAGTCTTTGTTACTTTGGTCCCAGCTCTCTGCAGGTCATTCATCAGGTCCCTCCGTGTAGTTCTTGGATTTTTGCTCACCGTTCTCATGATCATTTTGACCCCACGGGATGAGATCTTGCATGGGGCCCCAGATCGAGGGAGAATATCAGTGGTCTTGTATGTCTTACAATTGCTCCCATAGTTGATTTATTCAAACCAACCTGCTTGCCGATTGTAGATTCAGTCTTCCAAGCCTGGTGCAGGTCTACAATTTTGTTCCTGGTGTCCTTCAACAGCTTTTTGGTCTTGGCCATGGTTGAGTTTGGACTCTGACTGTTTGAGGCTGTGGACAGGTGTCTTTTATACAGATAATGACGTCAAACAGGTGCCATTAATACAGGTAACGAGTGGAGGACAGAAGAGCTTCTTAAAGAAGAAGTTACAGGTCTGTGAGAGCCAGAAATCTTGGTTGTTTGTGGGTGACCAAATACTTATTTTCCACCATGATTTACAATTAAATTCTTTAAAAATCCTACAATGTGATTTCCTGGATTTATTTTCTCATTTTGTCTCTCATAGTTGAAGTGTACCTATGATGAAAATTACAGACCTCTCTCATCTTTCTAAGAAGGAGAACTTGTACAATCAGTGGCTGACCAAATACTTTTTTGCCCCACTGTATATATAAAGTTCTCTTTGTTCTATATATAGACAGATAGATAGATAGATAGATAGATAGATAGATAGATAGATAGATAGATAGATAGATATATTTGTTGTTGTTTTGTGGTGTATCATTGATTCTGTGTTGTGGGACTGACCCGTCTGGGAAGCTAAAGGGTAGGACAGGAACCAGTGATGCATACAGGGGCTCTGTGTCCCCTATGTTGGTTGGGGTTTTCCCTCCATGAGCCAAGCAATAGTGGCTCATTAACATAGTCTTCGTGTTGCATGGTTAGGCAGTAAGTAGCTGTGTGCTAGATGTATGGTTAATAGCGAGCCCAGTTCTGCCTTAGGCCATGCAGAAGTTCTCAGCCACAGACTCAGATTGTTGACTTTAATGGTCCATTAATACTTGGCCACCTAAACACAAAACAAGATGCACATGTAAACAACACTACGGAGAAATCAAACTGTCAGAGAATGAAGCCGTGAACATTTGGCTCATTTTGGCAGCAACTTTGTGAACAAAATCTAGAGACCCTACTTCTTTACTGCTTCCAGCCATTGAAAGATAAGTTAAATAATGTTAAATTTATGAAATTCATAATGTACATAAACCTAGCAATAAGAATGCATTTCATGTGTTCATTTTCATATCTGCTTATCCAGTCCAGGGTCAAAGTGAGCCAATGGTGCAATATGGGAACCAACCCTAAACAGATGACCAGTCCATTACAGTGCATACTTATGGTTTTAGCCATCAGTGCCTTTGGTCTCATCCACTAAGATCAGTCATTTGAACATGCACTCCAACTCCAACTCCCCCCATCCAGTCCAAGTATTCCGTGTCATTTTACTTTCTACTCAGACCTCAACTCTCACAATCTCTGCAGTTGATTATTCCTACCTTAACACTGAATGACCAGTCTATGCACATTAGTACCTTCCTTGCACACAAAAATGAACCTGTCATTACTGTCCAATGCCATGCACTTTTATGTACCTGTTTGTTATGTCTTGCAATATCTGTATGTTAATTGTGGCAATGTGTAATGTTAAAAATTGTGACAATTTGTTGAAGTTTATTTATTTATGGCACCACTCACACCAAGAAATATTCTGATGTCTGCCCTGTTCACATAGTGTATCGGCGAATAAAGTGTTGTCTTCATAGATGAAAATGAAAATGAATTGATAAAGAGTTTTAATCATAGAAAAATTTATAACAGTTCAAGCTTGTTTGGGAATTAAACAGTAATACAAATACAAAAAAGAGAAGAGCAAATGTAAGAAAATAAAATAAACCAGAAAATGTCCAGATTTGTGAAGACTGTGCTGTTTCACAAAATAGATGTGGAGAAATATTATTTAACTGAAGTGTAGGGACTGTCTTGGGGAGGGTGCAGTATAGAAAATGTAGGACACAAGGACATTTTAAAAAGAAATTATTGCAGTTGAGTATTTTATATATACATTTTTTGATATAACATTTTTGCCTTCCTGTATTTAAAAATAAAGTTTGTTTATAAACAATGTCTTTTAACATTCATACATAAGAAAGCAAGTATAAACTATATAAACATAGGCTATGCACATGTAACATAGGTAAAGCAATTTTAGTCTTTTTTTTTTTTTCTAAATTTAAACAATTTTATTGATTAGTCTTTGATGCCTATGCCCAGAGAAAGCAAGGTGAAGTCATAAGCAATTCCTGGATGGGATGCCAGTTCATTACAGGGCTGATTAGGGTTTACTGTGTCAGCATCAGGGGATGAACCTTTGACCATTCTCTCCTCCCTCAGAACTTCTCAGTACTCAGTTCTCATACTCACAAATTGAGCTTGTATGTGATGTCCGACCTGGCCAGAAGGCACTGCTGGGACTCGAACCCGGGTGGTGGACTATCATGTCATACCACTGTGCCCCCTGAGCAGTTAAAATCAATTCTAAAAATTTGGCCAATAAAGATGCTACCTCTGTTCAGAATTTTAGTAAAACATAAATAAATAAAATAAGTGTCCCACTTGTTTTAACGTATACAACATCAACACGGTTGGTGTTTGATAAACACTGGTTTATTATTGATTATTCAATTCAATTATATTATTGGATATAGTTAAGCTATTAAAAACTTTTGAATGTTACGTTTTATGAAACTGTGACTTTGAGAAAAGAAAAAAGAATACAATCATTTCATAACTTTTACACTTTAGAAATATTCACCATTTGTTTTTTGTTCCTGTGCATTGCTTTTACGGGTTAATGTCAAACGTTAATACACAGGACAATACAATAGAGTAACTGAAATGCAGTTCTGAAGTAGCGCCCTCTTGTGGCTGGAACATTAAATGAAATTAAAGGGTTGCTTTTGCGGCCCACATAATTTACCTTGAATTTACGCACAGCTGGTATAAAAATCGGTAGCTATTCGATTAAACACTTGATTATCGTACTTTTCTCTTTTTTAAATGTGCTATTGACACCAGGGCGTGCGTTACACCATAATTTAGTCACTCTAAATAGATAAGTCTTGATCAGCAAAATCCTTTTCACGATCCTTTCATCTTTAATAGCCTTTACTGCTTGTTATGAAGTACGCGGGCGTCTGCTCAACTTAATTCGGACTACTTAACTTCTGAATACTTGCCAAAAAGCTTTAAACTCTTAGAAGCTGTCCTAATTAATGACCGACCATCAACAAACCGAATGGGTGTCGAGGAATTAGCCTACGTTACGGCGAGTAGAAATAAAGCTGGAATACAAAGCATTTATTCGACGCAATTTAACTACCAATACAAAGTTTAATGCAATTAGAATTTCAAAACTTGTACAGTGTAAAACTTAATTGAAAAATATGATCGACTTCCTTATAAAGTGTGTATCCTTTGAGAGAGTAAAGCAGAACCCTATGAAACCCTAATCGTCTGTAATCCTTTTAATGTCTCACACTTCTCTTTGACAATACACAAGTCTGGAGGGAGCGGACTGTGGCGCTGCACAAAGCCCCTGGTTTCAGCGGCCACATCCCAATTAACAAAGTTAAACTTGCTCCACCATTCCTGAGAACCAAGGGTAAGACTGCAAACTATCACACTAAAAAGTGCGCCAAATACAGTAAGTAGCTCAGCTAGTACACTGACTAAGTAGTGCGGTTCTGTGCGATTTGGACGTAGCTAAAAAGCGCTCGTAACCTGGAAGTTGGCGCACAGACTTCAACTCATTTAGAGGTCAATTCGTTTGGTTTGGCACTTTGGGGATTGCATTTCATGCAAATATGGACTAAATTGGAGAAGTATGGTTGTTTTTACACCAGTACCGACAGATATGGGCTACAGATTTATCTCGATTTGCGCAGAAACAGCTTCGCGCGCTCAGGATCCAAACGCTCCCGTTGGCGTCCATCCTCAACTCAGGTGAAATATGTTTTAAATTCAGAGGAGGGGGGTGAAGGGGAGTCGCTTTTGTTCTGCTGAAAAAGGGGGCTTGTTCCTCCAGGACCAACCTACCACTTTAACCGTGGCTGTAAAGCGTGAACAGGGTTGACATTGGAGTCTGCTGGCAATGGGAGAAAAGGAGGGGATAAGAGAAGCCGCTCAGTCCAGAAGCACCGCGTCCTAAAGAAACATCATCGTCATCCTCCTCCTCATCATCCTCAGCATCAGTAGTAGTAGTAGTTGTAGTAGTAGCAGTAGTAGTAGAACTGAGAGATGGATTGTCCTGAATCGGCACAGTGACATCTAACCGGACTTGTGTCTACACAGGAGACACCCGCCTGGGACAAAACGTCAACGGAGTCCCCGCTGGAAATACACACAGCCAAGATTGTTGCTGTCATTTTTTAATGGATATAATGACACGGCTCGCCTTTCTTTGATTTATTTTCCTTTTCAGGTAGTAATACTCAGAACTAGATACCATTTTTACTGTAACCAGGAAGGCTCACACTGTACAGACTCTTTTTGCATTAAGTGCACTTAATCGTTTATGGGTAGAGAGTCCGTGCGCTCGTGGTCTCGTTTCAAAGCTACTTCTCTAGTCTTCGGACGACGCTTTATTTCATATTTTGCTTTTGTTCTTCTTGTGAACCATTTTTTCTGATTGTGACTCATCCTGAGCTCCATCCTTTGACGCCCAAAAAGAGTCGCCTTTTTCGGGCATAAGACTTTGCGCTTTTCCACTGGGAGACTGTTTGCTCTTCGAGTCACACACTCATTTGTTTTTCTAAAGTATTTCTTCGAGATCTTCAGTCAACAATGAGACTCATTCCCTCACGATTAAGTTATCTGTGAGTATCCATCGTGTCCTGCTCTCTTGCGTTTTAATTGCGTATTTTGTTCATTCTCCTTAATAATTTTCACCTTCTGTTTCCTTTCCAGGTTTCTTCACCTCTTTGCGTTTTGCTACTATGCTCAGGTAGGTGCATTATTTTCAACTTATGATATTTCTATAAGTAAATGTTCAGATGGCATGAAACCACAGACTGTGACACAAAAGTACAAGTACACAGTATGGAATTAATTAAAGTAATATTTATAGATTAAGGGCAACGTGCGAGCACGAATACTGGCTATTTACACAAACATTGGTAAATATTATGTTTGATTAAACAGCACTTATGAGCTATTTATGTGCTGTCTGAGCAAATGGATATGGACAGAGTATGGAGTGAGCAGGTTCCTCCTGAAGGAACACATGACCACAGAGCCGCCCTGTGCGCAGTGCGAAGTGTCCTTATGTGAAATACGAAGCTCGGACACATTTCTTTGCTCAGACTAAATGTTTCAGATGTAGATCAAATGTATTACTATTAGGCACTTACTATTAGAATAACATTTGTTTTGAAATTGTTGGTGGTTGGTTCATAAATCGTGAATTTCTTTCAAATGAAGAGGCGTATTTTTAACGTGTCATGAATTATCTGAACTACTGTATTTCATTATTTTAATGTTCACATAATTCATGTACTTCTGTCAACGCCTAATGAAGCAATTCTGCGGATATTGATTGTGTCGTACTTAATTTCTGACAGGTAACCATTCAGTCCCCGCCTAATTTTACACAGCATGTGAATGAGCAGAGTAGGGTGACGGACCGGGTCAGCCGCAGACTTATCCGAACCTACCAGCTTTACAGCAGAACGAGTGGCAAGCATGTGCAGGTTCTGGCCAACAAAAAAATCAACGCCATGGCCGAGGACGGAGATGTGCACGGTAAGAGCTTCGCGCATTCAGTCTCTGCTGTTAAACGTAAGACTTAGTAGGTCTAAATATGTAACCCAGACGTCTGCAGCTTTCCTGGTTGAATTGTAGCCTACATGATGACTGAATGATTCGGCCATTTGCTGAGCCGTGGAAGCTGAAAAGAAGTTTTTGTAGTAAAACAAAGTTAAATGGATTCTAGTGGTTCTGAAGGTGACTCTCTAGAGAGGGCGCGCATGTCTGGAAGAACCATTAGAACTCATCTCACTCCAAGCTCCTGAACACAACACTCCTTCTTCTGAATGACTCAAAGATGAAAATATGCGAAGTCGAATTCCAGGTTCTAAATGTGCTTTGAACACGCACTGGCATTGTTTATTCTTAGACCTTTTACTTTACATAGGCTAACCTGTTCCATTCAGAAACTTTCCTTAAATATAAGCATTATTTATTGAATTTGCATATCTAATCAACTTTTTTGTTTTTTACTTATACTTATATTTATACAATATACAAAATACAATGCTTATATTTAAGTATTGTAATAACACAGACTAAAAAGGCTAAAAACATTTCCATGCACCTTGTTTGTTTTAGTGTCTTGGACAAGCTCCAGTTCAAGCTTTCACATAGGCCCTTTCAGCACATTAAAAATCCTAGTAATTAGCAGTCATGTTGAGGTATTTCAGGAAGGCTGGTTCAGACCCTGCACGGCTGTGGTGACATCAATGTCACCTGAGCATGTTGCAGAGACAGCAGGGTTGTCTGCTCTAGCCAATGCCTGACCGCAGCTTGTGGCCTGTGGTCCACCAGCAGGTTCTCTGACCCCCTCCATTTGAACCATAACTTTTTACAATCACTGAGCGAATGAGGATCATACTGCAAAGACAGCTTTTGTATACTTTTCTGAATATATTCATAGATGTAGAAAGTATTCAAATCATGAAAAATTCAAAGAAAATATTGAAACTATGCTTGTGAATTTGCTTCAGTGCCGCCTGTCAATGTCTTTTCAGTTTGATCACTTTTTTTATTTTAAGCAGTGTTACGTAAGGGTTTTGTGCTTCGTGTTGTGAACAGTCATATAAGACTGGAGTATTTATTATACATTACGTTGTATTACAAATGGTTAATATAATTTCCAAGTTACGTAAAGCACTGTAGATGGTTTAATTGCCATAAATGCCTTGGTGGATACTTTTTGTTACTAACTGACGTTCTCTAATTTTTTTTGTTTTGAAACTGGTACTCCCACAAATACAAAGAAATGGCAAGTGTGGTATCTGTGTATGCCTTTGTGAGTGGCTGAGTGCGTACTTTTTGTGTTCACATTAGCACTAAACAATAATAATAATAATAATAATGATAATAATAATAATTTGGAAACCTGAAAACACAATATGTTTAATCACAGTGTCAATAATCACATTTTCTATTTATTTTACAGCAAAGCTCATTGTGGAGACAGACACATTCGGCAGTCGCGTTCGAATAAAGGGAGCTGAGACCGGATTCTACATCTGCATGAATAGAAGAGGAAAACTAATTGGCAAGGTAAGACAAAAAGCATATTTCTTAAAGAATATAGTTCCCCTTCTGTTCTTGCACTGATGTACTATGTCCGTAAACCTAATTCAGCCACTGAATAGAAGTTGTAAGCAAATAAATATTCCACAGTTCACATTCTCGTTTTTTCTGGTATATGTGTACAGATAGCTCCAGGCCTTTCCTAGGTTGCAGTGTGGGATATGGAGTGTAAGGAATAGGATCTTTCCTCCTTTTTTAGCTGGCCACTCTTGTTCCAGGGTGGATTTGTGCTTCTTTCTTGCTGTGAATGGTAATAAAGTGGGATGGAGAGTCAGCCCCCACCTCCCAGCACCCTACCAGGTGGACCATCTGCTTGGCACCCCTGATCTTATGCTATCTGACATATTGGCCGCCCAACAACAGCCTGCATCAGAGTTTTTCATTTGTTGTTAGTTTTTATTGGTGGATATTTTAGTTTTTGTATGCTGTATTTGGGGATTATTTTAATGGCTTTGTTGTTAAGTGGTAGGATCTTGGTTTTCAGTCTTGGTTTGCCTTAAGGCTTTGACATTGCGGTTTGGCAGGGCAAACTCAGAAAGCTCTGTTGGCATGGGCTAAGTTGATGCAGGTTTGTGAGATAAAGGTGAATAATTGTTGATTACAGATTATACTAAGAGCAATCCATGAAAAGACCTACAAGTTACAGATAATCAGTGCTGGATTAATGAACACTGTATTCTTTCATACACTTGGGAATGTTATTATTATGATAATTGTCAAATTTCAATGGACATCATGAATAAACAGAATGTTTTAAAGAAACATTTCTCCCCGATATTAAGTCCTAAAGTGTTGACCTGAAACAGTCCAAGGTAGAAGGATGAATCTGGACTGGTATTTACAGAAGGGGAAAAGTCATTGGTTACCGCTGTCATTTCTCTCTTGATCTTGAACTATAATGACTTAAACATATGCCGGGTGTAGGGGGAGCAGCACATCTGAGCATGGATAGTCTTTCTGCAAATACCTTTTCATCAGTTTCAGACCTCACATTAATAGATGTATTAATGGGAGAGCTGGACATTTTTTAAACAAGATAGATTTAAAAAATGCTTTTCACTCATTTGTCATCTTCTTTACAGAGGAATGGTCAAGGGAAAGACTGCATTTTTACAGAGATTGTGCTAGAGAACAACTACACAGCTCTTCAGAATGTAAAATACGAGGGCTGGTACATGGCGTTCACACGCAAAGGAAGACCTCGCAAGGGTTCCAAAACAAGGCAACACCAGCGGGAAGTCCACTTCATGAAGCGAATGCCCAAAGGACATCACATTGCAGAGCACAGACCCTTTGATTTCATCAATTACTCTTTCAACAGACGGACTAAACGCACCCGTTTCTCAGGAGAGTCTTGAAGAGTGATGGAGGAGAAAAGAGGGCGACACTGAGAGAGAGAGAAAATATCATCCAAAAAATGAACAAAGCCCTCTCATGGACGCCTAAAATGACATTCACACTGAGCATTAATATACATAATATTTAGTTTTTAAAAATTTAGAAAGAAAATACATTCTGGGAAAAAATACAAGAAAAGTTATATTTTTGTACTCCAGACTTTTAGTACTGACTTTAAAAGAAAGCTAAGCACACGGGGTTGAAATACACATGACATGTCAGAGCTGATATTTTAGTAGTTCATACACTTCATCTCATTGTTTCATTTTGTTTTGACAGTTTTAGAGTAATTTATACTCTTCATATTGCTGCTCATGGGGACTTGGAGGGCCTGCTCGCATGCACTGACAAAAGAAAGCTGTATTCGGTTACACATACTGCCAAGGCACCTCTCGACCACCCAGTGATAAGACACCCATTTCTTCTGAGGAACTTCTCTGGTACTCGGTTCTGGAACGTTCTTGAAATAAATACAGTAAACACAAACAGAGCTTTAAACTCGTACATAATTGTGGCAGCTATACTTTGATAATCACACATTTCCTACCATGATTTTACTCTTAAGGTGTTCAATGTGTATAAATGCGTTGTATGAAACATAGGAAAACCTTTGTTCTTTGTTGCATCTTGTCTGTCTGTTTTTATACATACATAAATATATTTTTATTTGAGGATGTGTAAAATAATTTTAATGATGGAAATATTTATTTAAAATGTGTAATAAATTTACCTTAGGATACCAGTTTATGTGTAGTTTCTTTTTTTGTTCATTTTATGTACGTCTGAAATGTGCACCCCCCCACACACACACTTTGGAAAATCTAGATAAAATATTTCTATATCTGTAAATAACTAAAGCTACCAATAGCTACATCAACTGAAGTACATAGAATTGAATTATATGCTCAAGTGTTGCTAAATATAAGTAATACTACAAATGAAACCCCAATATACTAACTGCACTTCACAGAAATGTGTTCATAATTTCCACATTAAACAAATATATTATATCAAATCTATCGTCACTAAAAGTAAATTAATTAATATACAATTATGTAGTTTTAATATATTTTCTTCATATAAATTATGTAGGCTACACATTACAATTAAGTAAATTAATTTTTGGTTACATGTTTATAATGCTATTGACTAAATGTTGGCAAATATTAAACATTAATTGAATTATGGAGTAAATATTCAAAACTAAACCATGCAGAGGCAGGCATTTATCAACAACTTAACATTATGTAGTAATATCATCATAAATACCACTTTTGTTTGTGTAACCCTTCAGCTTAGTGGCTGGTGCTGCCATAGATGAAGGTAGCATGTAAAGGTTTCTCCCCCCGGTGTGTTTGGAGTGTCTCAGCACAGGTCAACAGCTCAGTAGGACTGACTCTCCAGGGGTCCTCGTGCTGTTTGGTCTCTCCACTGGTTGAACTGGACATACTGCAGTTTCTTGACTCCAACGTCTCACCAGCAGACAGGTGTTTTTCTTTAATCTTTGACTTTCAACACCCTTTAGCTTAATCTGAATTCAACAGTCTACTTTTGTTCGAAGAAGTGGTGTGTGTTTGCGGACAGGTTTCTGAGGAGCTAAAACACTGAGAAAATTAAAATTAAGATGGAGAGCCAATACTGTAATTTAGTATCAGAGTTGATGAATTGAGGTTTATTAATGGAGTTTGAAATCCATTAAATAAAAGCATAAGATAAAAAAACACATAACACATACGTTATGGCCAATAATTTAAGTAAATTAGATTGACATGTATTTATGATTTATAATATTGTGTTTGTAAGATCAAACTGCAACAGAGTATTATGATTTAATAATACTAATTTAACAATAATCATTTATTCCACTAATGCTAATTATGGTATAAATGCTATTATGCAACATAACATGCATTTTTGAAGGTATATTAGTAAAATATGTGCGTTTTTATGGCACGTTCCACCATGTGGTCTGCCTCATGTTATACGGGTAGCTGACCCAGGGTGCAAGGGTCAAACTTGTGGAAAGGCCAGTAGCTCAGCAGGGCTCTCTGAGGCACAGCGTTTCTGAGTTTCTACATTTTAGCTTCACTCAGTTCCACTCAGCACTGCCTGTCCCAATTAGGAGAGACTTGCTATAACCTCCAATGTGCTCCAGTGTTTGGAATAGTGCTTATTTCCAGGGATAAATGCATGTGCTCTTAGATGTTTAGTAGGACATGTATGAAGTAAATGGACTGTAATTCGGTAACAAATACACAGTGGCATACACAATTTCCTTAAGGATATAAGTTACACTTATATATTTTATTTCCATTATTTCTTTAACTACTCAATAAGTTTTTTTGGTGTATTTATTTATGACAACTGTTTAAGATTTATCTCCCAAAAGTCCTGGCACTCCCTGTAGCTTTCACATGTAGGACAATCTCTATTGACTAGCGGGGCTTGGTCATTCGCCACAGTTATACTGTATTATCTGGTCTTGGTTTCGCCTCAAATTTGTCTCAGTAACCATAAAATTGTAGAAAACCAGAGGGATCCAGCAGATTGTGGGAAAAATCACACCTTCTGTGTAGCTTGTGATGCCATGCAAATGAGGGGCAATTCCACTGAAAAAGAGGGGGCGAAAAACGCTTTCATCCATTTTATTGAGCTTCAACCATCATCCTTAACCCCAGATAAACAAACAGAGCTACCTTCTTAATTTGCTTAGGGAGCAATTTAGACTTGTACAAGACCCCCTGCTGGATCTGTAGAATACCAGGGTGAGGGAATGGGCTGACCCAGACCACTAAGCAGCCTTGATTCACATTCTCCTTAAAACTAATCACAGAATCAGTCCTCCAAACAGGAGTTAAACTGAGAACTTGCAACCATATCAAAATTAAGTGTTTACTTTCACCAATTCACTAAATTAAACCAACTAAGGTCCAGCAGCTAGGACATTTCACAGCTTAGGGAATACAACATGTACTTAAAATGTATGACTTATGTTTCATTGTACAAACACGTAGGCCTACTCACACCTTTTTTGTCAACATAAATATCCAGGCTTATATCTGAGTTTATGATGAGCTAGCAGTCAAACTAAAGAGACACGACTGAAATGTAAATACTGATAAAGGGGGGATGAGTTCAGACGTTTAATTGTTTATAAATGGGACTTACAGAAGACCTGTTGACTTTTTCAATTAGATCTGTAATCTTTGTTTGCTCATGTTTTTCTAAGACTGATTGTCAGAATGTTCTGAACTATTAAAGGCTAAATGTGTTTGCCAGCCACACAGAGCACCCTGCACCCCTCGAAAGAGATCAAAAGAGGAGTCTCCCCCCTCCATCCACATTTCCTTTTAGTGATGTCAATTAAGCTGAAAAGTCCGCCATAAATGATTTTTAGAAGCCTACATATTAAGGACATGGCTATTCATAGTGAGTAACTGTTAACAGCTGAGTCACTGGGATGATATCCATATTTCATTCATAAGTTATGCACAACTGACCAAGGCATGAGGGGCTCTCACAGTTTGGTGAATCAGAACCAGTAAAGTACTATTGATATGTTCAATAGAGTGAGTTCATGCTAAAAAACCAGATTATGTCACTACCTCATCTTGCAACTGATTATTTTGTATTTATCTGTTCATTTATCTATCCTTCTATCTGCCTATCTGTCTGACTATCTAATGAACAATAATGACTATCTTTCAAAATGCAAGTATTCACATAAGTCAGCCATTTTGAAATTATGCAGAAAACATGGAGAGCCTTAGTGCACTGGACAGATCAGAATTTTTGCTGTTTTGCAAACACATTCTAGGTAACTCATCAGTTAATTAAGATGAAACGTCTAGATTTTTTACAGGGACAACACTAACGGTTTTGCACACTGAGACACTGGGAACAGGACTGGGGAAATTCTAAACTACTTGGTCATCACATACGGCACAAAACTACTCGTTCATCACTCTGAATAGGTTGAGGTCAAGCTACCACTTCTCTCCCAACAAAAGCAGCTATCAAGTAGTTGCATTTCTGACAGTCACATACCATAACGTAAGATCAAATGGGCCTGTTGTGAAGCTAATATAAAAACATGCCATACAATGGCAAACACTGAATTCTTAAGCGAGATGGGATCCCCAGTCAAAAAACACTTTTCACAAAAAAAGCAGAAGCTAAAGAAGTAGAAAAACATCAATGCAGTTGATGGAGCCAAAGTGAGGGGTGGACAGGGAGAGAAATTGGAAAGGAGCTGAATGAAGAAAAGAACAAATTGCATTCCACAACCAGCTGAGCATGTCCTCAGAGAAATCAAGGAGCAGAAGACAAAGGAGCAGAGGTGCAAAAGAATAAACACTGACTTACTGAAAATAAGATAGTGTTACCAGAGAAATCCACTTTTATTAGGATACTTTAATATGAAACATAATAATAGAAAACAATTAAGTTTCATTCATCAATTTCATTCATAAACGTAACATCCAGGCCTACCAGAATGGATAGGTTTCTTTTTGAGTCTTGGTGGTCCAAATGTGTCATCCTCATCACATTTAAGTTTTTTTCTTGCTGCTGGGGCACTAGGTTTGCTCACTGGGATTGCAAGACAATGCTAATATGGCATATAGCATAATACCTACGTATGTACTGCATATTATTCTGGCTGCAGATATTATGCAGTATACAAGAAATATTATGTGGTAACAATGCACAGACATGTGACTACCAAGTAGCTTCATGAATTGTCAGTTCAATAGTTTATCCCCTTATAAAATTCACTGGCTGTATTAAAGTTCACTAGTGTTTACAGTTTCTAGCTGAATGAGACTTGGCATATTCTGAAGAAGGTCTCTGAAGTCTCTGAAGAAGACCGAAGAAGTCACTTAGATGAGTGACGAAACGTTTCTCCCACAAAACCTTATGTCCAGATGAACAGATTCAACTTCTGAGATATATATATATACAGTCTACTAAACGTTGCGTCAATTTATAGTATATGCTAAATATACTATAAATTATATAGTAATACTGTACACTGCAGTGGACCTCATGTATGTATAAAATCTTTTATGAGTAAATTGTTTCGTATATTACTGTTTACATTCAAACATGGTGTATATTTGCTGTTAATTGCATTCTTGTGTACCTTTCACAGCAGCATACCTGACAACACGCTCCTGAAAAGTCTGTGTGACTTTCGCTTTGCTGATCCACGTCACGTGACTCGCTAGAATGGCTTCCACCACAGGTTGTGTTTACAAGCTCTGAAAACATGGGATACTCTGGCCGTCTGTCTAAAACAGACACATCCACCTGTTATAAAGACGTTCATATACGTCTTACCAGCGCGACAGCTAACGCTAACGACACAGCACTTCTGAGAAGGACCTCGAAATGTTTTTGTTTCAGTTACCCGAGGATGTGCTGTATCTCATCTTGTCTTACTTGGACTGTAAATCGCTCTGTCGTCTCTCTCAGATTTGCAGAAGAAGCCGTCAGTTTATTCACCGCGACCTGGTGTGGAGGAAGATAGCCAAAGGCTTTCTCAACACTGGAATAACACGAGATGGAGCTGACCTGTAAGCTTTTATTTCATATGTATGCTAGCTAGTCAGCTAGCAGGCTAACATTAGCCTTGACGTGCGTTAAAGTAACTGGCGACGTAAGTTACGTAGATCAGCGTAATCTCTATGTGCACTGACTAGTCATGTACTTGTAGTACACATACATATATACAGTATATACTGTGTACCGCATACTGCACCGGCATATAAAGTATTATGTACTGCACTACAATATATATTGTATATTTTACACAGTATATACTGGTGCAGGGTGTCTTATACTGTACACTGCTGCACCAACATATGCTGCATATTACATACTGCCCTAGCATTTACGGCGTACTACATACTGCCTCAACATTTCCTGCATACAGTGGTGCAAAAAAGTATTTAGTCAGCCACTGACTGTGCAAGTTCTGCTACTTAGAAAGATGAGAGAGGTCTGTAATTTTCATTATAGGTACTATGTACCTATATGATATACTACACACTGCACCAGTATATAGTTCTACTGTATACAGCACATTGCCCCAGTATATACACTCATAGACAAAAAAATAAGGCACCCAAATAGAAATGTCGGATTGCTGCAAAACTGGGCCTGCAGTTATGTCGCAGGCAGATATATAAATGATTGCAGGTGTGGTCTGATTAGACACTGGGTCTTGCGACAAGATGGCGTAAAATGCTTCCCCCGCTGCTCAGTAAAAAGTCTCTCAGGGGCTATTTTTGGGTAGTGTACCTCTTGGTAAGAGATTGTTGACTGTTAGACATGCCTATGTGATGCACTTGAAGACATTTTGCCCAGTTCACAGACTTTGACAGAAGGCGTATCTTTGGACTAATCAGACCACACATTTACATATCTGACTGCTACTGCATGCCGAGTTTTGCTGCAATCCCACATTTCTGTCTGGGTGCTTTTTTTTGGTCAATGAGTGTAGGTACTACTCGTTTTACAATGGTGTGGCTTTACAATGGGGATCCAATAATACACATAAATACACATTCAGCCGAAAACATATTCTGAATTTTGAATTTCAATTTTTCCCTGGGCAAGTGATACACTGTATGTTACTCTCCCACAAATGTTGGGCGTCTGGGCAGCAGCCAGCTGACAGCTGAGCAGCAGTGCCAGTGGACTAGCCATTATGATTTTCACTTTCAGTGCATTATTCAATAAATTACTTGAGAGATTCAACACTTTTTTTTAATAAAATAGGCTTTGTGTTAATGATTTTGCTTAAGTATATATTAATGTAAGTGTTTTAATCATGTTTAAGGTAGGATGCCATGATATCCATCATATCTTAAACTTTTCAGTTTACAATACATTCAACTAACGATAGGTTTGTCTAAAGATATCCTTTATACTCTGTACTATGTACTGCAATACCATATACTGTATAATACTTAATGCACCATATCCTGTATACCACATACTGCACCAGCATATGCTGTACAATGTTCAGCCATACCATTGAAACCACCTCCTTGTATCTATACTCATTGTCCATTTTATCAGCTCCACTATCCACATAGAGCACTTAAAGGTTTGTGGACATAATCTCTACGTACATCTGACCTAAAACTATCATATTTTCACACAAGCACTAAAAGTAAATTTAAATGTATTTATTGGGGAAAATGATCCAATATTACATATCTATGAGTGACAAAAGTATGTGAACCTTTGGTTTCAGTATCTGGTTTGACCCACCTCGTGCAGCAATAATTGCGTCCAAATGGTTTCGATAAATGTCAGTCTGCCCTGCACATCAACATAGAGGAATTTTAGCTCATTTCTATGCGATTAACAACTTATCAACAACTCTGTGATGCTGGTGGTTTTAGTCATATGAACTGCTTACTTCAGGTCCTTTCACAACATTTGTTTTTGAATTAAAGTCAGGACTTCACTTAGCTATTAAAAATCATTAACTTTATTCCTATCCTAGTTCTTTGGTAGAACTACTTGTGTGCATAGGCTGCATGACCCACTTTGCAACTGTGAGATGACAGTGCTATCCACTTGCACCAATGTGCAGACAATGGAGATAAACAAGTGTGTATATGTGTACATACATATGTGTGTGTGTATATACATAACCTTCTTCATATATATATATATATATATATATATATATATATATATATATATATATATATATATATATATAGTATTTAGTATTTAGTATTTTTTGTCAGCCACTTGTTGTGCAAGCCACTTGTTGTGCAAGTTCTCCTACGTAGAAAGATGAGAGGGGTCTGTAGTTTTTATCATAGGTACACTTCAACTATGAGAGATAAAATGAGAAAAAAAATAATCCAGGAAATCACATTGTAGGATTTTTAAAGAATTCAATTGTTAATCATGGTGGAAAAAAAGTTCTTGGTCACCCACAAACAAGCAAGATTTTGGCTCTCACAGATCTATAACTTCTTCTTTAAGAAGCTCTTCTGTCCTCCACTTGTTACCTGTATTAATGGCACCTGTTTGACCTCATTATCTGTATAGAAGACATCTGTCCACAGTGTCAAACATTCAGACTCCAAACTCAACCATGGCCAAGACCAAAGAGCTGTCGAAGGACACCAGGAAGAAAATTGTAGACCTGCACCAGGCTGGGAAGAGTGAATCTACAATCGGCAAGCAGGTTGGTGTGAATAAATCAACTGTGGGAGCAATTGTAAGACATACAAGACCATTGATAATCTCCCTTGATCTGGGGCCCCATGCAAGATTTCATCCCGTGGGGTCAAAATGATCATGAGAACAGGGAGCAAAAATCCCAGAACTACATGGAGGGACCTGATGAATGACCTGCAGAGAGCTGGGACCAAAGTAACAAGGCTACCATCTGTAACACACTATGCCGAGAGAGACTCAGATTCTGCAGTGCCAGGCGTGCCCCCCTGCTTAAGCCAGTACATGTCCAGGCCCATCTGAAGTTTGCCAGAGAGCATATGTATGATCCAGAAGAGGATTGAGAGAATATCATGCAGTCAGATGAAACCAAAATAGAACTTTTTGGTAAAAACTCAACTTGCCGTGTTTGGAGGAATAAGAATTCTGAGTTTCGCCATATCTACCATGCTTTGGGGCTGTTTTTCTGCAAAGGGGACAGGAGGACTGATCCGTGTTAAGGGATGAATGAACGGGGCCATGTATGGTGAGATTTTAAGCCAAAACCTCCTTCCATCAGTGAGAGCATTGAAGATGGAACGTGGCTGGATCTTCCAGCATGACAATGATCCCCAAACACACCGCTCGGGCAACGAAGGAGTGGCTCCGTAAAAAGCATTTCAAGGTCCTGGAGTGGCCTACCCAGGAAAATTTTCTGGCCTAGAAAATTTGTGGAGGGAGTTGAAAGTCCGTGTTGCCCCAAAACATCACTGCTCTAGAGGAGATCTGCATGGAGGAATGGGCCAAAATACCAGCTACAGTGTGTGCAAACCTGGTGAGGGACTTACAGGAAATGTTTGACCTCTGTCATTGCCAACAAAGGTTATGTTACAAAGTATTGAGTTGAACTTTTGTTATTGACCAAATACTTATTTTCCACCATAATTTACAATTACATTATTTAAAAATCCTACAATGTGATTTCCTGGATTTTTTTTCCTCATTTTGTCTCTCGTAGTTGAAGTGTACCTATGATAAAAATTATAGACCTCTCTCATTTTTCTAAGTAGGAGAACCTGCACATTCAGTGGCTGACTAAATACTTTTTTGCCCCACTGTATATATGAGTAGTTCAGAGTAATCTTGTTTATCTGTGTAACCCCGTGTCTGTTGTTAAAATGGCCATTGCTGCTGATAACAACATAATGTAAACCAAACAATCACTGTGCATTAAGTGAATACTGATTGTTGAGCCAGCTGTGGTTTTGATCATTTCTGGCACAATACTTGATATATTCCAGTAGTGGCAATACATTAAAAATGTCAATTATTTATCAAAATAGGACACAAACTGTGTTAGTATAGGTGATTTGGGTCCTTTGTACCAATGGGAAAGAGGCAAAGCAAAACAGAAAGATGTTAAATAAAATTACGCAATGTCACTGCTGAAAATGGTACAAATGCTTAAATATATGGGAATATGTTTGTGTTTTCCCTGGTTATTTCAAATAAATGAATTGATCTATAACAAAATGCATTTTCCAACACACTGTTGCCCTGGCCTTCAAAGTTTCAGTAAGAGTAACTGCAGGGATGTTTGTATTAGAAATAGGGCAGGCTTTTAATGAGCAAAGTCACAAAGTCAATAATCACTGGCACTCTGATAAGTCTCAGTAGGTAGCTTGGAAAAATCTCCCAGTATTTAGTATCCTAAGAGATAAATAAATGCATATGAGATGAGGCAAATGGGCAAAACAACCGTGACCACTTCTGTGATCTTGTTTTGGGTGGTAGAACCCAATGTGTTTAAGAAAGTGTACCTTTAAATCGCATATTTATGTTATGATGCTGTAAGATGAAAAGTCTACAGCAAATTCAGAATTAAGAAAGAATTGTTTAACAGCCTTCTTGCATTGAAAAATATCACTACAAGGTTGAATGCGAAGTATAATGAATGTACTGTCATTTTTTCATTGTTTTGATGCGTGCGACACTGCCACCTAGAGGATGTGCACACCGTACACACAAACACGTAGGCAGAGACACGTGCGTAAATCCACGCAAAAACACGCCGTCGTACTCAGAAATGTCTATTGGCTTTTACTGATATGCTTAACGCGAGCTTTTTCTCTGTAACGTTAGATTTTTGAAATTGTTGCTAAAGGCAATGTTTATGTGAGCATAACATCACTATAATGTTAAATGTTTATAGTCTGTACATCAGTTGTTTTGTATTTTGGTTTGCTTTTCGTTTGAGGTTACATGACGTGTTTTTGTAAGCCAATGATGTTTTACCTAGTCACCTATCTTTAGACTTAATGAAATATGGATTTATGTGCATTTTATATGAATTACAAAAAATGTTACTGTTAGCACAGTATGACTAACTATAAGATCTTCCACTGATCTTTTCAGGTATCCAGCCATATCGTTAAAGGACCGAGTGAAAGTCTCTCAGAACTGGAGTCATGGTATTTTTCGGAAAGATGTTCTTCTGAAATGGAGAATTAAGTGAGTTCACATTCTTTATGTAAAAAAAACCTCTGTATACAAATAGGATTTTTGTCATAGTATATACTTGTAACAAATGTAAGTTAGTTTTCCATTTTGATCTGTCAACAAACCCCTGAAGGTGGTGAACAAACATCTCCTCTATGGACTCCTAGGCCCCCTTTTTTTTTGTCAAAAACATTATGCTTCAAATTTGAAGTTGTTAAAGTAACAAAAATATATTTTTTTATTATAGCATTATGAAGAAATACACCTACATTACATCAGAAACTAGAATTTTATAAAAAATGAAAATACTGCCTTTAAATTGAGTTAAATAAATTTGAAAATACATGTTAAATTAAATTAAATACATAACCTTTACAATTAAATACATAGAATTGGTACCTTGAATTGGTTTAACTGTACTTTATATGAGACCTTAGACTTGTCATACACAATGTTAATCGTGCATTCTTCTCTTAATAAGAGCATATGTCAAACTTAAGGAAATGTTATATTACGTAAAATAAGTTACAGATGTATCATAATTGAGCATGTAAAGTGGGGGGGGCAATATGATGAAATGTTATTGTATAATGATACAGTTTGTGAACGTGACTAACTGCATGTTGCATTATATAGAGTGTAACTAGTCCTGCTTAACTGGATGAAGTGCAGCACATTTGAATGAAATCTAATAGAATCTGTCTCTACTGATGCATTTTGTCTGCGATCACATGTATTGTGATAAATTGTGTTTCTTGAAAATGTCTTTAAATATTGAAATATAATATTTGTACAGTATTGCCCACTCCTAATGCAAAGACACTGAAACTGGAGCCTTTCTGTTAAATGTTTAGATTAAACATTTGCATTAAAATCCCTAAATACATAACCGTAGAACATGTTGCCTTTTATTGTCCATCATATGATTATATAGTTTATGGGTCTTTCGTTGACCTTACCAGCATTGACAACAAATCACTGTCATTTTCATTAACTACTTTGTCACTTAAATACCTTAGAACCCAGAATGTAACTATAATACCCTTAGAATATAACTATAAGTGCAGGAGTAGAAGATTGTAAAAGCTGTACATTTTTTCCCACAGCTTGTTGCCCTGGCTACAGTTGGACGATGATGTGCTGTATCTGTCTCAGGCAGCAGACATTGGGGCGTACCTTCTCAGGGGCGCTGAGGGAGGAAGGTTCCAGCGTAACAGAGTGAGTCTGTTTTCAGGACACCAGGAGGATGTGTGTCGTTTCACCTTGACAGATCGACATCTTGTTAGTGCTGGAGGGTAACTATCTATCTGTCTATCTCTTTAGACCTACATTTCATTTGCAAAGATACACTTGAAAAACCAAACCAGTATTTGCTGTGACCACCCTTAGCTTTTAAAACAGCATCAATTCTCTTGGTGCAATGGTGTGCAGTTTTTGAAGGTCCTCAGCTGGTATGTTTTCCCAAGCATCAGGAAGAGCCTGAAGCAGTTCTTCTGAAGAATTTGGTTGACGCATTAGCTTCTGTCTTTTCATATAAGCCAGACTGACTCAATGATGTTGAGATTATGGCTCTGTGGGTTACCGTGCCATGTGCTGTAGGACTCCTTGTTCTTCTTTTTGCTGGAGTCCTTTATGAATTTGGCCGTGTGTTTGGAGTTATTGTCATTCTGGAGAATGAACTTGAGACAAGTCAGATACCTCCCTGATTTCAATTGCATGAATCTGCATGTTACTTCTCAGCACTAAAGGGGCCATTAAATTGAACCAAATCACCAACTCTATATGCGGAAATACAGCAGATTTACAGGAGGTAAATCTGCTGGGAACCTCCACCATTCTTCACTGTTGAATGCAGACACTGATCCAAGCAGTGCTGTTCAGTCCTTTCGGCGGGAGCTGCCTTGTTTGGAGCCAAAAAATCTACAATCTTGCCTCATCTGTCCAGAGCACCTGCTGCCATTGTACAGTACCCAGTCATTGTGTTTTTGTGCATAGGGTCAGTTACTTGGCTTTGTTTCACCCTTTTTAAATTGCAACTCTTCCATGAAGACCACTTTTGACAAGACTTCTCTGTGCTGTAGATTGGTGTACCACTGCCCCAATGGCTTTTAACTAGTGCTGAAGCTGAGAGTTGTGCTGGCATATTATAATTTCGAGGAGAACTACTGAGGTACTTCAAATGTTCTGCATTCAGTTTCTGTGGCCAACAACTGCGATCCTTGTCTTCAACTTTTCCTGTTTATATATATATATATACACAGTGGGGCAAAAAAAGTATTTAGTCAGCCACTGATTGTGCAAGTTACTTACTTAGAAACATAAGAGAGGTCTGTAATTTTCATCATAGGTACACTTCAACTATGAGAGACAAAATGAGAAAAAAAAATCCAGGAAATCACACTGTAGGATTTTTAAAGAATTGGAAAATAAGTATTTGGTCAATAACAAAAGTTCAACTCAATACTTTGTAAGATGATCTTTGTTGGCAATGACAGAGGTCAAAACATTTCCTGTAAGTCTTCTCCAGGTTTTGCAAACACTGTAGCTGGTATTTTACCCATTCCTCCATGCAGATTGGTCCTCTAGAGCAGTGATGTTTTGGACTTTTAACTCCCTCCACAAATTTTTCTATGGGGTTGAGGTCTGGAGACTGGCTAGGGCCACTCCAGGATCTTGAAATGCTTTTTACGGGGAGCCACTCCTTTGTTGAACGTGAGTGTTTGTTTGGGGATCATTGTCATGCAGGAAGACCCAGCCATGTTCCATCGTCAATGCTCTCACTGATGGAACAGGTTTTTGGCTTAAAATCTCACGATACATGGCCCAGTTCCATTCTTCCCTTAAACAGGATCAGTCGTCCTGTCCCCTTTGCAGAAAAACAGCCCCAAAGCATGATGTTTCCACCCCCATGCTTCACAGTAGGTATGGTTTTTCTTGGGATACAACTCAGCATTCTTCTTCCTCCAGTTGAGTTTTTAACCAAAAGTTCTATTTTGGTTTATCTTATCTGTCCACATGATATTCTTTGGTACCAGCTCTCTGCAGGCCATTCATCAGGTCCCTCCGTGTAGTTCTGGGATTGTTGCTCACCGTTATCATGATCATTTTGACCCCACGGGATGAGATCTTGCAGATCGAGGGAGATTATCAATGGTCTTGTATGTCTTCCATTTTTCTTACAATTGCTCCCACAGTTGATTTATTCACACCAACCTGCTTGCCTATTGTAGATTCACTCTTCCCAGCCTGGTGCAGGTCTACAATTTTCTTCCTGGTGTGCTTCAACAGCTCTTTGGTCTTGGCCATGGTTGAGTTTGGAGTCTGACTGTTTGAGGTTGTGGACAGGTGTCTTTTATACAGATAACGAGGTCAAAAAGTGTGTCATTAATACAGGTAACAAGTGGAGGACAGAAGAGCTTCTTAAAGAAGAAGTTGCAGGTCTGTGAGAGCCAGAAATTTTGCTTGTTTGTGGGTGACCAAATACTTATTTTCCACCATGTGTTACAATTAAATTCTTTAAAAATCCTACAATGTGATTTTCCTGGATTTTTTTTTTCTCATTTGTCTCTCATAGTTGAAGTGTACCTGTGATGAAAATTACAGACCCCTCTCATCTTTCTAAGTAGGAGAACTTGCACAATCAGCAGCTGCCTAAATACTTTTTTGCCTCACCTTGGCTACCCAACATTTTATTGCGTAGCCCAGGTCAACAACTCCTTAACACACATATCTGATCAGCCAATCACATGGCAACAACTGAGTGCATTTAGACATTGGTGCTAAATGGGCTTTTCTGAGTATTTTAAAAATTGTTGATCTACTCGGATTTTCACATCCAGCCATTTGAACTGCTTACAGAAAGTGGTCTGAAAAAGAGAAAATATCCAGAGAGCAGCAGTTCTCTGGGTGAAAAACACCTTTGAGCTGACAAAAAGCTACAGTAAATCACATAACCACTCGCTACAACAGAGGTGTGCAGAAATCATCTCTGAATGCAAAAGAGCAACAGCAGATGGGCTACAGTAGAAGAAGACGACATCAAATGCTACTCCTGTCAGTTAGGAACAGGCAACTGAGGCTACAGTTCTCACGGGCTCACCTAAACTGGACAATAGAAGATTGGAAAAATGTTTCCTGGTCTGTTGAGTCTTGATTTCTGCTGCAACGTTCAGATGGTAGACTTAGAATTTGGCATAAAACAACTTGAAAGCATGGATCCATCCTGTTTTGTTTTAGTGGTTCAGGCTGCTGCTGGTGGTGTAATGGTGTGGGGGGATATTTTTTTGGCATACTTTGGGTCCTTTAATACCAACACTAATGGGGCATAAACACCCCAGCCTACCTGAGTATTGTTGTTGACCATGTCCTTCCCTTTATGACCAATGGTGTACCCAACGTCTGATGGCTAGTTCCATCAGCTCAAATTAACTGTATTGTATTAAACTACATTATACTATATTAAACTCACTGGTTCATACATCTGTACAATACAACTCCAATAATGCATATAATGACATATACGGTGTGGATTTTCTAGGGGTCTGGAACGGATTAATTCAATTTACTTTATTCCTTATGGGAAAAATTTGCTCGGTGCTTGTCGTTTTCAGGTCTCAACAAGCCTTCTGAACCGAGTTAACGTCGAGAACAGAGGTACCACTGTAGTTCTGTTAGATGCACTCACATTTACTCTTTTGGCAGTGATGGGAAGATCATCATCCATGAAAAAACACGGGGTTATTCAGCAGCATATTACGGCCATGACCAGGAGGTGAACTGTATTGACAGCAGGGGCGAATTGATTATCAGTGGCTCCAGAGACAAGACAGCTAAAGTAAGAAAAGTTGTGAAAATACACTCTCCATCACAAATAATGAAGGATGTTTTGATTTATTCAGAATAAGAGAGCAAAGTAAGCTGATCCTACCTTTGAGTACATGATGGATAATTTAAAGGCAGTAATTAATGACTAACACAGTGTTTATTAAACCTGTTTTGGGGGAACCCCAGATGGTTCACATGCTAGGTTGTATAATTTAGGATTTTAGGAGTTGGAAGAATATTAACGGTTACTTCTTGTGTATTACTAATGTGCTTTTGCTAATATTGTCTGTTATCCTAAATAATATTGTGTTTACTTTTGAAGATATTGTTGGCTAAATGGCTCAATATTCTCTAGATGTGGGCATTAAATCCAGACCGAATTGGCAAGTGTCTTCATACAATCCCTACTCATGACCGAGTGTGGTCAGTCGCCATCAGTCCCTCTTTGTGGTAAGCCCATGTTCTCCTTTTACTTTTTTCCTGGTAGAATGGGTTGTTCTCTCTTCTCAGTCAGATGTGTGCATTGCATGTGTGTTTAAGAGTCTGAGCAGTTTTCCAAAAAAAACGTCCATAATCATTCAAAGACTTTCAACATTTTAGATCTTTTGCTTAAGAACCACAGCGATGGGTGCTCAGGTTTCACAGCGGTCAATACAATAGCCCACGACCACAGAAGCCACGGTTACAGTTAACTTAATGGCTCCTTTCTGCCAGGTCAGACAGAAAATACAGGATTGATTGGCTGAAGGAGGGGAGGCCAGGCAGGGGATGGACTGGTGTCCTGTCCAGGCCACGCTTATGCCTGCACCCTTTCTCTGGGGAAAGGTGCCTGAGCCTTTGTGACCCTGATCAGGAAAAGTAGGGTGAATGAACTTGTTAATTAAAGGTAATTCACTTGCCAATTAATTGTGTCCATGATATGCTTTCCTTCTTTTTTTGTGTTTCCTGGTTCTTCACTGTTGTTTTTTTTCCTAATACTCCTGACCGCTGAGTCATCATAAGACCCCTAATACCACCTCCTGTCTCTCATCAGGGTAAATTTGAGATTATATAAATAAAGAATGTATCAAATGGTGAGGATAAGGGGGTGGAGAGCAACGTTACGGATAGAGGGGTGAAATTGTCAGGATAGGGTGCACTAATGCAGGTGGCTTCACTCTTTTTTTCCATGTACCCTTCAATTTATAGCCTTGCAATTGCTTTGAAGTTGGTTAGCCAACATCTCTGAAATGCAGATGGAGAAGAACCCCCTGGTTCTTAATGCTTTAAAAGCAGAATTGTGCCCCCTCATGGTGTAGAACACTGTTTGACCGAGTTGACTCTGTCTTATGCTACGGTATATCTGCATTCTGAGTGCAAAGTTAAGTAGTGACACAGACAGCAGTTTTTCCCTGACTTCTGTAGTGACACTGAATGAGAATTATCACATTTTAGAACCGGTGATCAGCTTTGAAAAGGAAACAAGGAAATTTCCCAGCGTAACAGAATGCTAAACGTTATGTTTAAATAAAACTACAGTTAGCTGATGTGACAAGCCGATTAAAACTGTGAGGGGAAAAGTAAGACAAAGGCAGTGGAGGACACAAAAGGGGGTAAACTGAGGCAGGATATAATGTCGAAGCAGGGTTGCCTTCACTGCTGCTGCCTTTGATTGTTCAGCCATGTATACACCCACACACTTAATGACACACAGCCACATGAAGCTGTAACTCTAGCACTTCACCTGCCTCTAAGTGGCACGCAGCTGATCTATCAAGCACACCTTCACACCGCTGCCGAATGAATTGAATAATCGTGCACTGAATGCAGCTAACGGACAGCGCTTGTCTTTTCATATTCTTTTTCATCATCTTCCTTCATATTTTCAATCTGTGTGCAACCGAAGCAAAAGCAGTAGCTCATTGCTGATTTATCCTCTCAGCTAAATTATTAAACCCTGGTACCCTGATCGTTCAACCACGAATTTAGATTTCTGAATAAGAAACGATTATCCACATCATTAATTATCCAATTTGATGGCTGAAATAGCAGACCTCTGAAACAGACTGGTGCACCCAAATAATGGGCCACCCTCTTTTTAATATAATGACAATAGAAGAAGTTAATTAAAATGCCCTGAAAGGTGTCAACTAATCTGTAAACCATTTTGCTGTGTAACACGTCTGTTTGTAGTAATGGTGTGGGAAGGGGCTAATACAATAATGGCTGAAAAGATAACCAGAATTATTGTGCCCCATATTGAAGTCATGTTTATTATTTCCCAATTACTCCAATTTATGAACAGTTTGATTATTGCACATGGTATCATTTGAGGTCAGTATATTCTTTTACGTATTACTTTATACTGAACATCTGTACATTGTACTCACTTAAGTGTGTAGTTTATTTTACTGATGGAAGACTGCTCCACATTCCCATTAAGTATATCTGTTAACTAAGACAAAATTGGACAGTAATTAAGTAATAAATAGTCTCCATAGTATTCTAACAGTCAGTTAAAACCTATAATTTGTGATTTATACAGAAACTGTAAACAGCCTGGTCTTGTCTTACATAATTTACTAAAACCCTTAAACAATCACACCACTGACATAGTTTCATTCACAATCTTGTTGCTAAATCAGAATAAAATTCACTTGCATTATACGTGGTTTAACAAGGAAAAGTGGTAGAAATGAAACAAGTGGTCCAGTTAAACAGCTGTCTAATTGTCCACTTGTTATTCTCATAACAGTGTTTAATGAATTGTTTTCTCATATTATTATTATTATTATTACAGTTGCAATTATGAGGTTAATAAACAGCTTATTATAAACTTGTCAACACTTAATAGTTGTCAAGATGATATGTAGAATAGGTAGCATGAAAAAGAGCAAGTCTTTTACTATTCAACATACCAGTATAATTGCAGTACAGTTTATTTTTTATTATTTTTGTTGCAACCACAAGGTAAAACTGAGAAAATTGTACTTAAAAATATTTTGACGATGGTTTCAGAGTGTTACAGAAAGCTGATTGCAGAATGTGTGTTTTACTCTGGGAAGCTGAGTGAGGACGAGAATGGAGCCCCTTGTGTTGCAAATGTAATTGTTCCAGCTTCACGCCTGAGGTATCTAAAGAACAGGGAGTGAGACAGAATTCACAGAACTGAGCGACAGGATCCCAAAGAAAAGGAGAAGAGAGAAAGAAAATTAGTGTGGGTGTAATTCTAACACTCACATGTTGTAGATTGTGCCATGTGTAAAATAGTATGACGAAATGCAACAGTGGGGTTCTCGTTTGTTATACAGTTAACTTTTCTGTACATGTTGAGGACTTATCTTTGTTTTTTGTCCACCCGTTGCCAAGGTTAACTCTTCTCCATCTCATATCTCTTTGCTGTGAACACGATTGATCTCAGCAGTGTTCTGGTTAGCCCTTGTCCTGGGATTGCTTCTCACAGCTGAATGTATTATTGTGCTATTCATGACTCTAGCTGTATTGTATTGAATCATCTGCTGAGAAACCCATCTGCAGTTTCAGAAATTGTTTTAGTCTGACTTTGAAGTCATGTGAGTGTATTAGATTAGTAGGACATGAGAACTTCAGCAGGGAATTTAGCTTTCACAAGTGATATTGTTTTTTAGCTGCTCCCTCTGAAAGTCCCTGAATGTAATGGGTCCTGCTTCCCTTTAGTTGCTAGCTACTATGTCTGTTATTTTTACGTGTGAATGTACAAAAGTTACTAAAAGCAGCAGAAATAATTCGCCACTTGTGATGGTGGTGCTTTGGTCTGACACTCCTATATCCAGTGTAACTTTCCAAGAAGTACTGCCTTATCATTTGTTTCCCACTGAACATAGAGCTGGGCAAACTCTCAAAAAAAGCTAGTGCACAAAGAACACTATGTGATGTGATGACATGAAAATGATTATTAAAACCAAATACTCAACAATGCCCCAGTTACTTTGTGCAGCTGTACATATGACATTGGGTGTGATTTAAAAATAAAAGTCTTTGTCTTACGTTTTAGTAAATAAATGCTTGGTTTATGAAGATGATTCAAGGAGAACGTTTGAGTCATAATTGGCCTTTGGTTTATAAATGTATTCTTAATGAGGAAATATTTACAGTCCTTTTAATGGCTATTAGTGTAGAAAACCAAAGCCATTCATTTAAACTTTTAAATATACATCAGAAAAAGATGGGACAGTATGGAAAATGCTAATTTTTAAAAAATGCAGTGTGTCTTACAATTACTTTGACATTTATTTAATTGCAGACAGTATGGCCCCAAGATAATTCATGTTTGGAATGGTCAACATTATTTCATTTCTTTATATACATCTCTGTCTGCATTTCAGGCCTGCAACACATTCCAAAAAAAAAGTTAGAATGGCAAAGCATTTACCATTTTGTAATGTTGTAATGTAATTCCTTCTCACAACAATTAAAAGGTGTTTTGGTACCAAGGATACCAAGCGATTTAGTGTTATCTTGTATTATTTTTCCTGCAAACACATCTTAAGATGTTCATCAGTACTTCAAAGTTCTCCACACATTCTGTCCCTTTGTAATGTCTTTGTAATGTGTGCAGCATGTGGTTTTGCATTGTCGAAAACTGAATGGACGTCCCTAGAAAAGGGATGTCATCTTGGGATGTCATCTTGAAGGCAGCTTGTATTGCTCTAAATCTCAATGTACTTTTCAGAGTTAATGCTGTCGTCACAG
Organism: Ancistrus triradiatus; assembly: GCA_025084515.1. Lineage (NCBI taxonomy): Eukaryota > Metazoa > Chordata > Actinopteri > Siluriformes > Loricariidae > Ancistrus > Ancistrus triradiatus. The sequence continues at coordinate 55,743 of JAJAGP010000833.1, read as the reverse complement.
AGGTGTACATTACCTTTGGCACTGACACAACCCTAAACTATAACAGACCCTGACTTTTGGACTTGTTGCTGATAACCTTCTGGATGGTCCTTTTGGTCTTTGGTCCAGAGCACACGGCATCCGTTTCGTCCAAAAAATATCTGGAATACTAATTCATCTGACCACAATACACTGTGACCACTGTGTGATGATCCATCCTATATGCCAGTAAGGCCAGAGAAGTCAACACCACTTCTGAACATGGTTAACATAAGGCTTCTTTTTTACACCGTAAAGTTTTAAGTGGCATTTGTGAATGTAACTCTGTATTGTGGTGCTTGACAAAGATTTGCCAAAGCAATCCCTTGCCCATGTTGTTATATCAGCTATTGACGAATTCTGGTTTTGATGCAGTGCCATCTGAGGGATCGGCAGTCACAGGTGTTCGGTTTTGGGCCGCACCCTTCATTGAATCACTTGTGATATTATGTACTATAGAGGGACAAATATGCCTTCCAATATTTCTTTGTGGAACATTGTTTTTAAAACTTCAATACTTATCTCATACATTTGTTGACAAACTGGAGATCCTCTGTCCGTCTTTGCTCCTCAAAGCCTCGTGAATACTGCTCCATGGTGGTTCATGCTGTCTGTAAAGAAATAAAACACAAAGTAAACCTAAAACATTCTGCGTTTTTTTTAAATTAGCATTTTCCATACTGTCCCAAGTTTTTCGGATTTGGAGTTGTAGCTTTCATCAGCTAGTATCAAATTGTGCCAATAAGCTTTACTATTTTTAATGTCATCTTGTGTATTTCTTGTTATTTGGTAGGAAGAATAATTGGCTAAGTAGTTATTAGTTTGTAATCAGTCTACACTCTACTCATTTTAAGAGAACCAGCCAATGGGCTTACTTTGATTTTATGGGTCAGGGAATGATGTAAACATAATTATGTAATAATAAGGTAAACGTACAGCACAGTGAAGCAGAAGATAATTGCAGCATACAGCTCCAGGTGTATGAGTTCAATCTTGGTCTCCAGTTAATGTTTATGTAGCGTTCTGTGTGAGTTTACTCCAGGATTTCTGCTGTCTCCCACCTTCTGCAAACCTACCAGTAGGTGGCTTGGCCACTTGTCCAAGTGTGTGATGTCCTGTATTCACACCTTGCAGTATGTATTCACAAGTGTCTCGGCTAGGCTACAGACCCACCATAACCCTTTACATGATAGTGCAGTTACAGAAACTGAATGATTGAACTACGTATAAGCACTGTATATAAGCTGTACACTGGGTATATTAGGTACAAGTAACCAGTAGAGTGTTGTGCCATTCATTTTTATTAAGGAGCCTTTATATAATATTTTGTGTAATGTAATATATAACTGTTTTCTTATTCAGTCAGGGAATATGTATGCCTGACCATTTTATGGGCTACCTTTTATGTAGCCCATTTAAAAATGTTCATCATACTCTTACTCAAATATCACTGTGTTAAGGTAAAACATAATGCTCTTGCTTCACTGACCTTACAGAACTTTATATTTCCTAATAAATTGATTTATTTTTGTTTTGCATTACTAGTGGTTGTAAAATTGTAAGGAACTTGTGAGTGCCTGACTAATAGTTGGTTAAATTGTTTCCTGTAATGTCAAACATGTGAGACCCTTCCTGACAAGATAGGGCTTGTTGAGTCTGGAAGACTATATCTAAGAGAAGGTAACTCTATCCAATGTGTGTGCACTCATCACAACAAATCATTTGTTCCCTTTGGTGTGAGGAACTCTCAGAGGAGCTACAATTACATTTGAAGTTACCTGACGTTGACAAAATTGAAGATGGTATTTGTTTTCATATGCTAACAACATTTAACCCTAAATTGACCTAACGTTACTTTTGCTGTGGCATCTAAATCTTCTGGGGAAATTTCCCGTAAAAATTATAGTTCTGAAATCAGGATGTGATGACATTAAAGGTACGGTAGTTATGGGAAATTCCTCCATACTACTTTACATACTCAGCACAACCACTGTATAAGCTGCAGGGTATGAGCTATGATCTATTAATTGCTGCAGCATGTTCATAAATTTTGTTACCACCAGTTGGTAGAAGTTGGTACCACCAGTGCTGGAAGAAGTCATAACAATTACAGTATAAGGGAGAAAGGTGTCTGATAAATGCTGTAAATGTATAAAAGAGTCATGTCATTGATCAGTGCATCTGTCCTCTGTCTAGATCTGAAGCATCTTCGTTGCTGACTGTAGATATATTGACCGTTCTTATTACAAGTGTCATTTAATAAGTACGTGTTACTAATTTAACATGGACTGGAAGTGCAAGTCTTGTACGCAAGTCTCGTATCGTCACCAGCTGATGCGTTGGCACGACCGGGAGCGCTTTGTGACAGGTGGTTTGTGTCAAAGAGCAGAGTAGACAAAGCATTAGGAGTTTTAGTGAATTTACGTTGATCAGGACATGGCCGATGGGATGGGGGGGATAGGGGGGAAGCCATCGAAGAGAGAAGCAACCCCAAGGAGAGGTGAGAAAGGCTCCTTTTTGGGGGAATCCGTTTTGTGTAGAGTTGGCCAAGCACAACTACAAAGATGTTGCATGGGTACTGCCTTTGAAACTTTCCAAAGAAAATGATTGTTGGATAAACCGCCCCCAAATCGCCTCTCTCTGGCAAGCGAAGGGAGCATGACCTCTGACCCTCAGTATCAAAGTACATGGAGACTCTCCCCTCTATGCTGCTCCAACCCCACCCGCCCCAATTTCACCCCCATTGCTCCACCCCACTCGAACAAAAAAGAGTAGTAAGAAAAAAACCCCTGAAATTCACATCTTTCATTCTGCCTTTCGTCCCTCTCGCTTTCCCTTTCTCTCTCTCTTTCTCAAGTCTAGTAGAGCGAACTGTGTCTTAGGAGTCAAGAATTCAATTAGTTTAAGAAAAAAGAGTGAAAGAAAGAAAAAAAAAAAAGTCTGCAACAATAAAGCGATAATGGACAGAATGTGCGTTCCCACATGTTAAATACAGGGCGCTTACTACTGAAAGCACTGCATGGGAGCTATAGCTTCTGACTGCAGGTGGTGTCCTGAATAATTGCAGTCAATATGCCCCTTCTATGCAGGCTTTGCAGAAGCAGATCATTAGGCACATGCCACATACAGGTGTTCCCTGGGTGCATTTGAGATGGAAACTTCTGGTACTTGCTAAAAAAATTTTCCCTTGGACACTGGGTGGTGAGAATTCGTCCTCATGTAGTGTTACAGATCACTGATGCTCAACCATCTATTTCTCTATGGAACTTTCAGGTTTACGTAATTGCAATAATATGTTCTGTTTTTCTTTTCCCGCTTTCTGCTGCTTTTTCTAGTCAGGTTCACAGGGCTTCATCACAGTGGGACACCAGGGTTGGGTAGGGGTCGCTGTTGCAGAGACGGAGGGAAGATCCTCTGACAGGTTTCTGCAGTGATGGGATTCACGAAAAGATAATTCATTATCAGTTAATCGTGTATCTCATGGAATAGGCTACCATTTATGTAAGTGAGGAGACGGCAAGATATCATAGATGAAATGTGATTGTAAATCCCAGGTGAAATTGGGGTATGAGCAGGATGGCTTAGAGATTATCTGGGGCAATGTAAGCTCCCATTGCATCTTGAATGAGACAGGTGACTAAAGTATTAATAAGGACAGTGGTTGTGTAAGCCCTGCCGAGATTCTCATGAATCTTCAGTTGTGTTTACGTCCAAACTGATCTGGGGATGTTCCACCCAGCTAAGCAAAAGGCGGTGTGTGGAATGTTCCTCTGACCTCAGACACAGGGGACATGAACAGAAAGCCAAAAGGTCTGTGAACTCGGGTGTGAGTTGAAGTGGGGGGGAAAGGGCGGGAGCGCAGGCACAGAAGGGGCGAGAGAGAGAAGGAGTGAGGGAGACCTTGCCTATTGTCCTTTTCAGAGCGATATAAATACATCATAAACCTTTTCAATTCAGACATATTTAGAGGCTGAGATGAAAGCACTTTTACAAACTAGATACATCCCCTCTTACAAAGCCAGGGGTCAACCATAACAAATGAACAGCCTCTTACTGACCCAAAGCTATCGCACTTAAAAGACACACTGATGTGCTGGGCTCACGCTCACATATGTACCCCAGTGTTACAAGATATTCAGAGGGGCTGGACTATTGTTTATGGGCTCACATTATTGATTTGTCTCACATTTGCAATTTAGTTAGTTTTTTTTATAGCATTTCATCTTTGGGTTATTTCATTTCATGCCATTTGATTATTTTAATGGGGATACTATCAATACAATATGAATACATATATTTACCTGTTCTACATATGTACTTATCCTGGTCAGAATATCCTGGTACTATCATTATTATTGATGTGTTTTTGTGAGCTGTATTGTCATGTACAGTATATACACTGATGAGGCAAGACATTAAAACCACCTTGTTCAGGTAGGTGATGCGCAGCGAATGATCTGCCCACATGAATCAATCACGGTTTCTCCGCAGAACATTACCCTGAACATCACATTCTTTCAACCGGCTTGTCTTCTTCCCACAGTGCGTCCTGGTGTCACTTTCCAATAGGTTAATGGTGCATAAATACTCGACCATCCACGTGATGGGGAAGAAAACTAGACTCATCAGCCCAGATGAGCTTCTTCCATTGTTCTGACACCTGTGTGCCAACTGTGGGCACTTTTGATGGTGGATAAGGGTTAGCATGGTGAGCTCTCTGACCAGTCTGTGACTAGTTGGCCCCGTACATAGCAGTGGGTGCTGCACTGTGTGTTGTGACACATTGCTCACTTGCCCTAAACATGACTTGTACCACAGTAGCTCTTCTGTCTATTTGGACTAGACAGGATAGGATTGTTGCTCTTGCGCGTCTACGAGCCTTGGGCACCAACATCTATCCGCTGTGTGCTCAAGACTCTTAACCACCACAGAACATATCCTTGAAATGAGACAAGGATATTTTATTGTACACGCTGCCATTTTTTGTGTGCCAAATCTGTCCAGTACCTCTTGCGTATGAGGGGTTGACTGTGTGGCTTTGTTCCTAACGTTGTTGTTGCTGTTGGAGTTCATCTCCCAGCAGGAGCTGGATTAAAGTTTGTGTGACCCCAGCACTAATTTCATGCTACACAGTACCTTAAATAATGATGTCAGCTGATTAGGTTACCAAAATGGTTTTGTTAGCAGTGAACCCCTGACATGTTCTAATGATCCTGAGGGGCACTGTGTTTATTGGGTTAGGGGAGTAGTGCGCACTGGCGGACTGTTTGTAGGGGGTAGCGTGGGCCATAGTGGTGTTAGGGGCCTCAGCGGCTGTGCTTAGTCCTCGATTCAAATGTGGGAGGGGGCAGTTATAAGGTCAAGATGGGAGGGGGACATATTAGGCGAGAGAGAGGCTTTGACCTTTTACAGCTATAATATCACTGGGGCGCCTTTTAAGATGAGTCAGAACTGATCTAAGGACAGTGTGCAGGGTTATGTGGAGGACAAAGTGCATTTAACTGAGGTGTTCTGATTTTCTCTCACTCTCTCTGTATCTATTTTTTCCATAACCAGGTTCAGTGAGGGATGAGTAATTGAAGTAATAGAGAGTAATAAGGGCTGGGAAGAGGGAGCTTGCTTTGCATCTATTGTATCTTGTGTCGCACTGGTTCAGAGGTCATGCAGCCTGCATATTCTATTATGACACACACCCTTCATTGGGGCAAATGAGTTTACCCAACAGTAATTAAAATGCCAGCACTGGCCCAACAAGCTGAATGCGGTTGATGGGCCACCGCTAACCGGGATGACAGCTGCCATGGCTGGCTCTGCCAATAGGCTTGGGGCCTAGAAACCATCTGAAGCTATCAGATACAGGAGAGCCTGTCCCATATCTGTCATTCTTTGCTGTCATCCATGGCATACATATTGTTTATAAATGATTAGCACAAGCTTTAAAGTAAATGTGATGCCTGTAATTTGTGTATGCGTGCCACCCTAAGTTGTTCGATGTTTCTTTAACTGCAAACTTGCCACTTAAATATCGTGAACAAGAAAAAGTGATCTTTAAAAAAAATGACAGGCTGTAGACCTTGTGCCATTGTAACATGTTATAAAAGGCAGCCTTTAAATTCCGATCACCGCTTCAAATGGTTGTGACGAAGGGTCACTGTCCCTCATTCTGTGTTTGTGCTCTGGGTTTAGAGTCAGACCCGAGGCACTAGAAAGCTTATTCACACAGGCTGGCTGTTAATTTGAGGCCACACTGGTGTTCCATTGTGGAGCCCATTTTTTTTGTTGGGGGCGGGCAAGCCCTCTGCTCGGGTGTTCTCTGGTAGTATGAAAGTATGTTAAAGAAAGACTGAGCATTTCAGTAATCAGCTTTGGAATTCATTGTGTGCAGTGAGTTTTAAATCTGTATGGTGTCTCAAGTTGGACACACATTTTTGATGTGTTAGCCAAAATGTTTACTTGTGTTTAATTTAGGCCTACGCAGACCCGTGTTTGGGAATGCATGCTCGCCATCCTTTGTCTTTATTAAGTTGGCATTAAGTCTAAGAAGCCAATTGGGAGGGAGAGAATCAATCCCAGCAGGGCGCTCAAGAAATACCTGTGCGCTAAAGCCATCACATTCCTAGTTGTTCAGTAGTGTGGGAGTCCTATTGTGTGTCTCACCTCCACACACAATACAGGGAGCGGTGGAGGCCTGGAGCCTCACCTGCCATTCCCATCTGTCCAGGAGGGCTCTAATCCCTAACTATCAGGCAGGTCAAAACCGTGGTGTACACACACTCGCATGCACTCAAACCCTCCTCCCTACCTGTTCCGACTAATTTTAACCTGTCATCCAAATCAAAGGGGGCACCAAAGTGTTTTTGTTTCTTTTACTTAGATCCCCTCCACACACACACACCCAAGCAGCTTGGTGAAAGAATGCACATCTTTGAACAAAGTCCGACAGTCTTACCGCTTAGTTCTTTAGCGCCTCCTATACTGTGCCAATTTTTATTGTGGGGGTGAAAATGGAGGCCAGATTTTTTTGATGTTGTTAAAAATGTTTAGGCTATAACAGTCAATTCTGTGATGTAAAGTAGTTCTAGAGGAAGATGAAGAGATGCTCAAGACTCTTAACCACAACATTGTTCAGCATTGTACATCATAATCTGTCCTCAGTATGACAACATGTATGACTGGTTGATATGTTTTTATTAAACAATTTTATTGTAATTATAAACAACTCATATATCTCTCTGTCAACAGCACATTTGTGATTGGAACCGCCTGCTGTGAAAAATATGCTCCTCTTTGGATATGGGACACAGAGAGGTACTTGAAGTTTCAATTTATAATAATTAAAAACATATCCCTGTTACATGAGCTGTCAATTGAATTAATGTGTAGTTTTTGGTTACTTGTTACTGTTCAATCTGTCCTGCTCTTAAATATATTCTTTGTAAATACACTGTGTTGTAAATGTTTGCACGGCAGACTTCTTCAAAGATGATGAACCTGTTTAAATCACATGACAAGTGTTCTTAGGTCTCCACATCCTTAACTATTTGTCAACTGTTTACACGAGTAAACTTAATATAATGATAGTTGTTCTATATCTTCTGATGATCACCATGACCATGCTTTGTGGAAAGTTCAAAGCTGTCTTCAGAATTCCTGTCATGAAAGGCCTGGCTTAAACCTGATACAACCTGACGGGCTTCTGTAATTCCCCTGCTTTACCTGCAGAATTCATCTTGTCAGTCCAAGGAAAGGAAAATTAAGAAGGGGAAAAATGGTGGGTTCCGGCACCAAATGACAAGGAAATCCGAGAAAGGTTGCTGGGAAAGGGGAGGGATGATTCTGTCTGTATTTCCCTGGGGATGACATATTACAAATAGAAAATTCAGACTTTTAGATGAGCAGTGGCTAAGCTGTGATTTGTGAAGTCAAAGTCAAATTTATTTCTGTAGTCCTTTTTACAGTGGAGTATTGTGTCAAAGCAGCCTTACAAATATCTAGGCCCAAAGCCCTAATTGAGCAAGCCTAGGCTGACAGTGGCAAGGAAAATCTTCCTAAATGTTATAAGGAAGAAATTTTGGGAAGACTAAGTCTCAAAAATGGACCCAAACTGCGTTGGCAGCCTATATTGTGTACAATGTAAGAATTAAGATAAGTTACCTAGTTAATGTTTATTGTAATAGTTTAATTAAACAGATGCTGAATATGAAAATGAAATGAAACATAATAATATGTAGACTATTTTAAATGAAAGAGAATACAATATTATGAAGAGTAAATAAAGTAGAGAACAAAAAACAATAGTATATATGAATAAAATATTGAATTAAAAAACTTGGAGAATATGCATATCTGCATTATTTAGTCCCGTACAGCCAGTGTAGGATCTCATGGCCTCAGTGGGAAAGTTTGTAGGCCTGAACTATGAATAGGAGTCAGCTTGATGCATAGCCTGTTTGTACAGTAGAATTAATTTGGGAATTTTGGGGAACTGCTGTGTTGTAGTCTCCACATTTGTGCTGTGAACACAAGTAAGATATGTAGACCAGAGACATGGCACAACTTGCATTCATGTTACAGTTTGTTTTTATTAGTTTTAGAAAACCTGTATAGAATTTCTTTAGATATTTTCGTGACGTCTGACATGGTCTCAGTAGCATCGTATGATCTGCCTTACAGCACAATGTAGGTTAGGTTAGATACGTTCTGGACTGATGTGTTCCCATCTGGTAATCAGGTGCACCCTGTGGGTAGCACAAAACCACCAGTCACAGGGGGTCGAGAAAGCAACCATGAGTGTAGGGGTGGTGCAATGGGGGCTGGCTGCGTGCGTATCCTTGTGCGACTCTTTTTTTTAAAACATTTCCCAGACAGACCACCAGCATATTCTGCAGACAGCCACTAGCAACATCAGAAAACACATTAGGGTGGCAAGAGTGTCAATGATAAAGGCATGCATCAGATCATAAACATAGTAGCCTTTTGAAACAGCAGACAGGTTATTGTGTAGTTGTTTTCTTGCAAATTGTGACACAGTAGCAGGACAAACTTACTTTCCAGCACTTTGTCGTGTGTAAAATAAACGTCTCATAAAGGTTCTCGGTCAGAAGCTATCTTGTTCTTCATAGGAGAACCAGTGGATTCCATGGTATTGCAAAAAAAATGAAACTGCAGAAATGTCGTTCACTTCAACCACGTAACTTATTAGAACATTTCACATTTCTTTAGCTGTGTGCAAAATACCAGGTTAGTATCATCACCGCTTGGGTTGAAGTGTTTAAATCATAAGGTCACAGTTTGAGATATCAGAAGTGTTCAGTCTTTTGTTTATCTGGTTACCTCAAGAACCACTTTAAGGATAATGGCAAGTGTCCCTGACATTTTTCTAGCATGTTCACAAAAGATGGGGGCACTGTTTTGAACAGTGCATGTTGACTGGGAGAGGAATAAAAGAGGAGACATGTACAAGCCAAAATAACTCACACCCTCATGTCTCAGCAGCACAGCTGACCAGCTGGTGGGAAACACACGGAGTAGTTGTGATGGAAAAAGTGAGCAACACAGAGCCATTGATAATGTTTTTTTTTTTCCATGCTCAGAATGTAGTCAAAACTAATAATTACTAGCAAGCACACATTGTGTACCCTGCTTCTACTAACATCATTACCTTAATGTCCAAAAAAATTTTTTTAAATGGCCTTCAAGGTCATATTTTGTGTCATTTATTGCGTCTGGGTTTTTTTTTCACCATACAGTGTAGTATTGATTTAGTTTGATTGATTCAGTGTAGTATCGTTGATTTTCAGTTCGTTTGACTGGATATTAAACTTTCCTTTTTGTTCCCATCTTTCTCCCTTGTCTGCACGGCTCAAAAGCCTGTGATCACCCCAAGTCCCACACAAGTGGTGCTTTAAAGACTCCCCTAACTTTTCATAAGGCCATCGGTCATGGACAAACAGAGAGAAAAGCCATCAAAGAAACACACAATTGCACTGAAATTCTTCACATTCTTCCCTGAAAGAGAAGGTTAAATGCCTGGATCTAGCAGGAGCTGTGTTTTACAAATTACAATCTCATTGTTTTTTAATAGAACGCGTGTAACATTTAAAAGTCTCCATTGTCCCAGCCCCCTGACATTCCATGCTGAGCTTTTTCTTCCCTTTTCTTTCATTCTCTCTTGGCTGGCGGTTATTTCAACCCTTGGCTAAATTGGTTAATGAGCAGACGGCAATGCTATTTCTGTTTGTTTTAGCCACTGAAAACCCCAGCAGGGCTCTTTATGTACCCATCTCACATCCTTTCAGGGCACTGACTGTTTCCCATAGCTTCCCTCTGCCAGTTTACCCTCTATACTTAACCTTACAAGAGCTTCACTGCAAAATTACCTTTTTCATAGCTCAAATACCCTAAAAAATGCCGTAAGCCTCTCCCTTTTACAAAATCCATCAATTCATTAAAGGTCGCTTTCAGACGGTATGTGTGTGGCCCAAATGGCCTTGGAGAAAGTAGGGATTGCAGAAGCGACCAGCCCCTCCATTTTGCTTCATGGCCCCAAGACCATAACTCTCAACTAAGCATTAACACGTGTCATTCTTTATAGCCCTGAATTAGTATTTAACAGCTTTTGTACAATATCTGGACATAAAAAAGACTTGGCTACTTGTCACCTTTTTATTAGACTACTCTGGAAATGTCACTCAAAGAAAGGCTATTGATAATGCACATAGAAATAAACGGATGCTTTTACATATTTATATATAGGTCGACAGATGGATACAAAATAATTATTTTCATTTTTGTATAACAGAAGTATAAATGAGATTTTGGCCTTAAGAACTCTGGTTTAAATATTTCCAGAGGTCTGAGAGGATTAGGGTGAGGTCGAAAGCCTCTGGGGAGTGCCTTAAAACAACTGAAAATATAAACCATTTTGCCTCTAGTTTGTCTTGCTGCATTTGGTGGTAATTTTGTCTGTGTGATCTCTTTAGCAGGTTGCACATCACAAATGCTTCTAATTTGTCTGTGTGTAACTTGTGAGCTCTCAGCTCACACACAAGCCTGGATGTTAGACATCACTTCCAGTAGCAAAAAGCAGTCAAATAAGGCATGATAAGCGCTTATTATTTCTGCTCACTGGGTATGTTTGGACAGAGAAGCTGCTACTTACGTGTGTACTAAATACAATTATGCAAGTGAGAGGAAAGCATGCATGAGCAGACTATGCAATATGTATTATTCAACTAGGAGTAATATTAGAAGAGGTGGTATTTTATATGCATGAAATATTCATGAGGGCCAGTGCTAAATTTATGAATATTTAACCTTTTATATGCTGTTGTTGATGAGAAATTATTTGTGATATTACAGCTGCATCATACTACAACCAAACTGCGTTGTGATTTGAGCAGCTTTCTGTAGAACCCCAATCCGAAATGATCGAAATATGTAATATACCTGTACATATAGAGTACTGTGCAAAAGTCTTACGACAGCATTAGATTAGACATAATGACCATGTATAATTATTTCCTAGTCTCTTTGTTAGAATACAAAATCAGAAAATACAGGACATTTAGTATTTAGTGTGATCTCCACTTGCACTTGAGCAGTAGCAGCATCTGGCAGCTTCATTGGGATGCCAGCCGAAGAAGCTTGGATTAGGAATGGTCTTTTTGGAAGGGTAGCAGTCAAGAAAACTCTTTTTAGGAAAGGGGAACAGGGTGAAAAGGCTAAGATATGCTAAAGCTCACAAAGAGGTCATTGACAGTTGCTTTTGGTCTTTTTATATATAAACTAGGATAAAGCTGTACATAAGCCAAGGATGTAAAGGACTACGTGGTCTTATTAGTATGCACCACTGTTTACCATAAAACAATGAATTAATGACATAAGTGTGTCAGTTGAAAGTCTAGGTATGTTTATACTACCGTAATGCATCTTCTTAACATGTGTTTAGTTGAATGGACATCTTATCACAAGTCACAATGTGACTGTTCCTCCCTAACAGTAAGCAGTTATTTTATTTCAGGATTGTAAAACGTCAGAGTTCTGAAATGGTGACATTTTAAGACTAAGTTTTCTTGTCTTTGAGTCCGAGTAACCCTGCTTACGAAATACAGGCAATCCCTCTACTAATAAGTGTCTTCTTTCAAACATGTTTAAGCTCTTTTTCATAATAAACAGCTTTCAGTTAGTCAAATCCAGGTATGGTTTCACCTGACATTTCCCGAGTGCTCAGAGCTTTTCCAACATTCTTTGTGATGCTGTCAGATGAGACGCTGGGCCGGCTGTGGAAGAACAAGGCTGGCCGGCATGCAGATGCAGCAATTTGAAAAATTACACGGTTATCCTCCATCCTGTAATCTTCATAGGTCCTCTCAAAGAAAAAAAATGGCACACATAAAACCTGTGACCTAACAATTTAAGAATCCTGGTGTTTGCTCCTGTTCATGGAACAGTGCTATTACTAGCTTTAAAATCAGAGCACAGATGTGAGGACTTCTTTTACGATGCTTGTTTTTCTCGCTTCACGCTTTGACATTTGCAAAGGGCCAAGCAGACACCGGATGTGCCATATTGATGCGAGTTTACACATTTTCCTTAACCAGTTCATAAAACTGTGTGAGGTGAGCTGCTTTAATGAGGCTTGTTTTCTCAAAAATCAATTCTCTATTTCAGTTGTTCAGTACTCTATGAATGGAGGTAGCTGATAAGCTGCTGTTTTAGCAGCGAGGGGTAAATGATGGGTTCGTGCTTAACATAGACACCTATGGGCCAATGGGCCGGTTTGTCTTTTAGGCCCACCAGGGGTATTGCCTTTAGTGCTGGAGGCCTATCTTTTAAAAAGCTTGTGTCTAATAAGACCCCCCCTGCCCTCCTCAGAGCGAAGGTTGGGGATTACCAGTCTGCCCTTGGTGAACAAGCGCACAGGAGACCCCAAACGTGGGGGGCGGTCGCTATGGTCATTGGTCTCCTCTAAATAGTTGCTAGGGACCAGGTATCAAAGGTCCACAAGTTGCACACAGTCACGGTCATGGAGGGAATTAAACGGCAACAATGAAATTGTTATTCTACAATAATCTGGCTTCTGCGGTGTGGGCTGGGGAGGCAAGGAGGGCGCAGCAGGCCTGTTCAGCCTGTGATCATAGGAGCGTGGTGCTAACACAGCCCCCCTGCCTTCTTCTCCTCTGTCCCTCTCTTCTCTATGTCCTCTTTTTTTCTCCCATACACA
>JAJAGP010000833.1:0-37500 GCA_025084515.1 Ancistrus triradiatus | reverse complement strand
GGCTTGTTTTGCTGCATCTGGGCCAGGACGGCTTGTCATCATTGATGGAACAATGAATTCTGAATTAAATCAAAGAATTCTAAAGGAAAATGTCAGGACATCTGTCCATGAACCGAATGTCAAGAGAAGGTGGGTCATGCAGCAAGACAATGACCCTAAGCACACAAGTCGTTCTACCAAAGAATGGTTAAAGAAGAATAAAGTTAATGTTTTGGAATGGCCAAGTCAAAATTCTGACCTTAATCCAATTAAAATGTTGTGGAAGGAGCTGAAGTGAGCAGTTAATGTGAGGAAACCCACCAACATCCCAGAGTTGAAGCTGTTCTGTACGGAGGAATGGGCTAAAAGTCCTCCAAGCCGGTGTGCAGGAGTGATCGACAGTTACAGGAACGTTTAGTTGCAGTTATTGCTGCACAAGGGGGTCACACCAGAGAGGGAAAGCAAAGGTTCACGTACTTTTGCCACTCACTAATATGTAATATTGGATCATTTTCCACAATAAATAAATGGCCGAGTATAATATGTTTATCTCATTTGTTTAACTGGGTTCTCTTTATCTACTTTTAGGACTTGTGTGAAAATCTGATGATGTTTTAAGTCATATTTATACATAAATATAGAAAATTCTAAAGGGTTTACAAACTTTAAAGCACCACTGTATGCTCCACCGAGATGTGGAGAGTCAGAGTGGAGAGAATGTGATATGCACCTTAGTGACAAATGTTTCCAGGATTTCTATATTCAGCCAGAATATTTTACAAGAGTATATGTCAGTCACAAGTCACAAAGATTTTGGTAGGATCGAGATTAGGTGACCTCAAGTGTATTTATTGTTTATTTACAACATAATTTCTTTCTTTAACAGGAAGTGTGTGATGGAATGGGAGGAGCCCCACGACAGTGCTCTTTACTGTATCAAAACAGATAGGAATCACATGATCGCCAGTGGCTCCTCTTACTATGGAGTGGTTCGTTTGTGGGACAAACGACAAACTCGCTGTTTGCAAGTAAGAATCTGGGTGTGTACTTTTGATATTTGTAGAATTTGTGTTCCTCTGTTTGATTTTATTGTTTGATTGCAGATGTTCCAGCTGAGCTCCATCACCAGCAGTCCGGTGTACAGTCTGTGCTTCAATGCCACACACTTGTACGCTGCTCTAGACTCGGCTCTCTATTCACTGGACTTCAGAACATCAGGGTCCAGGAGATAGAACAAAGCAACTCTTAAACACAGCCACTCCCAACATGTGCCTTGAGTTTAAATCTGCACATCTCCTGGCTGTGGTCATTAAACTCTCTGAGATTTCAACTAGACACTTCTGGAACCCAGTTAAAATATTTATACCCAATGTGGCCTTGGATTTGTGCCACAAACAGCAGATAGCCACCATTTCTTCACTTCTATCACTGGCTATAGAGAGGGATCAGAGTTCACGACCTTCTGTGGCCTGATCCTTAACAGACTTAACACATTGCCAGTGACCTTTGCGATTCCTAAAACAAACACTGTTTAGAGCTGCCAGACCTGACTTGTTGGGGTTAATGCTGAAACAAAAACATATACAGTAGCATGATCATTTAAGTTTGTGTTTGAATTTTTTTCAACAGCAAATTGGTTTAAATCTGAATTGGCTTGGCTTTTTTTTGGGTGTGGGTTTTTCTCAGAATTGTTTATTCTGTGGATGACATCCAAAGACATATTGCATCATTCTTGACAAATAAAGATTTTATATTGATAACAGTTATTTATCACCTAACGCCATGGGTCTCCAAGCTTTGTTTTGGTACTATTCAAATTCTGTAGCATGTCTTCAGATGTAGGCCATTTAAAGCAGCCTACAGTTTACATTTACTCCACTTGTAAAAGAAAAATACATGACATTCCCAAAAGTATGCCCATACAGTGGGGCAAAAAAGTATTCAGTCAGCCACTGATTGTGCAAGTTCTCCTATTTAGAAAGATGAGAGAGGTCTGTAATTTTCATCATAGGTACATTTCAACTATGAGAGACAAAATCCAGGAAATCACATTGTAGGATTTTTAAAGAAGTTAATTGTAAATCATGGTGGAAAATAAGTATTTGGTCATCCACAAACAAGCAAGATTTCTTGCTCTCTCAGACTTTTAACAACTTCTTTAAGAAACTCTTCTGTCCTCCACTCGTTACCTGTATTAATGGCACCTGTTTGACCTCGTTATCTGTATAAAAGGCATTTGTCCACAACCTCAAACAGTCAGACTCCAAACTCAACCATGGCCAAGACCAAAGAGCTGTTGAAGGACACCAGGAAGAAAATTGTAGACCTGCACCAGGCTGGGAAGAGTGAATCTACAATAGGCAAGCAGGTTGGTGTGAATAAATCAACTGTTGGAGCAATTGTAAGACATACTAGACCATTGATAATCTCCACGCAAGATCTCATCCCGTGGGGTCAAAATGATCATGAGAACAGTGAGCAAACATGCCAGAACTACATGGAGGGACCTGATGAAATGACCTGCAGAGAGCTGGAACCAAAGTAAAAATGGCTACCATCAGTAGCTGTCGACTACACCAGGAGGGACTCAGATCCTGCAGCAGGCTGGGAAGAGTGAATCTACAATAGGCAAGCAGGTTGGTGTGAATAAATCAACTGTGGGAACAATTGTAACAAAATGGAAGACATACAAGACCATTGGTAATCTCCCTCGATCTGGGGCCCCACGCAAGATCTCATCCCATGGGTCAAAATGATCATGTGAACGGTGAGCAAAAAATCCCAGAACTACACGGAGGGACCTGATGAATGACCTGCAGAGAGCTGGGACCAAAGTAACAAAAAGGCTACCATCAGTAACACACTACGCCGAGAGGACTCAGATCCTGCAGTGCCAGGCGTGTCCCCCTGCTTAAGCCAGTACATGTCCAGGCCCGTCTGAAGTTTGCCAGAGAGCATATCCAGAAGAGGGATTGGGAGAATACCATGTGGTCAGATGAAACCAAATAGAACTTTTTGGTAAAACTCAACTCGTCGTGTTTGGAGGAAGAAGAATGCTGAGTTGCATGTCAAGAACACCATACCTACTGTGAAGCATGGGGTGGAAACATCATGCTTTGGGGCTGTTTTTCTGCAGAGGGGACAGGACTGATCCGTGTTAAGGGAAGAATGAACGGGGCCATGTATTGTCAGCTTTTAACCCAAAACCTCCTTCCATCAGTGAGAGCATTGAAGATGGAACATGGCTGGGGTTGTTCCAGCATGACAATGATCCCAAACACACCGCTCGGGCAACAAATGAGTGGCTCCGTAAAAAAGCATTTCATGGTCCTGGTGTGGGGGCCTAGCCTAGCCAGGCCCCATAGAAAATTTGTGGAGGGAGTTGAAAGTCTGTGTTGCCCAACGACAGCCCCCAAAACATCACTGCTCTAGAGGAGATCTGCATGGAGGAATGGGCCAAAATACCAGCTACAGTGTGTGCAAACTGGTGAAGACTTGGAGGAAACATTTGACCTCTGTCATTGCCAACAAAGGTTATGTTATAAAGTATTGAGTTGAAATTTTGTCATTGTCCAAATACTTATTTTCCACCATAATTTACAATTAAAATCTTAAAAAATCCTACAATGTGATTTCCTGATTTTTTTTTTCTCATTTTGTTCATACTTGAAGTGTACCTATGATGAAAATTACAGACCTCTCTCATCAAGTAGGAGAACTTGCACAATCAGTAGCTGACTAAATACTTTTTTGCTTCACTGTACCCCTTCTAGAGTGTTTAGGTAACTTTAGTGCCTGTAAATCCACAAACTGTGAAATCAGTCATTTCTTTGTAGGCTGTCTTGGTCTGAAAACATGGGATTCATCTAGCCATTCAGATTTGATTTCAATTCCCATGTCTCGAACTGGTTTAGGGGAATTATGCCATCCCTCATCTGAGTAACTTCACCCATAGCTTGAGAACTACATATGCACTGGATGCTTTTATTATGCATTATTTTGAAGCTACTAGTTAAGCATTTTAACTTCTCTATTGTTGGCTGCACCGAACAACACAAATCAGTACATCAACCCCAGCTTCAGAGTACAGAAGAATTGAACGAATAAAGTTTATTTTGATTGCAAAGTTACAGCTTCAGTCAGCAAAAACTTGTAGGTATATGCTAAACCAGTCTGAACTGAGATAAAATACTTCTTAAGTCAAATAACGTGTAGTTATACTAGTTACATGTAGAAAACAGTAGCTAAGTAGCATTATAAACTCTGTACCATTTATTTATTAGCATATACAATTTCACTGACTTTCTTATCCTCTTGATCCTGAACAGTGTTGCGGGAGAGCCGGTGTCTAGATGGCAGCATAGGGCACAAGGCAGGAAGAACCTTAGACAGGGCGTCTATCCACCATAGGGCACATACAGACACTAAGGGCACTTTTAGAGACACCAGTTGACCTAACACATGTCTTTGGACTGTGAGAGGAAACTGGAGTAAACCCACACGGACACAGGGAGGACATGCAGACTCCACACAGGACCCAGACCCCTCCACCTGGGAATAGAACCCAGGACCTTCTTGCTGTGAGGCGACAGTGCTACCCACCGAGCCACTGTGCTACCCCATGTACATTTTCTATATTTTAAGTCGCCATTCGTGCTTTGATTCACATGTATAGAATTTAGTATGTAGGAGTCAGCCCCAAGAAGAATTGGTTCTGTAAATTGAGCCCAAAGAACAATTCCTCACACAAAAAACAAATCTCATCACATGTACAGTGTACACTGAAGTTATGTTGGTGTCAGTACTAAAAAACTGCCAGCTTATTAATATGAATGTTTAAGTACCTTAATACCTTTATTCATTCATTCACTGTCTTATCCACTTAATACTGATCAAGGTTGCAGGAAAACCGGTGCCTTTCTGGCAGCACAGGGCGCAAAGCAGGAACAACCCTAAACAGGGCACCCATCCATCGTAGGGCTACCTTAATACATTAAATTTAATTGTATCATTCAATTTATTATATCATTTAACGATTAGGGGAAGGATTTCAGACTCCTTTCCTAACACTGTGGGGTGAGCAGTGGCTCATTATCATTTAAAGCAGGATGCACTCAAAGTGATCGTTCTGAACGGTGTAGTTTAGACATTGTGAGAAGGTTGCTGAACAAAGCATTTCACAGACATTTCATTTAGACCCCAATAATCTTAACTTTTGGAAAGGGAGTATATAGGGTTGTACACTGCCTGGCCAAAAAAAAAAGCTCACACACTAATATTTGGTTGGACCGCCTTTAGCTTTGATTATGGCACGCATTCACTGTGGCGTCGTTTCCACAAGCTTCTGCAGTGTCACAACATTTACTTCTGTCCAGAGTTGCATTAATTTTTCCCAAAGATCTTGTATTGCTGATGGGAGGTTTGCACAAAGTCTTCTCTAGCACATCCCAAATATTCTCAAAGGGGTTCAGGTTTGGACTCTGTGGCAACCAATCCATGTCTGAAACTGCATCAGTTAAGGTTAAATGCCCGCTGAAACAAACACCAATGCAGTAATTATCTGATCGGTGGCTCCTTTTTTTACACTATTTAACCATTTGCTTAGTTAAATCTTTCTTTTTGGACAGGCAGTATATGTCACGTTTTATCTACTGTAAACAGGTGAATAAAGGTGAAAAAATCAATCATACAGTCATACAATCTCCATAGAAACCCCCTGGCAGTAGAAAACATGAAGCTGGATGCCGCCTTAGCAACAAATAAATGTTGTTAAATTACTAAAAATTGCATATGTGCTGCTATTCAAGCAGCAGCTCAGACAGGAAGAGGTAAACACTGGACCAAAAATTGCGGGTGAACTTGCCTATAAAAATTATATGTCCATCGAAAAGCGCATGTGAGTTGAAAAACAAGAGGACTCAAGAGCAGTGTAAATGCATTCTCTGAAATGCTTAATAACTCTATTCCATCTGCCACTCTAACAAGTAAAGCTGGGTTTGGCGTATCCCAGGAGAATACTACTATTGGCTACCATATTGCTAGGGTTATTTAGCGGATAAGATTTAATATCTATGATGTTGTACATCTTTTATGGTTTAGGTTAAGTTTATTCGTTTTAATTGAAGACAAACGTAATATAACAGCATACAGTGACATTCTAGAGAACATTCCTGTGGAAACAGTTTTGGAAAGATCCTTTGTTTAGTACGAAAACGTTCCCATGCTCAAATTGAGGTCTGTGGAGGAACTGATTTGCCAAGTTTGCTGTGGAAGAACTTTACTGACCTGAATAGAGCCTATGATTTCAACCTAATTCATTACCTCTGAATCAGCCAGGATTTATCACTAAATATTATGGGGGTACTGGTACTCTCCACAATCATATTGAAAAATGTAGTAGAAAGCCTTCCTATGACAGTACAAGCTGTCACAGCAACAGAGGGAGGAAATTTCATAGTAAAGCCCATCATGCTGGAAAGAAATTCACCTGGATATGGTATATGGGTGTCCACATGTTGGTCATGTAGTGTGTAGTAATATGAATTAGTTACACTCCAGAACATGTCCTGTATGTAAACTATATGGACATTGTGATTCACATGTGGTGACCAAAGGATTGTACACCAATCACCTAAAACATTGAAATTAGTGACAGGTAAATAACATTGACAGTGTGATGCTCTGAGAAACCTTGAGTCTTGTTATTTCGGTGGAAGTTACTTGGACATGTACCCTCTACCTAAACATTGTTGCAGACCAGGTACACCCCTTCATTGTAACTGTATTGTAACCCTAATGACAGTGACTTCTTTCAATAGGACAATGTTAAATTTGGGAAAAAAACCATGGCAAATAGTTCAAAGGTGTTGACTTGGCCTCCAAATTTTCCAGATCTTAATCCAATCAGGAAGTGTTGCGGGATCTTAAAGGATCTGATGTTATAGTCTTAGTGCCAGATACAGGAGGTCTTGTGGAGTCCATACCTCAGTAGATCAGAGTCTTGGTGATATGAGGGGAACCTATACAATATTAGTTTTAATCTTAAGCGCTGATCTGTATATGATAACTGTAGTGGATTAGATGAATGCATCTTACCCATCTGCTGCTAGTGCATATTTGTGTTGAGTTGTAATGTATATGTTTTGAAACTTCTAAAATTGTGCTTGAGAGCTTCAAAGGAAATGTCTCATCATGTTGTGACATGCATGCTGAAAGACCAAAAACTAAAAATACTGCTGATACATATGCTAGAAAGCCAATGCAGCAACTTAGCGTTTTTTAGAAACCTCAGTTTTTCACTGAGGCTTTTGTGTCCCATAATAGCTCACACTTCAAACATGGAAAGCCATGCTCTAGATTTTGTTGAATATAAATAATGGCTCTTGGAGAAAAGGCAAGGTCTTAATGACTGTGTGTGGCCATGAGATATGTGGCGGTCATGATGTTGGAGCGTAGACATCTGCCGGAGGGAGGTAAGTGCAAGGGTCTGCTCTGTGTGCACTAAATGTGCTGTTTTACATCACACTTGTGTCTGAGTGGATGTCCAGCCAGAGAGAGCGAGTAGGGGCCTGCACTGACATGGTTAATTCGCAGCCCTTCCCAAAACAAATGTCTCTTTCCTCTGAAGTTAAAGTCCATGGATTTGACCTGACAGAGGATCACATCGGAAAGGTGTTGCCCCTTAACACTTCAGTCGGGTCTCTTTTCTCTCACAGGCTTCTGTGGAAAACCTTAACCATGGGTCACAGCTTAAGTAAAGTCACATCAAAGTCATAGAGAAATGACATTTCACATACTTTAAAAATCTTGTGTCATGAAAAAATTCCAGTGAAAATTTTAGTAATTCATGACAGGGTTAGAAAATTAATCCACATGATATACAGTTATGCACATATGCTGTATATTTTAATTTATAACTTATATTCACTTGTGATTCTAATCCGTAGAAAATGGTTAACAATAATGGCCTAGTATGTATAATTTCAGAAAGCTTCACGTATGTGCATTCCAACAGAAATTACCACTTGTAAATTTACTCAAATATATTCAAATACTACGATATACTGTTGAAGACATGCTATTGTACAGTAAAGTATAAAAATGTCTTTATTATGCTTTTATACACTTGCATATACACAAAAATTAGTTAATCTAGTATGCCGTTATACACTTAAATATAGCTGTCCAGAAACAACAGAGCTATTTCAGTATGCTCTTATACATGTATTCAAATCCATGAACTACAGAGCAATGCAATTTAAAATGTTGCTATTTACTTAAATTAAGATCTCCAGAAACTACAGAGCTCATTCATAGATTTAGCTACTCCACACAGGGAAGCTCAGCATACAAAACATATTGAGGGTGTAATTTATGGACAGTGATGGAATAAATGAGATCATACTTCATCTAGGACAATCCATTAGCGATTTTCCCACTGAAGATGAAAGGTATGGTTATATATCTGTGTAGTGATTGTATAGTCATGCAAGACAGATGGCGTCTTGGGACATAAAACAGCAGTCAGTAAAATTAATAATCTGCTACTTTTAAACTGAGATGGAAATTAGCCAATATCTTGTGTCCATATTGTAAAATATATTAGCCAGACATTGTAATATATCTTACCTTAATATATCTTATTAGGAACACATTAACAATTTTAGACATCTTTTTTTTTTTTATTCTGTACAAACCTCATCTGTCCTTTTCTGTAAATCCCTTCTTTAACCTCCTGTTCTAACTATTTTTTACATTTTCTTTTTCACCCAACTGCTACACAACATTAGCCCATTCTTTCCTGTCTTCTTCCACCTGTCCATATTTATGCCTCGTCTTTGTAAACCTGATATGTACATATAAGTGTAACTTACTCAGATAAATCAACTTTCATCATATTAAAACTGAGCAGTTTAGAATGAATTAAGATCTAACCTCTGGCATATACCCAAAGGCATCTATAATCATTCAGTTAAAAAAAGACTAGATTACTTCTAATCTAGATTACTACCAAAAATGTCGGAACATTCATTCATTCACTTTCTTATCCACTGGACAGGGTTGCAGGAGAGCCGATGCCTTTTGTGGGACTGTGGTAGCCTAGTGGTTAAAGTACTGGACTCTGGACCAGAAGGTCCAGGGTTCAAATCCCACCTCTGCCAAGCTGCCACTGTTGGGTCCTTGAGCAAGACCCTTAACTCATTGTAAAACTGTACCAATTGTAAGTCGCTCTGGATAAGGGCGTCTGCTAAATGCTGTAAATGTAACAATTAACCTAGCATGCATGTTTTGGACTGTGGGTGTACACGGAGTAAACCCATGCAGACATGGGGAGGACCAACCCACCTGGGGATTAAACCCAGGACCTTTGTGCTGTGAGGAGAGAGTGCTACCCACCGAGCCACCATTCGGCCTGGTCTGAACATCTGATGTTACATGTTTAAAGTGGGTGAATCTGAAGTCAGTTAGTTACACGCAAGTTCAGTAACAAGGGAATTGTGGCTTATCATCCAGTTTAGTTCTCCCGGGGGAAATATGGGACTGTGGTAGCCTAGTGGTTAAGTTACTGATCCCACCTCTGCCAAGCTGCCACTGTTGGGTCCTTGAGCAAGACCCTTAACCCACAATTGCTTGGATTGTAAGATTGTACCAATTGTAAGTTGCTCTGGATAACGGTGTCTGCTAAATGCTGTAAATGTAAATGTAAATGTAAATGGAATGGCTGGAAACATCCGCCAGGTTAAAAGTATGGAGAGTTTAGTGAAAAGGGTTGTGTGTGTTACATAGCACCTTTGGACCCTACACATCAAATTACATTACATCGATGTAAATCCACTGCTAACAATCATTGTTTATTTTTGCTTATTTGAAACAGAACAGTTCTTGCATCTCTAATTTCCTTACTGCCATCTGATCAGGACAAATAAATCACAAAGAATACTTGTAATAATTTTATGCAAGCTAAGCAATGCAGAGAGAGTGCAATTACTTTTTACCACACAAAAACTGTAAAAATATTTACTTTTGCTGCTGAATGTTGCTTGTGTAAGTTTAAATATGAAAACAATATAATAAAATACTAAATGAATAATAAAATTAAATAAAACAAATTTAGCCTAATTTAAGTGAACATGATTCCGCTCATTCAGTTTTAGTGCAAAACTTACTTTTTGCTTGTATGGCATATTTTAAAAATAACAAACAAATAAATAAATATAAACTACAATTAGTGCTGATTGTAACACTCATATACAATGGTTTAGCCTAAACAGGTTTATATAGTGAAGTACTAACCTCTGTGAAACCTGTTAAATATCCCTATTCTTCTTGATCTGTTAATGGTTTACTTGAAATCTGTAACTATTGCATGATTCATGTTTTTCACACAAATGTGAATTGTGAAACGCCACACTTTTTTGTGGTTTGCATCAATTGTGTAACTGTGGTTTTATTTCACTCTAATTTCATTAGTCCCATTCAATATGAAATGCATCTTGCTCTGCATTAAAAAAAAGAAAATTCTAAAATGTAATTTTCTTCTAGGCAAATCAACTGTGACAACAAAGCAATCAATTTGAAAAATTATTAGCACAAGCAGCAACCCAACAAAAAAACTAAAACTGAATCCTTTTTGGAGCAGAGATTCATTTTCATATTCATGCATATACATATATGAACTCCATATATGCAGTTGCTGCACATCCATAATGCAAATCTTCCATTCAGACACATCACCAGTTTGCTCTGTTGGATTGAGATCTGGTGACTGTGGAAGCCATTTGAGTACAGTGAACTCATTAGCATGTTCAAGAAACCAGTTTTGAGATGACCACCGGCAGCCTAAACCATTGTAACAAGGCAGGATGGATCCATGCTTTCATGTTGTTTACACCAAATTCTGACCCTACCGTCCGAATGCTGCATAACACATCAAAACTCAGGCAACATGTTTCCAATCTTCTATAGTCCAATATTGGTGAACCTGTGTGAATTGTAGCATCACATGCCTGACAGGAGTGGCACCTGGTGTGCTCTCACATTCAGCAGGGTGGAATAATTCAGGTTTCACCAAGATCTGCTAATCCAAATTTTTCCAAGTTTCACAGCCAAAGATGTTTTTAAGCAATATAATGACTGCTGCAAAATATCAACAAGAAACTTTGAACATACTGAAACTAAACTGAATTTCAAATGGAAATGAAAAATGATATAAACTTATAAGCTATACAAATAGGTTCAGGGCTAACATGACACATATCAAATGTAATGTTTTGACCGTCTGTAGCAAATCTGTGAAAACCCTATAGAAAAAGAAATACATTTAGCACTTTTAATATTACACAATGGGAATGATGATTCCCCCTTCCATTCTCATGTGAGGGAAAACATCTGAATGGAGAGGAATGCACTATAGGTTGTACTCTGAAGTATGAAAACAGTTCCAACTCATTCCTTTCACTGCACAACACTAGGTTGTTGGTAAAGCACCCGTCTCTGGGTTGGACACGTACTGAAGCATTCAAACAGAGAGTGACCTGAGCACTATTTGTAAATTTAGACAACAACATACAGTGTGGTGCAGATAATCATGCATCTGGAGTGCACTGGTGTGGCTCTTCAAGGCTATAATTACACTGGGATTCTCCCAGGCACATTCTGGAAAATAGTGTGAAGAGACTGAGCAGACTGCACAAAGGTGAAACACTATATTCTGTGTTATGTTACACCTTAATAGAGTGGGAAAACAGCCAGAAATTACTATGGCTATATTCCAGAGAATGCTGAATCCTAATTACCAGAATTTCTTAGGATAGTCCATGAAATTTGCATGGCTTAGTAATTGTAGTCACTAGTGAACCCAGAAACCACATTTAAATGTACCTAATTTCCACATATTGTTTGCCTGTATTCAGCTGTACCTCTCAGTCACAAAGAAACGAGGATGTAACTTGAGTATAAGTTAAGAATTAGACCATGTTTTGCTTGGTCAAGTTCATTGGACTTAAATGGAATCAAGGACTTCCTTTTTAAAGCAGGTGACTCCTGTTTCCTCCAGGATGATGCACCTACCGAGCTGCAATAGGTTGTGGTTAAGTATTAGGTGTCACATCAACTAATCACACAGCCAGGCACAGGATTCAAACCACTCAAGCGTCGTCGAGGTCTTAGTGCTAATTTTACACAATAGTGCCATCTAAAGGTCATGAAGGACACTTACTTCGAACCGTCAGAAACACACGAACAATTGTTTGCTGCGGGAGTGTGGCTGATGAGGCTTTGATATGTTCATTATACAGAAATGGAAAATATGAACATTGACGTACATGGTTTTCTTATTACTAATACACTAACCCTCCTGCTGTCCATGTTGGACACCATTGTTTTTTCTTCCTCCAACTATGGCTTCCTTCTTACCTTGTCCATGTAATGCATATATCAACTGCCACATTGGATTCAAATAAGAAAATACTTAAGAATAGTTGATTGGATAGTTATTACATTCATTTGTATGTTTCAGCTAGTAGCAATTTCTTTAAACCCTAACTGATGCCGTGAGCAACTTTTTATTTTCTAAACAGCCATGTTGGATGACATATCTCGTGGTCACGGAAAATATGCTACAGAAGGGTCAAATTATTGGCCTGAATTAAGCAAAGGAACCAACTAATTAGATTGCTGAAATTTCTGAAATTTTGTCAAAATTGTAAAACACATTATTACAACCTGGAACAATAGTAGTGAACTGTCAACTCCGATGAAGAAAGTGTTTGGAAAAAATAACAAATTACCATCCCAGGAAAAAATGTACTGTGAAGTTTGACAATAGAACCATGAAGTGGCCAAATTACCACCAAAATTCATCGTACAACTGGTAAATAATTCATGGTCAGTTCATAGTCCACCAAGTTTACAGTTGTACTATGAAATTTCACAGTAGAACCATGAAGAGGCCAAATTACCATAACAAATTCATAGTAGAACTGTGAACTTCATGGTCAAACTGTGAAATTTAACATTAAAACTGTCAAGCAATTCAAAGTTTTACTATGAAAATTCACAGTACATTTTTTCCTGGGATGGCGGAGAAAATGTAAATGCTTGGTGAAGTCAAATGTAAAAGATTGACATCAGAACTCACAGCTATATTTAATAGTGAAAGTAAGCACACTGCAAGGAGAACTTAATTTCGCCATAGGAAAACTGCTTGTTAGTGAGGATGATTGAAAAAGACTTCCATTTTGTATGTAGCTTTGTGTGTAGTGATGCACCCATCATGCATAGCCCATTCTACAAGCATTTGAAGGCTGTGTTACGATCTGGGCTGGCTTCAATTGGTCAAGTCGAGGCTCATGAAGTCACCTGAGTACCTGAATGAACTGAATGAGCAGTTTCTCCAGCCAGTGGACTTTTTCCTCCCTGGTGGAATGGACATATTCCAGGTTGTCAAAGATGAGATTGATCAGACTCAGATTGTGGAAGCATGGTTGTGGGAGCATGAGGAATCATTTTCACACATGAATTAGCCACCAAGTTCTGACCCTAACAAAATTGAAAGTCGTGGGATGTGCTGGAGAAGGCTTTACTGGGTGATTCTGCTCTCCCATCATACATACAAGATCTGGACAGAAAATGTCAATGTCACAAAATCTGTGACATTGTCTGAACACTTCCAAGGCAGAGCCAAAGACGGGAAAAAATGTTTTTGATAGATATAAATAAATTAATGCAAACTGGTGCAGCAAATTTGTTCAAATTGTTAATATCTGTGGTATTAGATCTCACTGGAAACATTAATTAAAGGAAGTGTGGAAAGAGTTGCTTTAAATGGATAACACAAATTCTAAGAACTAATTTAAAACCAACACGAGGGCTAATTCACTGCTTATGATAAAAAAGAGAAATATGAGCAAGCAAGAAGTCCTTTCACACATTGCAAGAAACAAATCAGTTACATCTATCTGTCAGACTGTTCTCTTTAGAGGTGATGCAGCTTGCATTATAATAGGTTTGAATCATAGTAAAGAGGGTAAAGAAGCAACTCAGCTTGAGCCCACCATGCTTCTCCACCTCTCCATCTTTTCTGCTGTGGAAGAAGACTAGAAGCTGTCAATCATTTGCTGGTGCAGGACCTGAAGAATACATGCCTTTCATACAGACCTCCAGCATTTCTCCTCGCGGAATCCTACCAGCACTTAGCAAAAAGCAGTCCTTACCCATAGGAGGAAAAAAAACAAATTTGAAGAAACTCAAACCTACTTTGCAAATCAGTCAGTAGATACCTGATTGTCACTCCAAGAGCTGGAGACTAATCCTATTGTGTTTCTATAGGATTACTTGCGCCAGGTCTTACTCCCCCTTTGGCACTGCATGGGAGAATAGACAGATTAAGGGGATTAGCTTGTATCCTCCTAACTTGTCAAGCTGGGATGTAAGAAACCATTGACTTCTCTGTTCTGAATGAGAGAAGTGACTAAAAAAAAGGAAGAAATGAAAGGCACTGAACAAGAAAAATTCCTGACAGAACAATGTGATTTGTTTGCTTTTGTTCCTTTTAACTCAATGCGAGGTTCAAAGAGTCTCACCTAAGATGCATTTGTCCAGAGATGGAAAGAAAGATACATTTTGGGTATCACACTGGGCGTGAGCCCATTATTAGGTTTGTCAAAATAATATTTTCTGCAAAACAAAAGTAGACTTGCCTAAAGCATTGAGATCATTTAAGCCACAATCATATAAGCACCTTCTGTAGGAAAGTGCAAGATCTATCTTGATATGTTAAGCGCAGAAGTGCGGCATAGAAACATTTTGCACATGTTGTCAATCATAGCCAAGAAACGACTGGTGTTTCCTAATGCTGCACTGGCGTTTTAAAGCTTTACTGTGAAGCTGAGTGCTCTAACACCTTGAACAATCAGATTCACTTTTTTCCATGACCACAAGTTGATACCTCCCTGTCCAAAATGACAGAAGGCTACATAGTGCACATTTACAGTAGTGATGTTTTACCACATGCCCCCTATGCCCCAGGGTCCTGAATTTTGAGATATATAAATAAAAAGATATGGTTTCACGAAATTTCATGAAATTTGTAAATATGGGGTGTCATTGCTATGATTAATAAAACTGATTATTTAAGAATATCCTTATATAACATTGCCTGTCCAGGGCAAGCCAGTGCCCTGTGTTCTCCAGTCCCCACAACCCTGGCACGGAAACAGCGTTCCGTGGTAAGCTTTTTACCAAGGAGTGTGCGTGCTTGTGATATTAACAGGAGCACACCACAAATCCACGATCACCAACTTATTCTGAACTTTTTTTAAATGTCCAATTCTTTCTTTATTCCTCCAGATTATGCATAGATAAAAAAGTGCATCAATGCATGAGGCTAAACAAATAAATGTTGCAGTTTTGACAATGAATGGCAAGGAAATTAGTCTAATTTACTCATTACACAGGTCACAAGTACCTTTGATTTCTAACAAAAGCACATTGAGGAAACCATTTTAGTAACAAATAAAAACACTATTATTTAAATATATACAATAACCGTAAATAACTGAAATGTATATTTGAGTAGTGTTAAAACAATTTGTAAATACATTTGTATAAAATTTAATTTCAGGATTATGTGGAAGTTTTACATTTAAAATAATGAAATTATTAAATTATTTTTTTTGCATCTGTTGTACTGTCACAGGAGTTAAAAGTATGATTATGTAAATGCACTTTTTATTTGTAAAATGTTAAACATTAACAGAAGCTTTTACTGCATTTGCTGTAGTTCTGAATTGAACATGTTTATGATTTTTTTTTTAATGTGTGTGTATTTGACATATTTAAATATTGATTAAACAGTCTTACTTCTTTTAACCATTTATGTTTTAGCAGATGCCCTGATCCAGAGCACCTTACAATTGATACAGTCTTACAATTTAAGCAATTGTGACCTTGCTCAAGGATCCAAAAGTGGCAATTTAGCAGAGGTGGGGTATGACAAGTACCTTAACCACCAGGCCACCTCAATCCCATACACTTATCCAAATGATTTATGTTTAGTCACAAGTTAGGTGTGATAAACCACAAATAGAGAAGGATATAATATTTACTATCATATAGTTCTCCTCATTATAGCTTCAGTGTACATCTTAAATGTCCAATCACAGCATTGAATAAACATCATATCAAATTTCAGCGTCTTATGATGATTCACCAACATTTGCATCTACAATGCAAAAGAAGAGCTTAAACAGAAATTCCAACTCCAATAAAAGATCCATAGCAGTAAAACGTGTTAGCATTTGTGCTAACAGCTGAAGTAAACACTGGCTGCGTGCAGGTGTGACCAGTCAGTGAACATACTGAGTCACTATAGTAATACATATTCGAGTTCTGATATCCCAGTTGACTGTCTCATTAAATTGTCTACAACGTGACTTATTATACCATCTGTTATTTATACCCATTTATACCCATCCCACAGTATGTTCAGTCATGATTTAATAGTAGATAATTACACACCTGCCTTGCACCCTGTGCCGCTGGCTAGGCACCGGCTCTCCCGCAAGCCTGCCCAGGATTAAGCGGTTCAGAAAGTGAATAGTAATTAGACACCTCTAACTAGGTTTTTTTTATTATAAATCAACACAACTGAGGGAAATACTAGCTTGAGATTGTTGAACATGGGTTTCTTGGTTCATATTAAAATTAGAGTTTTAACAAATGATATGCCATTTCACAAACTTTAAATCATCCAAATATGTGAAGTGCACATGAAAAACCTATACGATCTGCTAAATGTGTTATGCCCCCTAGTGGATTGTCTGTGTTAGGAAGTAGACGGCTTTGGGCTGATAAATTCAATGTGAAAACATTCATGTTTAGATACGCATGGGATGTCTGCTGATTTTGGAAAATGAATGGTAGGAATAACATTTATATTGTCACCCATATTTTAAAATAATTATTTACTGGATTGAGGAAACCAAGTGTCACTTTAAAAATTGCTATTTATTTACTAGTAAAACCATAATTAAAATGTATGTATTGTGGGAGACCGCTTATATGAAATTTAATTTATAAAACAAATCTATCAGTTGCCATTGTGTTCCATTTCAATGTGTATTCCACCCACAAAAAGTGTTGATAATTAAATAAAATCAAACTGAGATTTAAATATTATTTTGCTGAGATATAGTGAGAGTGGGGTGGCATGGTGGTGCAGCGGTTAGCCTCGCAGCTCTAGGTAGCCCACAAAGCAGCTCCCCCAAAGGACAGTCAGTCAGAGGATTTTTACAGTTTATATAAAACATTTCAAAAAGATTAATTGGTGTTTGCCAAAAAATAATTTTTCATAAAAGCAGGAAAGGAGAGGGAGGGGAAAATTGAAGAAGGTGACTGATCTTGACTGGACTGAAGAAGCAGGTTTGATGGTTTCTAGTGACCTAATACATATTTGAATGACACGTCTCTTTAGAGAAATTTGCTGCTGTGAGGCAATTTCTCCAAATTACTTGTGAGTTCATGTTTTAATTGTATACCAGTTTCATAACACTGACCTTTTTGGCTAATTTTGAAAATTCACCTCTAGGGCCTACCTCCCCCAATCCCTAGTGATGCCCCTGGTCAATCACGTTAGTTTTCAAAAACTTCCCTTGAAACTAGTTCCTGAAACTAGTGCGTGAAAATAGGTCCTGAAATCCCGTCTAGCAACAACAACCACGGCAAGCTCAAAGTCACTCATATCCCCTTTCTTCCCCATGTTCAAAGTCACTCATTTCCCCTTTCTTCCCCATTCTGATGCTCGGTTTGAACTTCAGCAGATGGTCTTGACCATATCTGCATGGCTAAATGCATTGATTTCCTGTCATTTGATTGGATTAGATGTTGACATTAGTTGAACAGATGTATCTAACAAGGTGGCTTTTGTGTGTGTGTGTGTGTGTGTGTGTGTGTGTTTCATAACTTAATACATAACTTTTTAAAACTCAAATTCATAACTTTTCTGTATATGTCACTCATCTATATAGAATTATTTGACGAGTTTACAATGACAACATGCAAGATATTAACAATTCTGTTTTCTATAAAAAAGTGGTCTGCAAACCCAGACCTGAAAATAACCACGATAAGGTAACGTTTAAAATCCTTCTAACTAACCACCTGATTTCTTTGTAATCAAGTGCGAAGAGCCTTATTACATGCTTCCTTCACTTGCTCCTTGATTTATCCCCTTGACTCCTCCCCTCATTGTGAAGTTGTTATTATGATTTCAATGCACCACTTAGACAGAGCGGTTAGAGATGTTATTTATTTGATCATTTATTTAATACATATTATAAGCATATTATGTTTAAAATCTCTACTACGAATTACGTACAAAAATACGATGTGTACGTTGCCCAAATGATTTCCAAAGAGCCTGTTTGTAATCGGGAAGTGTTATTTTACAATGAATTTAAATGCAGATGAAGGGAGCACCAGTCACACCCGATGCAACCCCTTCAGTGGTGACGGCTAGTGTTTGAGTGACAGCTCGGTTCGCCAATGATGTAGCATCTGGGCTATGCGATCAGGAAGTTTATTCGGCAATTGTCCAGTAGTAAAGTAAGAAGAAGGCGGGACTTGGGCGTGTACTTTTGGAGTTGTGTAGCTAGCTGGCTGGCTAATCATTGAAAGAAAATAAGAAATAAAGAGACACGGTGGCTCGTTCGAGAGCTAAATGTCCTACCGCAGCGCAGATGTACGGAGCGGTAGAGGAAAGCGGGGAGCGGGGCACAATCAGCGGGAGAGGAGAGCGCTCACAATAATGGCTCTGGTCGTCTTCAACACCGTCAGCGCGACTGCAGCGGAGCCACAGAGCACCGAGGTAACACCAGCTAAAGTTAGCCCATTAGCGAACCGGCTATTTGCTGTTCACCGACTAGCGAGCTGTGTGTATGATTCTTGTAAACACTGTCATGAAGCTACAAAGTGTTCTACATGTTCTAGAAGTGACACCCAGAAAACCCCAGAGCTGCGTCTCAGTGCACCCACTCCCCTACTAAACAGTATGAACAAAAAGTACACTATATATTGTGTCACTATTTCACCTGACATACTACAACCACTAACAAGTTGGGACAGCATGGAAAATGCAAATTAAAAAAACGCAATGTCTGACGATTACTTTGACCTTTAGTTAACATGTATTCAAAATATTTAATGTTTTGTCTGGTCAGCTTCATTTAATTTGTTAATATGCATCCATTACTGCATGAGCCTTCAACACATTCCAAAAAAAGTTCCAATCATTCTTTGACAAACATTGTTTTTAAACATTTCGGTCATTTTCCCAAGCATTTGTTGACAAACTGGAGATCCTCTGCTCTTCTTTGCTTTTCAAGTCTCAGCCTTTCTGCTTTTGTACCAACACATGAATACAGTAAACTGTTGACATAACCTTTTTGAAATCACGCCATAGTGTATTTTTGTTTTTAAACCTTATTACTAGCCCTGATCCCCATCCCAACTTTTTTTGATGTGTTGCAGGCTGAAATGCAGTACTGCAGGTATATTAATAAATTACATAAAGTTGACCATATTGCAGAGCGGTATGATCAAATATTTGTATCACGCTTTTTTTTTTTTTTTTTTTTTTTTTTTTTTTTTTTTTTTTTTTTTTTTTTTTTTTTTTTTTTTTTTTTATTATTATTATTATTTTTTAAGATTCTGTTGCTTTCGTGGTATATCACAGTATTTTTATGTTTTGGGGGAGGGAGCATGAATTGGCTTTCGTATAGGTTTGTAGCTTATAGTACTGGACATAGAATATACCAAAAAAATCACCATGTATATAGTGAAGGCTTTTTGTTGTGTTAACTGCTACATCTTGGAAACAGAACTAAAAAAAAAAGCCTCTCAACTGGATTGTTACAGTGACTAGTGTGACTTCCGGTCCTGCTTTTCCTGTCATATGCAGTTCCTTAAGGAATTGTCTTTTCAAGTCATATTGGAGCCCTTGGCTTCATGGTTTCACTGGCGCTACCGGTTAATGGCATTGAAAGTGGCTCGAAAATATTGCAGTATATAGTTCTTAATGCAAGACTTTGGTCTTGAGTCGGATTTTAAAAAATGGAATACTTCCAAGAATGAAAGTGTGGCAGACACAGTGCTTCTTTTCCAACTTCGGTCTCATTTTATTTATCCCGAATCTCTTTTCTGTTTAATCTGATTGAGCCTCTGTTAACATGCTGTTAGGCTAGGCTAGGTTGTGGTGTATGCTGTGTGAATGTGTGGTTGTGGTGAATTTCTCCACTGTGGGACTAATAAAGGATTATCTTATCTTATCTTATGCTATGCTACCTGACTAGCTAGCTAACTGTACCCAGCATGCCTTTTGGCGATGATGTTCTATCGCTCAGTAGTGCTTCTAGCGGCAAACACTGTTACATAATTTGTTGCCTGAAGCTTTACAGCTGATGTTTCTGCTGTACTGCGGTATGGCGGTATATGAAAAATTCATATCGCACAGGTAATTAAAAGTGTATACCGCATACACTGGTATAGCCTCCAGCACTAGTTGACCAGAAGTATCTATGAAATATCTTGCGTTCGTACTGTCAGCAATTAATTAAAAGCCAGTGTGAGAAATGCTGCTTTTTAAATTTTTATTTGCATTTTCCCACACTGATTTGGGGTTGTACATAGGATGGTGATGTGTTGTTGGTTTTAACTCAGACACTAACTCAATTAAAGCTGACTTTGTTAGTAAAAGACTTCTCTAACACTACTGACACATTCAGAGTATATTTATCTTTATTTTTATCTTTACTGCTGAACATGCACGAATCATTTTTAAAGAAATTTTGTTTTGGCAACCTGATTAGGATTAACTTTATACAGTGTGCTAAACTTGCTGATTTCCCTTAATGCTTTGCTTGTGTCTTATGTGACTTAGTTAAGTAAGTAAATATTAATTTGTATGTGTAAATATTGATACTAAATTTGAGTATTGTTTTTATCATCAGGTGCCGTTGCTTTATAACTTGGTTGTTATTTGACTGTTACAAGGAACTGGTTAGATGTAAAAGTCATGATTTTTTACACCTAAAAACCATTTAATAAAAATACTGACATTTCTGAAGTGTAAGCAATGCAAAAAATAATGTTTTTTTGGTGCTAGCTGGGTATTTTCTTGTGTTCAGTTCTAAAGAAAAAGACACTGCAAAATAAAATGTTTGGTTGTTTATTTTAATTTTGTGTCGGCATCTATGGCTATTCATTACAGAAGCAAGGGTACATCTAGGGCTGCAACTAACGATTATTTTAATAATCGTTTAATCGGTTGATTATTTTTTCGATTAATCGACGAATCGGATTTAAAAAAAAAAAAAAAAAAACTTTCCATGTCTTTATTCAGAAATATAACATTAAATAACAGAGCTTACAATAATGAATAATAATAATTAAATTTTATTAATAAATTAAAATAACAAATTAAATAATAAAGAAAAATAAGTGCATCTCTGATGCAAACACTACATACAAACTCATTCACTCCCTTTCTTTAGGAACTTTGCATTGCAATCCAAAAATGTTATCATGTCAACATGCTCCTGGCTAAAGCTGGCTCTCTTTTAGAGACTATGGCCCTGTCCACACGAACACGTTTTTTTGTTGTGTTTTTTAAACGTAGCTTTTTCTATGCGTTTTGACCGTTCGTCCACACGAAAACGGCGTTTTAGGTCACTGAAAATGGACTTTTTTTTGCAAAACTCCTTCCAGGGTGGAGATTTTCAGAAACTCCGTTTTTCAGCGTTGTCGTGTGGACTGGGGAAAACAGAGTTTCTTGCTTGTAACGTCACTTTGTGCGCCGTTATCTCCTTTGTTTACATGAGGCGATTTCGTTGCAATAGTGGACGTAGCCAAAATAAGTGCCAGCTGTAACACTGCTGACCGAACTTGTTACAAAATAAATTTACAATTATTACTTTTTCATTACACTGAAGAACAGAGGCATCAGAAAGCTCTACGGAGGTCACTACTATATCCATCACACCCACGAAAGCAGTTCCCGCCCCCCAGCGTCGCCGGTTTTGGACGAGACCCGGTCGGACCTCTCGTTGGTGGGACAGCTTTTCAAAAACGAAGTGGTTGTTGAAGAACAATGGCGAGAAAATGTTCATATGCATAGGACGTTGCTGTTGTTGTTGTTGAGTGAGCTGCTTCGCCGGCATATAGGACTGCTGGGTTGGCACTGCTCTTGACAGCGACTGTATGCGTTTTCATGTGGACGAAGTTTTTTGTTTAAACAGTTCTTGTGTGGATGGGATGTTTTTTATAAACGAATTTGAAAAACCCCCGTTTTAGAAAATACCCGTGTACGTGTGGACATAGCCCTTAATGCTAACTTATTTTGAAGATTCCGCGCCGGCTCCGCCTCGCTCCATTCAATCGCTCGTGGGTTTTTTTCCAGCACTGATCGCAAGTGCCGCAAGTAACGTAAGCGGATATGATAAGGCAGGGGACACACAAATCATGTGACACGACGAATCGATAATGGAATTCGCTTTTAATAATCGATTATTATCAATTCGTTGTTGCAGCCCTAGGTACATCGATACTATTCAGACACTTTCATACTGGACCATTTGTAGAGTGACCAGTGAACCTTAATGCAGGTCTTTTGGTACGTGGGAATGAAACTAGATAAACCCACGCAGACACGAAGAGGACATGCAGATTCCCACAGTCGGAGTTTGGGATTGAAGCAGGGCCCTCTGGAGCTATGTAGTGACCGTGCTAACTCCTTGCACCACCATGTTGCTCTTCTGCAAATAAAATTAATTACTATGTTCAGAAGTTTAAAATTGTAAACAGTAGTTTACACTAACAGATTGTTTATAGTCTTTGTCATTACCATGATCACGCAGTGTGTGGCTGCACCTCTCGTGTGTAAATCACAGTGCTGCATTTTCAATCTCGAATTCTCGCGCTCTATTCCTTTCCACTATCTACTGTACACAGCAACCTAATTAAGTGCTCTACTAATAAAAATCTAGCCCATCAATAATGAGAATAAATAAATAAATAAGTGAAATATGTGAAATGACAGATAGCACTCAGACTAGTGGAACCTTTTTAAACAGACATTAGTAAAGTGCTGCCAGACCATAAATCATTTTAGTGGTGAACATGAGATTCAATCATCTCTCTGTATTTTGAGTAAATCGGAGGAATTGCAGTGTTTAGAAAAATATTTTTGACTTGGTAATTAGTAAACAGAGTATCTATTTATAGAAGTGGTTTGTTATAGTTATTGTATCCTCTGTCATGTAAAATGTCAGAGCATCAGTGATGTTTCTTCTATATTTTGTGGTTGCCCTGGGCCAGCGCGCTGGCATGGTGGGTAGCACCGCCGCCTTACAGCAAAAAGGTCCTGAGTCCTTTCTGTGTGCAGTTTTGCATGCCTTCCCGTGGTGGGTTTACACCAGGTACTCCAGTTTCATCCCACAGTCTAAAGACATGCACAAGGTTAATTGATTACGCTAAATTGGCTTGACCTTGTGTGCCTGTCGCTAAAATGGCCATTGTTGCTGGTAGTGAGGTTAAATAAATTCAAATAAACAAGTAAAATTGTGGTTGTCTTCATGCAGCATCTTTTTTTCACCATTGCATTCAAGGTAAGGTCCTGATGCTCTTTGGCTTTCTGCCTAAGCTTTTTGGTGCGTCCTTTTAAAGGTGGTTGAACAGGTTTGTTGCAGCCAACGACCAATTAGATGTCGGAATAAACAGAACGCACTTTATATTGTGCATTTCCACCTCGCACAATCACAATGTGGTTGCATCCCCCCTGCAATTAGCAGTGCATCCCTAATCACAGGTGGCTAATGGGGTTTCTAGGTGGGCGCCCCCCCGGACAAAACACCAGTCACACAGGTTACACAGGGCACATGCGTTCACATGCATACTCACACTCATTCAAGTGTTGACGCTTTAGAGACACAGATTGACCTAACACAGGACTTGTGTTGTGTGAGGGAATCTGTATACCCACAGGAAACCCATACAGACACAGGGAGAACATAAGCTTCACACAGACAGCCACGGGGCTAGGATTCAAACCCGAGTCTCTGGAGCTGTGAGGTGACAGCAGTTCAGTAAAAATGAACCTGAAATTGAACC
Source organism: Ancistrus triradiatus (assembly GCA_025084515.1). Taxonomy (NCBI): domain Eukaryota; kingdom Metazoa; phylum Chordata; class Actinopteri; order Siluriformes; family Loricariidae; genus Ancistrus; species Ancistrus triradiatus. The sequence goes on along the minus strand of JAJAGP010000833.1, from coordinate 13,359 downwards.
AACTAATCTCTGATCTTTTTGTGTGCCCAATGTAAGAAAACTGTAAAGGTGACAGCTTCAGTCATTTTAAGACGCTGTGTGTGTTTGTGTGTGTGTGTGTAGCTATTTTTAATTCAGTGTGTCAGTGGAAAAACTGTGCTATTTCTGTGTAGTCCATAACACATTGCATTGGCTTTAATATTATTTTTTCTGATCTTCATTTGTTATCATCTAGTTGAACACCTGTAGCTTTTGAGTGCTGGTGTAGCCTTGTCAGTCCAGTTGGAAAGCAGATTAATATGATGGTGGCAGCCTTGACAATGAACATGTTGCATTGCTTTGCTTAGAAATTGAAAAATGCAATATTTTAGAGGTTGGGGTAGGAATGTTCAATCCAGAACCTGGTCAAGTGTGTCTGGTATTTGGAAAGGTCAGTAACATAGTATGAGGGTGGATCTTTGACTTGATCTTTATTTTGAAGGCACATGCTTAATACTTGAATCCACTGTTCTGGCAGTGCATAAGCAGTCTAAAATAATTGAAGCTGTTATAAACGTGTCTGGAATCGGATACAAGTGTATTTTATTCTACATAACGGTGCATAGTGGCCGGAGAATCACATTTGGAGATCTGCAGTCATTCTGCTGATGGTGAGCTAGTGGTTAGAAGGTATGTCATTTGGTTATTCCCCCATAAGCACTGGGCATCATGAACTCCATGAAGTAGAAGTAAATTTAAATTAATGATGGAATGCTTCTGTCAAGAAACCACAGCTGATTGCATCTCCCATCAGAACAGCCATCCAAAAATACAAAAAAGAAGTATAAGTTAAGTGATTCTATGTGAAGAAATGTGCTCTGATTTGCTGTGTATTATCCAATCATAATGACAGAAACTTCAATGCTTGTGTTGATGACAAGAGGTTGCATAAAGATGGTATAACATTGTTGATACTCTCAACTCCGTTCATACACTATATAGACAAACGTTTGTGGACACCCAAAATTACATCCAAAAATGGGTATGAGTATTAAGTTTTGCCCAACACATTTTGCTGCTACAACAGCCTTTGTTCTTCAAAAATGCTATGAATAACTTGATATTGGAACGTTACTGTTGGGTCGACTTTTGACCTGGTAAGTCCTGGCTCACGTTTGCCAAACCAGTGCATTTTCAAGGTTTTTGATGGGGTTGAGGTCAAGGTTTTATGCAAGTCAGAAAAGTTCTCAAAGTTGGTGAACCAGTTCTCTATGGAATTTGTTCAAGGACACCAATGCAGAAAGTTGATGAACTGACTTGTTGGAAGGCGGAAACTTGCACTGGGGTATTCAGTACAATCCATTGTACTGACATCGTTTGTTTATGAATAATCCAGAAATATATGCTTTATATTATGAATGTGTTACAAATGAGTGCTGCTGAAATGGCAGAGCTCTATAGTTATAAGGGGTGTCCACAAACTTTTTTTTGTATAGTGTACTTAACTTGCAAAATGAATAACATCTTTTCAGTAATGTAAGATTCTGTGTCACTGTCTGTACATAACTTTGCCATGTGTGTCTGAGTGTCTATTAGACTGACATTGAGAGGCAGCCATATCATCGTGTTTACTTGAGTTCCCTGGCAGGGATTGCTTCGTTCATAATGCGAAGTGCTTGGACTGTGCTGGTGTGGGTGTGTGCTTAAATTGATATGAGCTACAGTCTTGGAAGTACACACTGCAAGGCATACCGGATCATATGTGGCTACAAAATAGCCTGCACCTGATCTTTCAGTAGTGTCTTTGTCTCTAGGCTTGGGTAGATGTTAATACTTCCCTCAGGAACACACCATGCCTTTTCTTTTGGGTCACCATCAGGTAATCCAGGACAAAATTGAGTTGCCTATTCAGGGTGATATTCCAGTTGTGAGTTATTCACAATGTGTAATAGTTTAATATATGTTGTGGGTCTGTAGTAGAGTGCTTATTTATGCTGTTCAGGGTATTTAGTCAAGTGATGTTGCTATATTCACATTGAGTGCAACCCTTTATCAGTGTTCTTTATTTATTATTATATATTTGACCTGATTTTTTTTTTATAACAGTTATAGCCTGTCAGTATTCACATAGCCCTTTCCGCAGTTATGTTGCTAAGGCTTTGGGAAAGTTTGCGTAACTTTACCAGTTTCATCACAAACCATGAAGATAAAAAAGCTAAATATATTTTTGGATACAAATCTAAATTTAGTCTAAATATTTCACGCAAAATTAATCTTAGTAATTTATATTCATGCTACTTTATTTTAAGATTCAAGACTTTGTCATTCTTACATATGTAAAGCAAATTAATGGTGACTGTGCAAGATCAACTGTGTAAAATGACCTACTAGAGCAAAAATGAGACTCTTGTACACAGCACTTAAAATATGACTTTAGCCTACATACTATATTGCAACATTTACAATATAGGCAATTTGCTGCTGGTACTATAGATATTTATTGCAGCCAAAGCAAGTTGTAGGGAGTTCACAAGTAGAATGACCTGGCACAAGATGTTTTTGCGACTTTTTTGGAATGATTTTGAAATGCGTTCAAACAAACCATGTGACTTGTCGAGATAAATTTCCTTTTCTCGCTGAAATTATAGGTAACACCACTAGCTTATGCCACCATTTAGGCACCACCTCATACTGTTAGTTGTGTACAGCTGCTACAGGTAGTCCCTGATTTACGATGGGGATACGTTCCAACAAGTCCATTGTAAGTTGAATTTATTGGAAACCAGGAGTTTAATACAGTGGGTATAAAAAGTGTACATACCCCTGTTAAAATGCCAGGTTTAGTGATGTAAAAAAATGAGACCAAGGTAAATCATTTCAGACCTTTTACCACCTTTAATGTGACCAATAACCTTTACATCTCATAACATACTGAAGTATTTAGGAGGAAGAAGTAAAAAATAAAATAATGTGGTTGCATAAGTGGGCACACCCTTAAACTAATACTTTGAAGCACCTTTTGATGTTTTTACAGCACTGTCTTTTTGGGTAGGAGCCTATCAGCATGGCACATCTTGACTTAGCAAAATTTGCCCACTCTTCTTTGCCCACTCTCCAGTGTACAGATCTCAGATCACCCCACAGATTTTCAATTGGATTCAGATCTGGACTCTGGTTGGGCCGTTCCAAAACTTCAATCTTCTTCTGGTGAAGCCACTCTTTGGTTGATTTGGATGTATGCTTTGGGTCGTTGTCGTGCTGAATGATGAAGTTCCTCTTCATCTTCAGCTTTCTAGCAGAAACTTGAAGGTTTTGTGCCAACATCGACTAGTATTTGGAACTGTTCATAATTCCCTCCAATTTGACTAAGGCCCTAGTACCAACTGAAGAAAATCAGCCCCACAGCATGGTGCTGCCACCACCATGCTTTACTGTGGGTATGGTGTTCTTTTGGTGATGTGCTGTGTTGTTTTTGCACCAAACATACCTTTTGGAATTATGGCCGAAAAGTTCAACCTTGGTTTCATCAGACCATAACACAGTCCCACATGCTTTTATGAGAGTTCAAATGCGTTTTTGCAAAATTTAGCCGGGCTTGGATCTTTTTCTTCATAAGGAGAGGCTTTCGTCTTGCCACCCTACCCCATAACCCAGACATATGAAGAATATGGGATGCTGTCACATGTAGTACACAGCCAGTACATGCCAGAAATTCCTGCAACTCCTGTAATGTTGCTGTAGGGCTCTTGGTAGTCTCACTGACCAGTTTTCTTCTTGTCTTTTCATCAATTTTGGAGGGATGTCCTGTTCTTGGCAGTGTCACCATTGTCCTATATTTTCTCCACTTAATGATGACTGTCTTCACTGTGTTCCATGGTATATCTAATGCCTTGGAAATTATTTTATTCCCTTCTCCAGACTGATGCCTTTTGACAATGAGATTCCTCTGATGCTTTGGGAGCGCTCTGCGGACCATGGTTTTTGTTGCAAGACAGGACTAAAAATGTCCTACTAGAACATCTGAAATTAATTGGGGTTAATCAGAGGCACTTTAAATGATGGCAGGTGTCTACCGATTCCTATTTATATTCCTATTTCCTATGAGTTTGAATGTGATTGGTTCATTCTGAATACAGCCACACACCCAATTATAAGAGGGTGTGCACACTTATGCAACGTCATTTTAGTTTTTTACATTTTACTTCTTCCCCCTAAAGATTTCAGTTTGTTTTTCAATTGATATGTACAGGTTATAGGTCACATTAAAGGTGGAAAACGTTCTGAAATTATTTTCTTTGGTCTCATTTTTTTACATCACTAAACCTGGCATTTTAACAGGGGTATGTACACTTTTTATGTCCACTGTATATATGTTATAGCGTAGGGTACCTTAAAATATGACGACTACCACAGCTTTTCCTCACTATTTTCCCAGTGCTCATCACTCCCGCCACTCCTGACATCATGCACTGCCGAGTGCAGGACAGTACTTTAGTGCATAGCATACCCTAAACTTGCATAGAACTTTTACATTAAACTACAATTGAGCAAAATCATTATCGTTTATTTTTTGAAATAAAGGGTGTTTTATTTCTGGTGTAATTAATTAAAAAAATTTTTGAAAAAGAATAACTGTAGGACCATGGCTTTTCCTCACTACATTTTCCAGTGCTGCATACAGTGCGTCACACACTGCCTACTTCCTCATTGTAGGTCTTGACAGTATTGTAGTGCATATTGCCTTTGAAAATTCCATATTCAGAAATTGGTTTCTGCTAAATTTAGGGCTGTGTTAAAAAAATCTCATACAGCAATATATCGCAGTATTTATTTTCGTGATCTACTACATCGATTTTCAGCTCAAAATATTTTTCTCTGAGCTATGTGGAATATCTTAATAGGCATCATATTGCAATGAATCATGATGTGATCGTATCGTGACTCGGGGATCATGATGCTCATCATATTGTGAAGTCCTTTCCTATACCCACCCCTATCTGAATGTGCGTTTGTGTATTATCGGACTCCCAACGTAAAGTCAAAATATTGCAAGTCGAGCCATTGTAAAATTGGGAGTACCTGTATTTGACATGTGCAGTGGAGACAAAGTCCAGGACCATTGTTTGTTTGGATCATTGTAGGGAGGGGTTGAGTGTTTGTTTGGTTCACATCACAATAGCACCAGTGTATTCATGACAGGAGGAAGGTTATAATGGTACTAGTCAAACTCGCTCCCACTGGGGCAATTTGGTGTGACCGATTCACCTAACACATGTTATTGGAAGCTGGAGTGCCCAAAGAAACCCATGCAGACGCAGGGAGGTCATGCAAGCTCCACACAGATGGAGTCCAAGGCAATCGCGATAACTGTTTGTGCCGCCCTTGTAGAGGAGGATTTATATGGCAGCAGGACAGTGAGCCAAACCACATCTTATAACTTTGCAACAACTACATAAAGATCAAAGAAAACTTTCATCTACAGCCACCTGACCAAGCATTTCTAAGGACATTCAGAAACGACACAAGATGCTCTTTTGCACAAGATATTGTGAAGTCATGCTGGGATAAAGTGGATCGTTGGATTTTGCACAGACTTATGGAGTCCATGGCAGCTCGAGTGCACACTGTCTTTACATCAAAAGCCTTACCATACCAAATAATAGTAAAGTCTGAATTTCATCAGAAGGTTTTTTCCCCACTCTAATTATTGATGATTAAGAGTTGTAATGAAAAGCATGGTATTACTTTTAGAAAACTACAAGATGGAAGCATTTTCCCCACTTTTTTTAATACTTCTGTACTTGATGTAAAAATCAAACATGTGACAACATAAGGAAAAATCCAAATTTTCTTTAGCCTTTTTCATGTCCGCACCTCTAATGTTAAAATGAAGTCTAAACCACTCATGCTTGTTCACTGTTAAATCAGTGTGATATGTTTGTTTTTAACCGATTTATTATAGTGTTATGAACCCAGTTTAGTTTTCTTATTCATGTATCCTCACAGTGGACTTTAAACTGATGAGACATGAGGTGCTTAATGGAATTTCTTTGGTTTTGCAGCACAAGCTGATATGCACTGGATTAAACAATCAGAGCTACAATTGTGACTCTGGGCACTGCTGCGGAGAGTCTCAGTGCTGCAGCAACTACTACGAGATGTGGTGTAAGTACTTCTTAACAGATACTGCTTCCTTCTTTTTAAGATGAAGTGACTCCATAGTATGAGTAGTGGACTACACATGTTGAGAGATTTGGGTTATGTTTTAAGACCGAATGCTCAAGCCTATTGTACACTATATGGATAAAATGTGCAGTGTGTCTATATATATATATATATATATATATATAGATAGATAGGTCAGCCACCGATTGCAAGTTCTCCTGCTTAGAAAGATGAGAGGTCTGTAATTTTCATAAATACCTTTTTTTGCCTCTCTGTATTCACAAGTAAATAATATACAATAAATATCGGCAGTAATAAACCGATCGAGCATAGGGACTTGTATTTGTTTATAAGCACGACTGGCCAAAAGGTTATGCTGTCTGTCATAATTTACATTTTTCATTTTATAAATGTGAGTTCTGTAATTGAAATACTTAATTCAATGTTTTAATTCATTCTCTCAAATGCAACCAGGTTTAATAGACGAGTTGATTTTGCGATGTCCAGCTCAGGTTGAAAGGTAAAGTGTCTACTGTGAACAGTAAACGTGGCCAAGTCTGGGAATAAATCTGGCACACTGAAATTAAGGTGCCTTTGTTTATTTTACTTTTTCAACTATGGTTTTTATGACATTTTCTCAGGGAGCTGAAATAAAATCCAGTGCTGCAATGATGAGATGTACTTTGTGTTAAATAAATGACAGATGAGATAATGTAGGTCAGTTAATATAATGTTTTCTAGTTACGCTCTTCATAGTATTTCATAAGCCTCATTTGTACACCAGAGTTTTATGTTAATTAAAGTGCAAGTCATTAAGTAAAACTGTTATCTTTGATATGGAAGAAATGGTTGTTCCTTGTTTGTTTACTACCTAGCCATATTGAAATGTGATTATCTGCCACCAGTCCAAACATGTCTGTTCTCAGCTAACTGTTATTAAATAATTCATAGGTGCAATAACTTTCTAAGATAAATTCGGAGCACCAATCTGATTCATGCATGTTCATTAAACTCATCTGTAGCAGTTGCTTAACCTTCAGTTCATGACCTGATTGCTGTCAGCAAAGTAACACAACATTTCAGAAGTTATCTAATCCTAACTGACTTTTGTGCTCTGGCCTCAGCCTCCTTTTCAGCTTTCGTTTTTCCTTGTCAGAAGATCTTACACATGCACATTTATCTCTGGAAAAGTTTGATGTAACATACAATCTGCATATTCAAAGTAGTTTAGGAATATTGTATCCAACAGTCTGTTCATGAGCCTTACCCAAAATTCACAGGGCACGGGCAAGCATGTACCCGCAATCGGATGTCATTACTCAGTCTGTCCCAGGGCCGGTAGGTGTTGGTCTTGCAGTGCAGGGATGATCTTCCCTACCTCCCCATCATCCCTATATTACATCACCTAGTTGTTTTTGTATATATTATACTTATAATGCATCAGAAACTTACTCCTTTAGGCCTGTTTCCTCAGTCTGTTGAAACTTTTATACTGAATCACAAAATGTTTTCTTTTCTCCAGGCCTAGATGAGACTGACAAGAATTACCGCAGAATGTTTGTACTGGTTTAGGCAATCAGCTTGAAGCATGGCAGTAGTGTAGATTAGTGTAGGAATAGAGTGTAAGGATTAAGTTCATCCGTAGAAAGATGGGACTTGTTTTTGTATCCGTGGCTCATCCTGACATTTGTTGTTCAGTGCAATCACATCTACTGGCAGAACTGCTGTCATATCAGATTACCCCTCTCTGGTGTGCCAAATAACTAGGGACTAATCTCATCTCAGTGTTAATTATGGTATGTCATCTGCTGAGTCGAGGACTGCACTGTGCTGTATTTGGAACATGCACTTGGATCCAGTGATTTCATAGACCTACACTGATGCTCTGCTGCCTAGCAGAAATTAAATATCATCCCATAGTGATAGTAATTTTATTCCGTTTGTTTATCTGAAATGATCCAAAACACTTTTATGGGAGGAATTCTTGTGCCATTGTAGAAGCATATGTGTGTCTTTATGACAATTTAGAGTATAGTACTAACATTTTGCTTGCAGATATAAGTAACACTCTTTATTCAAAGTTGGTCCTAGTGTGAAGTTTGCATGTTGTATACTGTTTAAAGCTCCCGTTTTAACTGTCTGTTAGATGAGTGATTTTACATATAGCAGTGTGTGTAATAAAAAGTGTACACATTTTTAGAATTTAGTATCCCTTGGTCATGTATTATCCTAACATTACAGTTTAACATTTTTTGTTTAGTTATTTTTTTAATTGGTCAATTACGCATTATGAAATGACCTTATGATACTCGTCACTCCAGGACACGAGTATTATAAGGAAGAAAGAAGAAAATGACTGTAAATGTTGAGGTGGTGGAATCCCCTTATCTGTGGAAAACACACAATGTTTCCTGTCATAACACTTGAATATTGATCTATGGTGCGTTTAGCTTTGAAAGCCGAAATTCTATGCCACTACTACAACTGAATTCTAATCATTTTATGACATTTGAGTTTCACATGCCTTTTGAAGATCTGTTGTTTCTTAGACAATGTAATTAGCGACTTAAATGCTGAGAAGAATACTTTATGATTGATTAATATCCTTTAAAGTGCATTCCACTTGCTTAATTAAATACCGTGAAGATCATTTTTTGACACTTGAGGATTTTTTTTAGTGGATCATCTTTGGTGCCTCTTAGTGATGAACCGACATAAAAACTCTTGGCTGAAACAGAAGTTTAGAGTTCTGAGCCAATTAACGAAACTGCGAGATTTGATTTTGTTTTATCAATATGCATTTTTATGCGTGTGGCACATGGCTAACATTGTCACTGTTAATCTGCAGTTTTTCTGAACGAAAGTGTCAGTGCTGACTGGTTCTGCAAGGGAACCGGAAATTGTTATTACCGTCATAAATTACTTTAAGTGATCTTCAGACTTTCCCACTCCCGAATGCCAGGGAACGTTTCCATTTTGGCAAGCACTGTGCAGTTTTTTGTGCTCTTCTGTCTCCCTCACATGGGGTGCTTGCATTTCTCTTGTGACTCAAGTTGGTTTTTGAGACTTTTGTTTGGGTTTTAAGATTAATATTCTTAACTTGTCTGATTAGATGCATGAGATGCTGCACGCTGAGTTGTGTGTTGATAGAGCAGCTTTGGTGCCCCAGTAAACTCATTTGAATAACAGATTTTGTTCCATTAGGATTCGGTTTTGTTTCGATAATGTAAATTATTATACAGTGATTTGTCATGACACTCAAGCGACTGTTTTCTGCCTTTTTAGGATATATGAACTTTGCACAGAGGGGTCCAAATTGTCCCATAAAAACGGAATTTTCCAAAAGGGAAAGTACCGTATTTTCGGACCATAAAGCACACCGGATTATAAGACGCAATATCAACGATCGGCTGCTAACGGGTCTATTTTCATACATAAAGCACACCGGGTTATAAGGCACATGAACTGAAACAAAACTCTTAAGTTCCGTCGGAAGATCAGTTTGGTCTTTACCTGGCACAGGGCGTCTTCTTGCTTCCTCCACTTCCGTATCACTGATTCGTTAATGTTGAATTCTCTTGCAGCTGCTCTATGTCCATGTTGTACTGCGTGACTGATAGCGTTGAGTTTGAAATCCGCTTCGAAAATGAATGAATGAATGCACGTACCCTAATGCTGAAGCACATACCGTATTACTCCGCGATGCTGCGCACTACAGTGGCCGTAAGCTTTGTAACTTACCAAGGTCGTGCTTAAACATTTTGACAGATTTATGAGTGCCGTGTACCATCTACAATCGGTTCTAGGTCAGAAAGCACAACCAGAATTAATTCATACATTAGATGCACCGCATTTTAAAGCGCACTGTCAATTTTTGAGAAAGTTAAAGGATTTTAAGTGCGCCTTATGGTCCGAAAAATACGGTACTAATCAAGCAAAATATACCAGAATTGAATATTTTGTGGGTAAAGTTTCCATGTAGCTTTAGAAAATAACACAACAACCCTTACCGATGTTGTCAGTATCAAATAAGCTTATACAGCAGTAGTTGGTAGTCTAATGGTGCTGTGGTGGCACAGCGGTTTAGGTACGAGACTATCAGCCTGATTGTCTAGGGCTCATGTTTCAGCACTGTCAAGCAACCACTTTTGGACCCTAGAGTAAGGCCCTTAAGTGAGAATTACTTATTGTTCCTTCTAAGACCGTATCAGTTTTGAGTGGCTGTGGTTAATTACATCTGCTAAAGGTAAATGTTGGTGTATAATCATCACTTTTGTAACTGTGTAACTTTAATTTGTGTAATTAAAACTGTTGAAGTTAATTATTAAGAACACACACACATACATTCAGCACATTTGTCTTTATTTCCTAGGGTTCTGGCTGGTCTGGACAGTCATTATTATCCTGAGCTGCTGTTGTGTGTGTCACCACCGTCGTACCAAACATCGACTACAGCAACAGCAGCGACAGCATGAAATCAATCTCATTGCTTACAGAGAGGTGCACAACCACTCCTCTCTCCCATTTTATTTCAGTGAGTAACCTGCATTGATCTTACAGTCTGGCTCTGCTTTTTCTCACCACATCTCTCTTCCTGTTGTGTAGCCAGTTATAGTTCAGTATCTTCTTTTACACATTGTATTCAACTTCATTATCTCAGAATACACTGGACAACAAATGTTTTGCTTCCTGGAAAAAAGGAGATTATGATACATAATGTCAAGCTGAACACACAATTTCATATTTGCTGTATTATGAATGGATTGTGAGAAACATTAAATCACATTATACATAATAATGAATTAACGTCTTGTTAGTTCAACTGAAATTAAAACGTAAATCTGATTTTTGTTTGTATTTAGCATCTGGTGCCTCTCATGTCAGTGTCCAACAACAGTTGACCAGTGTTGATGGATCCCAATTATCTTGATACTGCTTTTGAAATTAAAGTAGGGTATGTGCAAATGTTACAAATGATGCTAAAATATTACTTGAAATAAGCAGGCTGTGCAAGCATATGTGCCATGAAATTTAAATTGACAAATATACATTTATATTACGTTCATACATTAATACAGGGGAGAAAACAGGCAGGCTAGAAGCTGTTATTGATTTTGTAAATGATCTTGGACCTGATTACAATGCTGATTTTAATGGAAAATACATTTGTTTCTTTGGAATTTATAGACTTTGTTTTTAGTTAGTGCACTGACACTATGACATCACATTTTGTCACTGTACTTAAATTTTGAAAAGTTAGTTGCCATATACATTTGTTCTAAAAAAATAATTGTTACATTTAACTATCACTTCAAAAATCAAGTGTAAAACCGTAGCCATATTCATATCGTTACTGAGGTATTTAGCATAAATACAGAGGTATGATTTGACTTTTATTTATTTTATGTTTTTATTTTTTGGTCCATATAGTACAACCCTGATGCATGCCTTTCTAAGAGCTACAATCATTCTCAGTTCCTGCCGGGCAAATGAGTGACAAAGTAGGCACAGTTCTTAGAGCTATGAAAAGGTTCCTCCAGTCTGAACACGCCTTATGATTTGGAATATTCACTCTTGCCTGAAGAACGTGTGTCTACATGTGTCCAACCAGCATCTGTAAACTTGAGCATATTTTGTAGCCAGTCTGCCATCATCTAACCTGACTAAGCATACCCAGGCATGTCCAAGATAGCATACGCTTAGCACCATAGCATACCCCGAGTGCATGGTCAGCCATACTTGGACTGACCAAAACAGCTTGAGGGCAATATACTAGTAGAGTTAAAATATAATGGGGAATTTAAAATAAAGTGTTATATTTATAAAATGGTATATTATAGGATGAGCAGCTTAAAATCTTAAACTACACCCAGGAAACAAAATCTTTGTTGTCCAGCGCTCAGAAGCATTTAGATGCAGTGAATGCCTTGACATGCACTTAATAATCAGATTATAGTCGGATTTCTGCAGTTATCTGACTCTTCAAGTGATCATGTATACAGCATACTCCGATCTAGAAATCGGATTAAGAAATCCGAAAGGGAGCTGGGTTTTACTCCGGTAATTGGATTACTCATTGCATGTACACCAGTTACCTGTTTATAGTCTGTTTTCAATCTGCACATGTGCACAAGCGTTCCTCTGCGTATTTCTAAAGACTTGGCTTTATTTGGCCTCTTTTTCTATTGACTACAGAGTTTGTTTGTTTTTCCTCACTGGATCTGGCAACCCTGGAAGTAAACGTGCCACATAATTAAAGGCAGCGGCTATTGACCACTTTGGGGAGACTCTGAAACACAGTATACACATGAGAAAATGAATAATTTTATTATTTAATTTTAAAGTTCAATATTTAGGTCACATATTTCTATGATATTATTTCGATGCATGTATTCTCGTTGATCGGATTACTGACAAAATCTGATTTTCTGCATGCAAACGCACAGTGATTGCTCAGTTATCAACCAAAGCACAATTAGTACAATGACTATTGATAATTAAGTACAATGACTATATTCTCTCCATCTACAAAAGCTCTGGCAGAGTGCTATCTAGGCTCTGCCCTCTTTCATTAATTATTATGATACAATTTTCGGGGTTTTGAGTGTAGTCATTCGTTTTATTGGCTGGTTGCCTGGTCGCACGCAGTATCAGCAAGACAATTCGTACTAGCAAACATCTCCCCATGGAAGAATAGACAGATATTTAAACATTATTTTAACATTGTACCAATGTTGCAAATGCACAACAGTATATCAGTGTTATGAACGTGACCTTGCAAAGACAGTGTTTTGAAGGACAGTGTTCTGTGATGTCTACATATGAAAGGCCACTTATTTAGGTACACATACTACATGTACTACTTTCTACACATACTGTCCATTTTATCAGTTGAACATACCGTGTAGATGCACTTTCTAGTTCTACAATTACAGACTGTAGTCCATCTCTTTCTTTATGTACCTTTAGTCCCCTTTGTTCTCTAATGGTCAGGACCATCACGGATCAGGTACTGTTTGAGTAAAGAGCACTCACTTTTGTGTTCCATTTGCCTTATTGCTCCACCTTGTAGATGTAAAGTCAGAAACGGTGCTCACAGGATGCTGCCTACAGGTAGCTGGACATCTTCCGTTGCTTTTCTCAATCCGGCAGTGACACTGAGGTGTTTAGAAACTCCAGCGACACTGCTGTGTCTGATCCAGTCATACCAGTGACACACTAACACACCACCACCAC
>JAJAGP010000832.1:225315-283083 GCA_025084515.1 Ancistrus triradiatus | reverse complement strand
TGCTGGAACATGATAGCCTTACGTTTTCTTCTAACTTTGCACTTTTTTATTTAACAAGATCCAGATTTTTTTCTTTTATGACTATCCTTTTTATTTAGGGCTTTTTTGTGGATCTTTTTGAGTTGCCCTCACCTTTCTGGATCTTTACATTTGCTTTATGCACACTCCCTCTGCTTTTAGTAGTGTGCAGTCATACCACTTCTAGTCTGCTTAATTCAGAAAGACGATGCAGGCTACTTTCCCTGAGACAGCATTTCCCAACCCAAACCATGTAGCACATGAGCACCGCCCAGTTTTTCCTGGTCTCACACCTGATTCAAATTGTATTTGAGTCAGTTGAACTGGAATGAAAACTTTGCAAATGTAAAGCAGGCCTGGAGCCATTATTCACTGATGTAATGTCTTGGTTCTGAAAGGCCATACCTTGAGGAGCCACGGAATGTCATTGTGCACAAAGGAGCTGAACCTCTGGGCATCTCCATCGTCAGTGGCGAGAAGGGTGGGATCTTCGTGTCCAAGGTGACAGGTGGCAGTATTGCCCATCAGGCAGGTCTGGAGTATGGAGACCAGCTCCTGGAGGTCAGTGCCACAGTTGGGCTAAGCTGAATGCATCTTTTACTATCTGCATTTATTGTAAATCCATTATTTGTGCTTAAGTCTTCTGGAGGTTTTAACACTGTTTTGTCTCCTTAATTTAGTCTTCTCAAATAAATTTTAGTCTTAAACCATGTGCATTATTGTAATAAGCTGCCTGGACAAAAAAATAGTCACCTTGTGTGTTATTGGGCTTTATAGTGGTAGTAAATTCAGTCTCCTGCAGATGGGGTTGCACAAGGATGATCAGGCTTTACGTACCTGTGTGGAAAATGGATTGCAAACAGATGTTGAAGATTGGCCAAAAAAAGGAGTGAATGCATTTGGGTGTGCCTAAGACCATAGTATGAAGGAAGCAGCTGAAACTGCAAGTGTAAAACAGGAAATTCTTAGCAGATTTGTGGCCGAAAGACGAAACGGAAGGACAGGGACCGCTGGAGTGTTTCACAGAATAAAAATGGCTTCGGCTGCAGTCAACAGTTGCTGCAGTCAACGAAGGTCCTGCGGGGAACACTGCGGGGAACTGCATGCCGTGAACATACGGAGCAGAGTGGCACTCGAGGCCTTTGCTCATTTATGCTCACAAAGTTGCCTGGTTGGTGGGTGAAAAGACACACACATTGGCTGTTCATGACTGTAACTTATCCAGTCAGGTGAATCTTGTTTCTGGACAGCTGGACTGGCCTGCAAAATCCCCAGATGTGAATCTTCTTGAAAATCTGTGGGACTACCTGGAACAATCAGTAAGGCACCAGGGAAGGTAGCACAAAATCTAGCCAAACTACTGTTCTTATTTGCAAGAGTGGTAGAACATTGATGTTGTCTACATCCAGAAACTTGTGCAGTTCGTGCGGAATCACAGCTGCCATCCGTGCTTGTGGAGGTATTACATGGTATTGGGTGACTAATGGTATTAGCTGATTAATTTCATGTCCGGTGAGCTTTTTTTTTTTTCTTTTTCTCTCAGAAGAGGATGGATGTGTTAATATGCTTACAGTCCATCTAAAAGAAGTTTTAGTCATCCGGAAGTTTTAAATGGACTGAGGTGTTTTAATTATGTTTTTACACTTGTATTTTCCTTGTAATATTCCCTGTCAGTGCGTATTTGTTAATCAGGCCTACATGTGTGCATGTTTGTAATTCCACATACCATGGTTTGATTGTTTTCTGACTGTTATGTGGACTGTTCTTTCTTAGTATAATGGCATAAATCTGCGTAATGCCACCGAGCAGCAGGCACGTCTCGTCATAGGCCAGCAATGTGATACCATCACCATCATGGCACAGTACAACCCCCACATGTACCAGCTGGGCAACCACTCCCGCTCCAGGTATGGCTTTTGCTCTCAAACAACTATGGGTTTCAGTTGCTTTCCTATGGACACAGGTTTCATTGAGTTCTTTTGTGCCATAGTTCTCGCTTGGAGCCTGTGAGCAGCCAGTTCCCTCCTCAGGGCAGTGGAGCTACCACACCAGATAACCACTCCACCATCGACACACTCAGCGAGCAGGACGAGGGCACACTCACTCCATCTTTCAAACAGACTACACCCACTACCAGCCCACACAGCTTCATTAGGTGCACTGCTCTGTCTCACGTGCACATAATAATACAGATGTGGTCGACATTATTGGCACCCTTGATTGTTTGGTATAAATAATGTCTTCAAAAATAAGTGGATATGTTCCAACTTTGTATCCAAGTACATTCAACAAAATACTTGAACTGTTAGCGTACTTTCAGGAGAAATATTGTATATGACATGAACAGGACTAGGCATTCTTCCCTAATACTTAATTGCACAACCATTGGCAAAAGTGACAGCCTCCAAACATTTTTGTAGCCATCTGTGACCCTTTTGCACATGTCCTCTGATAGTTTCTTCCACTGCAGTTCTCTCGAGCTCTTGGATGTTTTCCGCCGTCCCTTTTCCCAATAGCACATTTAAGCTCTTTTCAAAGATTTTCTATCGGATTGAGATCAGAACTTTATGCTGCCAGCTTGAAACAGTCAAGTTTTTCTTTCTTAACCCTTCTTGTGTATTTCTGGAAGTGTGCCTTGGGTCATTTTCCTGCTGTGGGACCCATTTTGTTTGATTTAAACCTAGGCTTCTTATATCTTGGAGCACATTTCACTACAAAATTTCATTGTTCCTGTAAGACTTTCAGTTTGAGAGGCAGCAAAGCAGCCTCACAACATTATAGATCCTCCACCATGTTTCACTGTAGGTAGTGTGCACCAGGCATAGGCTAATTAAAGTCACGTGAGCATGGCCAAGATGAGTCTAATTTCGATTGAATTATAGGTTAGACTGACTTTGTCCTTCGTTTCAAACTGTGCAAAGGTTGCCATTAATGGTGTCCTGGGATTATTTGTAATGTAAAGAGTGGATGCAAATTAAAAATAGTTGGAAGATTTAGATATCCTAAGTCATCTTTGCTCCTTTTTTGCATCCTCTCCCAGGATGTCATCGGAGGGCAGTAAGAAGATTCCAGACTCGCGGGTGGTGTGTTTGAAGAAGACTCAGGTGGAGCTGGGTGTTCAGATATTTGGGGGGAATCTGCGGGGGATCTTTGTGGAGAAGCTGGAGGAGGACTGTCCTGCCAGGGGGGCAGATGGCCTAATGCCTGGAGATATGATCTTGGAGGTATGTAGGTTGATTTTGGGTGATTTTCGATTGACGATGTAAACTTGCAAAGAAAAATGATATTTTTCTAAGGGATTTAGTGTTCGAGTCCACGTTGTCTGGTGAACTCCACTTTTAGCTCCTGTGCTTGAATGAAGACTTGGTCAAACTGAAAACAAATTTGACCCTTTAAACCTTGCTCAGGTTGTCTGTGTTTACATCTTGCATTAATTCTGTTTGGATTGTTTGTGAATCTTCTTTCAGTTGGCTTACAATGACGTTTTTCCCAGTGTAATGTAATGATGATTTTACTTTCCCATGAAAAAGCTGGGGCGCTCATGTTGGAAGCATATCATTCTAGGACACCAGCCCACAACCACGGTGCCAATTTTTGAATCCTGGTAGAGCATTCCAACTAGGTCTGAATGGGCATCACACAGACACTATTGGCTGCAACAGAGGCCAGGGAAGCTGGTTGGGGGATTTCCCTCTAGCACTGCAGCAACAACCCCTGCTAGCCTTGTGACAGACTGCCATCCTGTTCAGAGCACACTTACGATTGTGCCTAGATCAAATGTGGAGGATAAAATGATGCATAAAGTGCGGGCCAAAATCTGAATCTACTAGTAAAAATGCTTCTACTTTCCATTTTTCTTTAATTAAATACAGTGTGTTCATTACAAGTCATATAATCAGAATAACAATTTGAGTGAAAGTGGGATCTTTGGTGGAAAAGAAAACCATTTCATACAAATATCTAATATGCCTTTTTGACTGGTGGCATCAGACTTTTGGTCTCTACAGCACACTAACCAAGCACTTTACTGTGAACACTATACGAATACGGGGTCAGGACCCCATTTGCTCTCAAAACTACCTCAGTTCTTTGTGGCATGGATTCCACAAGACTTTGGAAGCATTTCTTTGAAATTCTGCTCCATGTTGACATGATTGCATCATGCAGTTCCTGCAGATTTATCAAATGGACTTTCATGCTGTGACTCTCCCATTCTACCAAAGGTGTTCTGTTGAATTCAGGTTTGGTGGCTGGTGAAGCCACTGAAGAACTCATTGTCGTGATCATGAAACCAGTTTAAGGCATTTCTTTCTTTGTGTCATGATGTATTATCATGTTGGAAGCAGCTATTGGGAGATGGGAAAATAATGGCTGTAACAATGGTCAGCAACAATACTCAAATTGGCTGTTTTGTTCAAGCAATTATTGACTAGTGTTAATGGACCCAAAGTGTGCCAGGTGAACATTCCCCACCAGCCTGGACTTTTAACACAAAGCTGATTGGATCCATGGATTCATGCTACTGGTCCAAACTTCTGACCCTACCATCTGTGAGCAGTAATTGAGATTCATTAGACTAGTCAATGTTTTTCCAGTTTGTAGCTGTCCCGTTTTAGTGAACCTGTGATTGCTGCAGCTTCAACTTTGTTATTGGCTTCGAATTGGAACCCTCCCTGGTCTTCTGTCGTTGTAGCCCATCTGCCCCAAGGTTTAACACGTTGTACATTCTGAGATGCTGTTCCAGTTATTCAGACTGGTTATCTGAGTTTACTGTAGTTTGTTAGCTTAAACCAGTCTAACCATTCTTCATAGACTTTGCTTATTTTAACAGGCCATTCATCAGCAGGACTGCCACCAACTGGAAGCTTTCTCTTTATTGCACCACTCTAGAGTAAACTCTAGTCTCTGCTGTGCATAAAAATCCCAGATCAGCAGTTATAGAAATACTCACACATGCCTATCTGGCACCCACAGTCATGCCATGGTCAAAATCATGAGATCACATTTTCCCCCATTCACATGGTTGATGTGGTCATTACCTGGCTTGTTTCTGCATGAATGTATACATTGCACAGCTGCCACATGATTGGATGATTAGATTTTTGTGTAAAGGTGTTGATGTACAAGTGTTCCTAATAAACTCGGTCTTTGCTGCTAGTGCAGCTTACTTAACTTGTCCTGAAACTTGTCTATGACACGTTATTTATTTATTTTTTACCATGTTTTAACACTGCTTATCATGACCAGAGTCACAGGGAGATATTAGTGAAATATAAAAACATAATGGGGTCTATTTTGATACAAAATAAGGTATAAATTAAGGACACAATTTGTACATTGATAAATAGCCTCCTTCTTTCAATAACATGCCGTTTGCAACTTGTATTCCAAATTCCAGCAGTGACTCTGCTCCTGGGTGGATACCCTTGATTAATTGGCTAATACAATAGTCCAATGGACACCCCATATCGCTTAAAGCATTTTAATGTGGGCAGTATGGCGCATTTAAATCGTATCTTGATTAAATTTTGTTATCCTTGCTTATTGAGGATATCGTCAGTGCTTAAAGAACACTGACCAGCTGCTTGTTTCATTATACAGAGTCTAATTAGTCCTGTTTGATACATGTTGAATAAAAATCGCTAAGTATGGGATTGAAACAGCAGTTTTTAAGAATCTGTTGCTACTGATGCGTTTTGTCTGTGATCACATGATGAATATCATGTGTTGTTAAAATGTATAATTTTGAACCGTAATCACCCACCCCTAAAGCATTTCTAAAACATAACACTTCTGCCGTGTTCGCCCTGATATGAACTCGAATAGTTTGGTATATAAACTTCAGTAATGACATTTGATAATTATTACTGCACATTCGTTGGATGTAAATTGCACCAATTTGCTTCCATCTTGCTCTATTCAGTGGGTGCATGGTGCTTTCATAATTGGCTGCCAAAAGTCTGAGCCTTTCATTCCTTCTTAGAGGCTGCTTTGTTCTGCTCCCGATCAATTGTCAAATCACCTCTGTGCCATTCCGTTGTTGTACATTGATCTTCTGTTCATTCCTGCTATTACACTGGACTCCAAGTAATCCATCTGCAGGGGTGAAGATTGTTAATATCACTGACATATTCATGTAGCCCTCTTCCAGATGAGTGGTTTATGCTGTGACGCTCATCCACACACAGCATCTCTTCTCACATCACGTTCAATTTTGCCTCGGATGGAAATTGATCGCAGGCCACACAATATGCTCAAGTGCCTTGAAGAGAATGGGGAAATAAAACATTGGCCTGTGTTCTTTGTCACCCGTCATGCCTGTTTAATCCCTTTGTTTCTCAGTCTGCAATTATGTGTGCTTTGCAGTATAACTCGGTGCCTTTCAAGAATAAGACTGCAGAAGAGGCTTATTTGGAAATGCTCAAACCATCAGAAACGGTCACATTCAAGGTTCAGCAGCGCATGGACGAGTTCAACCAGCTGAAAGATTCTGCTGGAGATGGATTCTACATCAGGTACAGTGGGTGACAATGCCAGTGTCTCTGTGTATGCCAGGTCTATAGCAGTAGCAGGCTATAGCAGGGTACCGCCTTAGCCAGATTGTACATAATCAGTTCTGGTAGCAGAAATCACTCCCTCCAGGAAATACACAACACTCTTCAGTGTGGTTTTTCAGTTACAAGCATGAACAATCTCTCACACTAGAACCAAAATATAAATGAGCAAAGTGAACTATAAACATAAATGAACATACCTCGCTGGCTGCACACAACCAAGAGGGAATGAGTCCACTTGTAGACACACTAATATCAAGAACAGGCAATGCAGTATCACTTTTTAAGCACTTGAAGACCAAGTAGGTAAATCCATGATGGCGCTACCAGTAGGTCTGTACGTCGGTGAAGACGCATCTGGTGTTAAGCAGAGTACAGACTTCCATTTCACATTTCTGCTTGTGACTGTCCACAACCGTCCTACTTATCCACATTAGTTCATAAAGTAAACCTTTTCTACTTTGATCAGCTGTTTACGTCACGTTGTCCAGTGTTAATAAGACAGATTTTTATTTCCTATTAAAAATTGTTAGAATTGTTAAGACCTCAGCCTTTAAAGCAAATGGACGCCAGTTGGATTGTCATTAAACGCGCTTACCTGTGTTTGTGTTGGTACAGTACATTGTTTTTAAATGGTATGTGAATCATCGGACAAGCTTTTCTTGGTGTCACTGGCTCAAAGTTTAATGTCTGTTAGGTAAACTAAACATAGCTATACGGATAAACCCTAATCTCTGGTACAATGGGCATACCATGTTGAATAGGACCAAATGATAACCCTTCTGTTTAGTTCTTGTAATGTCTTTATGGTCTAAATATGGCTTCCAACTGTTGTTCTCTCTGTAGTTATGCAAGCTCTAAATCTCTTTACTTATGAGTGAGACTGAGGTTGTGGTGGCTCTTCCAATAAAAGCTGGACCTGCCGCTTGTCGATTCTAATCGTGGCTGTTTTAATGCACTGGCCCGTGACACAACAGATTGAGTAGCTCTAGTAGCAATGTGAGGAATGGCCGTGTGCTAATGCTAAATAGCTGGATTTGTTTTCTCAATGAATTTCTCATGCAGCTGTTGCATTTGCGTGTTCTTTATGATGGCATCTGCAATAAATAATCTGCCAGCAAACGTTGCTATGTTTGCTTTTAACACTCATCCATTCTCTCGGAATTTTTCTTTCTCTCCATTTCAGAGCACTTTATGACCGAGTAGCTGAGGCAGAGATGGATCTCTCATTCAAGAAGGATGATATTCTCTACGTGGACGACACACTACCAAATGGCAATTTTGGCACCTGGATGGCCTGGCAACTAGATGAAAATGCACAGAAGATGCAAAGGGGGCAGATACCCAGTAAATACATGTTAGTAGAGTTCCTTCAGTGGGCTTTCATAATAATACCTTCATTTATCCGTAGATTAATGTCAGGAGCTATGTGTGTGAGGGCTGGCTGATACGCCAGGTATAATTATGATACACTGTAAAACCAAAGGTTTGTCAGCTTGGAAAGCCTTCAACTTCTCCATCCAATGTTCTCAACCCAGTACAACACATATTACAGCACTGTTTCGTATGTGAAGATTGTAGGCTTCATATGACCCTGATAGCAGTGAGTGTGGCTGTTTTATTGGTTAATATTTTTGTTTGGGCCCACCCAGAGGATGACGTGCTCCCTATTTGAGCCTCCTAATATATCTTCCATATTAGTGTAGGGAAACAAAATTTACTTGTCTCCGTCACTTCTGTTTTTTCATTTGCAAGTGTCTCGGCTTTGTAAAGCGGTTTTGAGACAATGCCTACACCTAGGGTTCAAACCCTAGAGTTTGACAGTTCATTAGAAAGGGTGTCCACAAACATTTGGCCACATTATATTAATTATACAGTGGTACCTCAGTTTAAGTACCGAGCAAATTTTTCTCATAAGGAATAATGTACCGTATTTTCCGGGCTATAAAGCGCACCGGGTTATAAGGCGCAATATCAATGATCGGCTGCTAACGGATCTATTTTCATATTACTATTTTCTTTACCTGGCGCAGGGCGTCTTCTTGCTTCCTCCACTTCCGTACCATTGATTCGTTAATGTTGAATTCTCTCGCAGCTGCTCTATGTCCATGTTGTACTGCGTGACTGATAGCGTTGAGTTTGAAATCCGCTTCAAAAATAAATGAAAGAATGCACGTACCTAATGCTGAAGCACATACCGTATTACTCCGCGATGCTGCGCACTACGGTTGCCATAAGCTTCGTAACTTACCAAGGCCGTGCTAAAACATTTTGACAGATTTATGAGCGCCGTGTACCATCTACAATCAGTTCTACGTCAGAAGGCTCAACCAGAATGAATTCATACATTAGGCGCACCGTATTTTAAGGCGCACTGTCGATTTTTGAGAAAGTTAAAGGATTTTAAGTGTGCCTTATGGTCCGAAAAATACGGTAAATTGAATGAATCCGTTTCAGATCCCCAGAAAATCCACACTGTATAAGGCATTATACGCAATAATGGAGTTACACTGTACAAGTGCTTATCCATCATAAGTTAAATGTTTCATGAACAGGGGGGTTTAATATAGTCTGTGCTGTATCATAGTGGAGCTGACCTTGTTGTTTAAAACACCTACATTAACCTACAATTGGCCAAAATCATTAACACAAAGCTTATTTTGTAATAAAATGTTGAGAATATAATGTATTTTAGTGAATAAATTCTGCTATCTGCTAATGCTAACTGCTCAGTCTGAAAGTGATCCAGAGGACTTGGTCCTTCATTTTCTTTCGGTTGGCTATAGTCATCAACTTTTTTTTACAACCCCTTTTTTTTTTAAGAACTTTTTTAGGAGATGTATGTACACTAATAATGCAGTATTGTAGATGTAAAAATAAACACATTATAAATAGTGATGGTCACTGAGAAACAGATATTGTGAAACTGAAACACCGTGTACTGAATCGTGAATCGAGTTTCGGCTGGAACGAGTCACGCTGCTCAACTCGCGCAAGTTTAAGCAAGTACCGAGCAAACAATGAGAACCAAGACACGTTTCTAGTCAAAATGCGTTGAGAACCGAATTTTTACGAGTTCTGAGGTGGTCGAGAACCGTGGTACCACTGAATGTGTAATATGAATTAATTATGTTAAATATAAACACGTAATCTTGTACCCATCATTCATTTTCAGTATTTCTTCCTGTTTGTTAAATAATTATGACTATCTCTAAATAGTTATAATTTACGAAAGTATAAATCTGTAGTCTTGTCATATCAGCATTCATAGTTCAATCTATATTTTTCAACCCTGAAATATGCCAATTGACACAGCAACATATGGCATTATTTATTTTTGCAATATACTACATTGATTTTCAGCTCAAAATATAAATGTTTTTGATGGGCTAAAAAATGATCTATAAACTACAGTCTCCACTTCTGTTGCTATCACAGGTGTCTTGTATTTCAGCTGTTTTTGTATTTTCAGACGATCTACCTTCAAACTATGTGTCATATCGCAATGTATCGTGATATAATCGTATCGTGAAGTCCTTTCCAATACCCACCCCTGCACCAAAGTGAGATCTCGTTTATCAGTTGCAGGATGGATCAAGAGTTCTATCGCAGACACAGCATGACTGAACTGAAGGATGAGACCGGTTCCAGTAAAACACTCTCCGCAGCTGCGCGCAGATCCTTTTTCCGCCGGAAACAGAAGCATAAACGCAGTAGCTCAAAAGATGGCAAAGACCTGCTCGCCCTGGATGCCATTAGCACGGACTCCATCCCATTTTTAGAGGGTATGTTGACCTCTGGTATCTCCAGTCTTATGCGTGTCAAGTGTTCCTGGAAATCATGCCAGCAATTCTGTTATATCATTTTCTTACTTCAGCCTCAAGTTTGACCCAAGGTTCCATCTTCAGTTAGTGATGAGTGTTGGGTTGTGTTATTTGTTTAGACTGTGTGAGCCTGGCCTACCAGAGGGTGCAGAAAGTCGACTGTACATCTCCCAGGCCAGTGCTGCTGCTGGGCCCGCTGGTGGAGCCTGTAAAAGACATGCTCGTTAAAGAGTATCCAGGAAAATTCAGTAGATGTGTACTGGGTGAGTGCTGACTCATGGCACGTAATGCTATTTTCAAATGTGTTGGCAAGTGTCAAAACCCATGTGCTTGTAGTGTTGATGTCTGGTAGTGGTATTTTAATGTCGAGTCACACTGAAGCTGACCTTGACTTGTGTGGTCATGCAGAGGTGATGAAGGCCTCTCAGCAAGCCATCGAGCGGGGAGTGAAGGACTGCCTTTTCATCGACTACAAACGAAGAAGTGGCCACTTTGATGTGACGACTGTAGCCTCTATCAAGGAGATCACAGAAAAGGTCTGCCCATTTGTCCTTCTTGTTTTCTCTGATGTTACAGTTATTACTGAGCCAGTATCGAAACTCTCTTTAATCTGCATAGGTTTGCCATTTTGTAACAGCTTTTTCTCCAGTAAGATCTTTTTGTTTGCATTCATGAAAGTGCCACATGTATAATATTTTTAATGTGTCCTACTAGGGGTGGGCGATATGGTAAAAATGTTATATCACGATACACTGTTGTCACCATACATGTGATCGCAGACAAAATGCCTCAGTACCGACAGATTTTTTAAAATTGCTATATAAATATAGCTCGTGATTAGTAAAGTGATGTTTATTAAGAATGTGCTGCACTTCTTCAGTCAATCCATTCAGTCCAATTAAACAGGACTAATTAGACTCCTTATAATGAAATGGTCAGTGTTCTTTAAGCCCTGACGATATTCCCAATATGCTCAGAAAAGTGTATTGTCTATCACGATACAATAAAATATCGTCATATTGCCCACCCCTGTGTCCTACACATTCAACAAGAACATTGGTATCACTGGTCCAGTGATTTTTGTCATGATTATCTGCAAGAAACAAACTTGAATATTACGTATTTCTACAAACTTTAATATTACGTATTACGGTGGCTTGGTGGGTAGCACCTCCGCCTCACGCCGGGAAGGTTCTGGGTTCAATCCCAAGGTGGAGTTCTTTCTGTATGTCGTCTTTGTGGTTGTGTGGATTTACTCTGGATACTCCAGTTTCCTCCCACAAGTACAAAGACATGCACTAAGTTCATTGGTTTGATTAGGCGGCATGGTGGCTCGGTGGACAGCACCGCCGCCTCACAGCAAGAAGGTCCTGGGTTCAATCCCAGGGTGGAGCGGCCGTAGTCTGCATGTCTGCGTGGGTTTATTCCAGTTTCCTCCCACAGTCCAAAGACATGCATGTTAGGTTAATTGGTTACGCCAAATTGACGTTAAATAAATCAAAAACAAAAGTTAATTGATTAGGCAAAATTGGCCCAACCCTGATATCACAGTCTGTCGCTGAAATGGTCACTGATGCTGAAAGTGACCTTAAATAAACAAAAACAATAACATAAAATTGGTATGTGTGCTTCAGGTGTTTTGAAAGGTTTTAAAACTTCATTAACTTTCTAATGCTTCATTAAGCATCTTAAATAAAAAAAAGGGCTATGTAACGTGATACGTTTGAGATGGTTTTACTGTATTTGGAAGTTTTGTTTGTGTGGTTGCTGCTTTTTTTTTTTATTTGAGTGTGTGCCAGTTCAATTCTAACATAGATCTTCATACCAGTTTGTGATTATTCTGTGTTCATGTGACGCGAATTAGTCTCTCTGTGCTGTGTTTTTTCCTGATAGGACTGCCACTGTTTGCTTGATATTGCACCGCATGCCATCGAACGACTTCACAGCATTCACATTTACCCAATCGTCATATTTGTTCGCTACAAAAATGCAAAGCAAATAAAGTAAGTGGCCACATCCTTGCACATACATCTTGAACATAAAACATCTTATTTAAATATAGACAGTAATATCAAAACATTTATTGCTACAGTTACCCAATAACATACACTGCCAGGCCAACAAAAAGTCACACACTAGTTCGTTGGCGCGTCTTTAGCTTTGATTGCAGCACACATTCGCTGTGGCATCATTTCCACAAGCTTCTGCAGAGTCACATTTATTTCTGTCCAGAGTTATATGAATTTTTCCCGCCAAGATCTTGTATTGATGATGGGAGATTTGGACCACTGCACAAAGTCTTCTCCAGCACATCCCAAAGATTCTCAGTGGGGTTCAGGTCTGGACTCTGGTGGCCGATCCACGTGTGAAAATGATGTCTAATTCTCCCTGAACCACTCTTTCACAATGTGACCTTTCTGAAACAGATGAACATCTTCTCCATGACCACAAGTTGTGACCTTCGACATGGTTATTTGACAACTAAGAAGCTACTCCCTGCATCAGTTAGGGTTAAATAGCATGTTGCCAGCTGAAACATAATCACCAATGCAGTAATTATTTGATGGGAGCCTCTTTTTTTCACTGTTTAACTATTTGATAGTTAAATCCAGGTGGTGACCATTTTTGGCCAGGCAGTGTATGATTCCAAATGTTACCAAGTGTATGCCATGGTTATAGCCAGAGATGCTGGAATGGCAATAAAACTCAAATAATACTACTACCTTCCCCATACATGCTTTTTTCATGTCTGTAGACCAAGCTTTAAGATTAGCAGTTTGACACTTGACACTTCACGTTCCTCATATCTCAGTAGGTAATAAATGACCTCTCTGAATGCTGGATAAAGCCCTCTTGGGCCATTTTATAAGTTGGATGCAGTGCTTTCCCGCAGAGACATGAGTCATTTCTGAGAAAGGGAGCCACTGTGGTATAGGATGGGCTGCAGCAGTACACCCTCCTGGGATGCCTGTTGACTGAAAGCCGCTACTCTTAAGCAGATGGCTGTATTAGCTCAGCTCCAGCTTTGTGAAACAGATATTCACCCCATCCTGAAGCAGAGCCAGTGAGGGGGCTGCAGATGCTTGCTTGACTGTGCAATACAAAATGATTTACAGACATTCAAGAGTACAGCTAACTGCATAATAAAATTCATTTCACTGCTTCTCACTATGCTTCATATTCAAATAATTAATCACTAACGCTGAATAGGTTTGTGTTTAGATTTCATTGGAGAGTGACATGCATGTAAAAAAATAAAAAATAAAAAAGTACAGTAGAAAAATAATTCCAGCCAAGGACTATAAATTGAGGAAGTCATATTAGATGTAAAATCCTGTCAGGCACTCCGAGTTCTCATTATGTGTGTAAACTGCAGTGTGGGTGAAAAAGTTTTCAAACTTTTATTTAATGCTTTTGTTTTTTCATTTTTCTCTAATTTAATACTTTGTTTGTCATTATAAATCATATCGTCAGTATGAGTTTGAGAAAAATGTTAAATCTTTCAAAGAAAAATACATATATTCCAGAATGTATTAGTAATTTGGTATGCTCCCTGCTTTGCTGTAATGACAGTGTGCTCTCTAGCAGGCATGGCCTCCACAAGCCTTGTTATCCCAGCATTATTTCACAATATTACAAAGAGCATCTTTTGATGTTACCGAGTGCCTCACCTTCTGCCTTAAATGCTCACTGGGTTTTAGGTCAGGTGACTGTGGACTGTTCATGACAGTCAGCACTCCCTGATATTCTTTGGTCGAGTTCCTTCACGTAGTTGTTGCGACACTTTGATGCACGTTTTGGTCCATTATCTTGCTGAGATAGGAAGCCTTCTCTACAAGGATCCACAGCACAGGATATAGCTTGGCTGCAAACATGAACTTAAACAAGCTTCTGCTAATCTGCCTGCGTGTCATCTAAACACGTGTGAATAAGATGGAAAGGATAAGACTTTGACCTTTTTTGCCCAAAGAAATTGATGTGCTCTGGTCCACAAATGTGTTTACTTGCTTTTCTGTAGTACCAAATACTAATGAATTCTGAAATTCATGTACTTTTTCAAAGATTCCACTTTTCACTCAAATGGTTATGCTGATTATATGACTTGTAATGAAAGACATTGTATTAAACTAAAAAAAAACTGCAGCATGTACAGTGGGGCAAAAAAGTATTTAATCAGCCACTGATTGTGCAAGTTCTCCTACTTAGAAAGATGAGAGAGGTCTGTAATTTTCATGATAGGTACACTTCAACTA
Source organism: Ancistrus triradiatus (assembly GCA_025084515.1). NCBI lineage: Eukaryota > Metazoa > Chordata > Actinopteri > Siluriformes > Loricariidae > Ancistrus > Ancistrus triradiatus. The sequence continues at coordinate 268,434 of JAJAGP010000832.1, read as the reverse complement.
TGAGAGACAAAATGAGAAAAAAAATCCAGGAAATCACATTTTTTTAAAGAATTTAATTGTAAATCATGGTGGAAAATAAGTATTTGGTCATCCACAAACAAGCAAGATTCACAGACCTGTAACTTCTTTAAGAAGCTCTTCTGTCCGCCACTCGTTACCTGTATTAATGGAACCTGTTTGACCTCGTTATCTGTATAAAAGACACCTGTCCACAGCCTCAAACAGTCAGACTCCAAACTCAACCATGACCAAGACCAACGAGCTGTCAAAGGACATCAGAAAGAAATTTGAAGACCTGCACCAGGCTGGGAAGAGTGAATCTACAATAGGCAAGGTTTTTGTGAATAAATCAACTGTGGGAACAATTGTAAGAAAATGGAAGACATACAAGACCATTGATAATCTCGTTCGATCTGGGGCTCCACGCAAGATCTCCTCCCTTGGGGTCAAAATGATCATGAGAACAGTGAGCAAAAATCCCAGAACTACACGGAGATGAAACCAAAATAGAACTTTTTGGTAAAAACTCAACTTGTTGTTTTTGGAGGAAGAAGAATGCTGAGTCGCATCCCAAGAACCTACTGGGAAGCAGGGGGTGGATACATCATGCTTTGGGGCTGAATGAACGGGGCCTTGTATCGTGAGATTTTAAGCCAAAACCTCCTTCCATCATTGAGAGCATTGAAGATGGAACGTGGCTGGGTCTTCCAGCATGTCAATGATCCCAAACACACCGCTCGGGCAACAAAGGAGTCCGTAAAAAGCATTTTAAGGTCCTGGAGTGGCCTAGCCATTCTCCAGACCTCAACCCCACAGAAAATCTGTGGAGGAAGTTGAAAGTCCGTGTTGCCCCAAAACATCACTGCTCTAGAGGAGATCTGCATGGTGAACCTGGTGAAGACGTTTGATTATTGTCATTGCCAAGGTTATGTTTCATTGAGAATTGAGTTGAATTTTTGTTATTGACCAAATACTTATTTTCCACCATGATTTACAATTAAATTATTTAAAAATCCTACAATGTGATTTCGTGGATTTTATTTCTCATTTTGTCTCCCATAGTTGAAGTGTACCTATGATGAACATTTCAGACCTCTCTCATCTTTCTAAGCAGGAGAACTTGCACAATCAGTGGCTGACTAAATACTTTTTTTGCCCCACTGTATACTGTATAATAGATATTGTGTGTGTGTGTGTGTGTGTGTGTGTGTATTTATTTGTTTCAGTGCACACACAAATGTAAAATGCTAATACTAAAAGACCATTGCTACTGTTAAGTGCTTTGACAAAATGATTACGTGTCAGTACTGGATCTGCCTTTACTCTCTGCCCTGTGTAGAGAGCTGAAAGATCCAGTGTATCTACGGGATAAAGTCTCTCAAAAACATTCCAAGGAGCAGTTTGAGGTTGCACAGAAGATTGAGCAGGAGTATAGCAAATTCTTTACAGGTGGGGAAATGGTTCTGTGTCCTAGTCCTGTCCAGTTTTAATTCAGGCCATTGTTGATTTCTGTGCGTTTTTATAAGCTGGTGATCGAATTTTATTTTTTTTTGTATTGACAGGTATTGTCCAAGGAGGCACGTTGCCCTACATTTGCACTCAAATCGTGACTATAGTGGATCAGGAGCAGAGTAAAGTTCTGTGGACTCCTCTGGGCTCTCCTTAAGCAGCCGAGATATTGTATCGGCTTCCAGCCTCCCACACCTGAGCTTACAAAAACACTATGCTTTATAATCGCACTACACACAACGGTACACTACAGAGAGCATTGCGGTTATATAGTGATCCTCTTTTTCTTCCATTATTCGTCTGTGTTTAATCGTAACATTTTATGTTTAATTGTAATTGTGTGTGAGTGTGTGTGTGTGTGTGTGTGTGAGAGAGACAGAGAGAGACTGTGTCCGCGTGCTCACAAATGCAGGATTATAGCACTGAAATTTTCTTTGTTTTCCTTTGGTCTTCCTGACAGACATCTAATAATTAGTAATGCTGCATCTAAGACTTGTTTACAGAAGAATTAGTCCGTGAATTGTTATTTAACATGTCCTTGAATGTGTACTCCCCTGTCTTAATGAACTCGCATATCCCAAGTCACCTCTTCCCACTCCCAGATCCAAGTCAGCCCCCTATCCCAACCCAGTTTACCAAAATGGCATGTATGTGTATGTTTTCTTAAGCAGTTAATGGACTGAATACTCTTGGGAAAGAGTAACGTTTTGGTTAAGCTTGTTTGTGTAAATGTAATGCCGTTTGGTTCGAGTCGGTGTGTATGTTTAGCGTCGACTGTACATCAACTAAGCGTTTATGAAAGGCCAATTGGAAGTGCCTTTGGAGATCTGTTGAGCGTATGACAATGGTATGATATGGAAGTGAAAGGGTGGCGTTTGAAACTCCTCAGACTGCACTCCAGGGCTAGACAGACCACTGTGTTAACTTTCTCATAGAGGAGAATGTGTTTCAAAGAGAATATTAACCCTTGTACTCATGCATACATTTCCGAAGTAGAGGCAGTTACTTACCATGTATGCAAACTTGTCTAAATATAGATCTATAGTTAAATATAAAATGTATATTAAATGTATTTTTACTAGGCTATTGTCCTAGGGGAGTGCAGGAGGTGTCCAGTCAGGTCTTAGCAGATATAACGTGTTCCTTTACATGTTTCTTTTTTTGTTTTCCCTTTGTTCTTTTTGTTTATCTGTCACTTTTTATATGTACCCACTGAGAAACACCATTGGAAGGAAGAGATGCAGGGTAAATTGGGTCTCTTGGGCTGTTTAAATGTTAGTCATTTTTCATGTGTATTTATTTTTTTTATTCAGCAGGCACAGTTGCATCATTTATTCAGACCAGTAGTACCATCGAGTTAATGTGCCAAAATGTACCGTGTCCATGACTTTTATCTCTTTTATTTCTACTTGCACTTGCAATATTATGGACCCTAAACAATAGCTGTTCTTAGGTTTCCAGTACAGGTTGAAAATAGGTACTATACTTATTACTTTTGTGATTAATATTTGTTTGTCTGTCATGTTCCATACATTTCATTAATTGTCTCTATGCTTAATTTAGAAGAAAAGAACCATTACATTATTTACGCTCTCATTTAAAAAGGGATGTCTTATTGCACAGTGTTTCTTAAGGAAAATCAGTCCCAGCATTGCCTATTGGGTTGAAATTACACACATCGTTTTGATTGATATTCATGTATAGTGTTTTTCATTATAGGTAGCATAAGCTTTTATTTGAGAGGGATTCAGCCGACACGGTTGTGTTGTAGGAACAATAATTAGATGGCAGGTACTACGTTTGATTGGGATTTTCAATATTACAAACGAATGTGATTTGTATGAAATGTTAAACACATTAACATGAGAATTAAAGTCATTTTCTGTATCACACTATAATATCCAGTCCCAGTGATGTTTCAATTGAGTACTTTTCATTCAGCCAGCAAGCTTTACTCCTTAGATCTACACCACTACATGTCCGTGTGTGCTGTAACTTCCTGTGGAGCTGCCTTATTACTAGCTCCTCTTCTACAGTGATGGGCTGTCTCAAACCTCGAGTCAGAGTGAGTATACGAGGTGTTAATTGTTGACATTGATGTACAGGACGTCTCTGAGGGCTGTCTGCTTACTCTGCATGGTTTATCCTTTCTACAGCCTCTTCTGGTAAAGAAATTTGTAATTCATTGTCAAGTCAGATTTATTTATATAGCGCTTTTTACAATGGAGCATTGTCTCAAAGCAACTTTACAAGTTTAGATGATGATCTAATAACTACGTCCAATCCCAAATTGAGCAAGCCTAGGGCGACAGTGGCAAGGAAAAACTCCCTAGTTCTAGGAAGAAACCTTGGGAGGACCAAGACTCAAAAAGGGACCCAACCTCCTTGGGCAGCGTAGATGATAAATCTAAGAGCGAAACTAAAGTCATGGAGTCAAAGTTTGAATAAAATGTGAAGTATGCACATCGACATTAAGTGGCCCGGGTATGATGGGGCTGGAGCTGATGACGGAAGCAGCTTGAGTGGAGCTCCAGCAGATGAACATGTGTGGGGCTGGAACTGCCGGAACACAGCTCGGAGAGAAAACAGAAAATGTAATTAGTTATTGATTAAGAGCACAGTGTCTATTAACAATCATGATGCCAAGTGTAGCATGAGACCCCGGCAGCATTAGCTATAGCAGCATAGCTAGAAAGAGGAGAACTGGTAGGAAACACAGCCAAGAGGGATCACATGAGACATTGGCAACCCCACGAGCGGCAGAAGACAGCAAACCCAACGTCTCTGATCACCATAAGACTCTTTGACTGTGAACCCCCAGCTCTGCCCTTATTCTAAGGCAAGGATGCATGAGTCAAGATCACGAGGACCAAAGCCCAGTTCAGCCAGACCCGCCCACTCGACACTCCCGGCTAACAGACAAGGCAGGCCGGCCAGACATGACTCCAGACTCCGGCCCCCCAGTGACCCAAGCCATGCATCCTGTCTAAATAAGTATTGTCACTGAAGTAATTATGTGGTTAGATTTTCAGCCTTGTATTACTTTCTTGAAACACTACCTTGGTTTTTACTTTAGTCTGGATCCATTTTAAAAACCATTTGACAACACATGAGCAGTAATGGAACCCAAGTCGATGTGTCTTTGAGTTTCAAACAATGCTGCTGAAGTGCTTCCATTATCCAAGAAAATATTCAGTTATATTGTGTATTTATACACTCAACGATCAGTTCATTAGGTACACCACTTGTTTCTACACTCACAGTCCATTTTATCAGTTAAAAAATGCCACTTTGTAAGGGATACTTTTTAGTTCTGTATTTCCTGTTTTTCTGTTTCTCTATTTTGGCCCTCTTTACTCTGTTCTCTAATGGACAGGGCCAGCACAGATCAGGTTCTGTTTTGGGTGGTGGATCGTTCTAAGCACTGCAGTGACACTGACTTGGTCGTGGTGGTGGTGGTGGTGGTGGTGGTGGGGGTGTGTTGTATGCATTTTGTGCTGGTATGAATGTATCAGACACAGTAGAACTGCTGGACTGAAAATAGTCCACTGACCAAAAATGTCCAGCCACCAGCATCCTGTAATGAAGGATTCGAGGAAGACTAAAACTCTGCAACAACAGATGAGCTGCTGTCTCTGACTTTACATCTACCAGGTGGAGCAATAAAGTAGATGTGTCAATAGAGGTCACAGTGAGTGAATGCAAAACACACACTAACACACCACCAACCACACCAGTGTCACTGCAGTGTTGAGAAGATCCACCACTCAAATAGGACTTGATCTGTAGGGCTCCTGAACATTAGAGAACAGAGTAAAGGGTAAAGTACACCAACTTGGTGACCTAGCGGTTAAAGTACTGGACTATGGACCTGAAGGTCCGGGGTTCAAATCCCACCTCTGCCAAACTTCCACTGTTGGGTCCTTGAGCAAGGCCCTTAACCCACAATTGCTTGGATTGTCAGAATGTATCAATTGTAAGTCACTCTGGATAAGACCGTCTGCTAACTGACATAAATGTAAAGTGATTGGTGAGTGTATGTTGTAATATTATACACTGGCTCCATCTCCTCTCTTCCCTCCTTTGAATTTGTAAATCAGAAGGGTACATATCAAGGGTCATGCAGCATTGTCTTAGGTATATAATTTAGCTTTTTATGGACTATTAATACAAAAAGTTAATGCCATTAATCTGACATTTGAATATGTGAGAAATGTAAACATTTGTAAAGCAAATTTATTCTAAGAAAATAAAACCTTACAGTAACAAAAGCATGTCACAACCCTTGACACACTAACAGGGAAACCAAGAGCACTATTCAATGCCGAATCTCTCCAAAGCTTCCAGTGTTATAGGTCTGCTGATATGGACTCTTTCGAATTGTTTGCATTCACTCCCAAGTCCTTAATGCCATGTATCCAAACAAGTTTCCCAGGGCCTTTGGATGTAAATCAGCCCCACAACATTACAGATCTTATACCAAACCCTTTCAGCCATATTATATTTATTTATGTGTTGTAAACTTCATTCTTCACACCAGACTTCCCTAGCTTCTCTCCGGGTCAACTTCCATAACTCACAATATCTGTGCATTCCATGTACAACCCCAACTCAGAAAAAGTTGGGACAGTATGGAAAATTCAATACAAATCCATTCCTGAATTTCAGACCAGAAATACATTCCAAAAAAGCTGAGAATGGGGCAATTTAGCATTAGTAATTAGGTTTAAAAAACAAACAAACAAACAAAAAAAACATCCATGAAAGACCGAGTCTTTGAGCAGCAAAAGTGTGCCGAGGATCTCCGGTTTATCAACAAATGCATGAGAAATCTGTTGAAATGTTTAAAAACAATGTTCCTCAAAGAAAGATTGGAAGAGATTTACATATTTCTCTCTCTACAGTGCATAATATCATTAATCAGGAATCTTGAGGAATTTTGTAAAGGGCACAGATGCAAACCTAAAATGAAGACCAGTGATCTCCAATCCCTCAGACGCTACTGCATCGAGAACCATTCGTTCATCACTAGCTATTAGAACCACTTGGGCAAGGAATTACTTAGGTAAACCTTTGTCAGGCACTACAATACAGAGTTACATTCACAAATGCCACTTGAATCATCACTGTGCAAACAAGAAGCCTCATGTTAACCATCTCCAGAAGTGGTCTCGCCTCTGGGCATGGAGGCATCTGAGATGGACCATCACACAGTGGAAACATATTGTGGTTGGACACATCGGCATTAAAGATCTTCTTTGGAAGAAATGAATGCTGTGCGCTTCGAACAAAAGACTAAAAGGACAATCTAGCAGTCCTGACCTGTCCCCAATTGAGGATGTGTGGAAAAAATGCTATAGAGATGACCCCGCACTGTAGTACACCTTAAGAAGTGATTGCCTGAGGAATGAGACAAATTAACACCTGGAACACTTCATCGCTTGGTATCCTCTGTGCTGAAATATCTATTAAGTGTTTTGAGAAGGAATGGCAACATTACAAAATGGTAAATGCTTTACTTTTCCAACATTTTTTTTTTGGAATGTGGTGCAGGCCTGAAATGCAGGAATGGATGTTAATTAACAAATGAAATATTTTGGGTTCATACTGTATGCAAGGGGGAAAAAAGGTCAAAGCAAATGTAAGAAACACTGCCTTATTTTAATTTGTATTTTCCATACTGTCCCAACCTTTTCTGATTTGGGCTTGCAGATGGTGTCCCATTTCTTCACAGTTCCCAGAAGCTGAATCTTACTATGAGAACAGGTTCTTTAACTCACTAATCCAACAGCTGGTCATGGTATACAGCAAACTGGTCAGTGTTGGCTCTTATTGCCCTCCATAAATAACATAGTCCACTGTACATGGCGTCTTCAACAACTGGTGAGATGCCAGAGAAGTCGCCTCCTGGAATGAACTGTAACATACTTATGCCTACAAGTCAGGAACTGATTATAGTGTGGCATGTGGACTACAAAGCATAACTACGATTTTTTTGATTGATTTGAACTGTTTATATATACGTATGTTTGTATTCCTGCATTTCTTGAGTTGCCCAGTAGGAGGTGAGAAGACCTGCCCTATGGTGACAGTTGGTATTAAAGTGATTTGCATTATATCACACTTTGAGGAGGTTTACTGGGTTGCACAGACCAGCCATGCGATACATTTCTATTCAATTTAATTTACCTGTCAAGACGAACTAGGCACGTAGTGATATTACATTTTCTTATAACCTCTTATCACAGTTTATATTTTATTGCCTAACAAGGGAGCCACCTGAATGGCTCTCAAGGAAAATTCTTTTTGACACTTTTCTGCATGCTGATTATGGTGATCTATATTTTCACATAGCTATTATGTAACTCAACCACTGAAATGTAGTTCAGAATGATGGATCTATCTTATCCTTGAACTTCATCCAAGAGTTTTACTGCCTCCACAGAATATTCTGTTACAGAAGCTACTCCAGTTTAAGCAACAGAGTATCTTCCAGACTGTAAGTCTACACCATAAACATGGTAGGTGTCAGTAAATCTAGGTGTCACACTGATACACACCACTTTCAGCTGTGTTTATACAGAACATTGTAAATGACTTACAGAAGCTTGCAATAGATACCCTGTTAAACAGCAAACAACTTGTATTGATTCACTATATAAGCAAGTGTATTTATACACAGCCCTTCTGTTTAGTGATTTGTGAATTCAGCCTGACTCACTCCTAACCAGTTCATAACGTGAGGCATGGACGGGGTGCCAGTATACAGGGCACATGTACCTACACTAGGACACTTTAGTGATGGCAGCTGACCTAATGCATAAGTTTGCACTGTGCACCCTGTGCATTAGCCACTGTGCTGCCTTATGGTTATAGAGATTTACACACACCAGCCACTTTATTATGTACACATTGCTTGTATCGGGCTGCAATCCTTCAGCCTTCAGAACTTAAATGGTTGTGGCATAGAATCAGCAAGCAAGAACATTCCTCAAAGATTTTGGTCCCCATTGACACAATAGCATCACACAGTATCTACAGATTTGTCGGTTGCACCACATCCCAAAGGTGTTCCATTGGATTAAGATCTGATGATTGTGGAGGCCAACTTCTGACCCTACCATCTGAATGCCGCAGGAGAAGGCAAGACTCATCAGACCAGGCAACACCCTTCCAGTCTGTAATTGTCCAACTTTGCCAAATTGCAGCCTCTTTTGCCTTTTCTTAGCTGACAGGAGTGGCACCCGCTGGGTTTGTCGTCTTCTGTAGCCCATCTGCTTCAAGGTTTGACCGCATACCTTGGTTGTAACGTGTGGTTATTTGAGTTTACTGTTGCCTTTCTATAGCTCAAACCATTCTCCTTTGATTTCTGGCACCAGCAAGACATTTGCCCAGAGAACTGCTGCTCACTGGATGTTTTCTCTTTTTCAGTAAACACTAGAGATGGCTGTGTGCATGCGGTCAGAAATTTGGCATAAACAACATTAAAGCATGGATCCATCCTGCGTTGTATCAGTGGTTCAGGGTTGTTGTTGATGGTGTCATGGTGTGGGGGATAATTTCCCGGTACACTAATTCATTGTTTAATCGACACAGCCTACCTGACTATTGTTGTGACCATGTCCATCCCTTTATGATACTGGTTTGTATTCCAAGATGTGCTAGGTCATTTGGGCATCTCTAAAGTGTACCAGTGTGATAGAGCATGCACTGTGATGGACTGGCACCCTGTGCTGCTGGTTGACCATGCTTTGGATTAAACAGGCAGGAAAGTGAATGAAAGTAATAGTGAAAGATAAAATCAAGAGATTTCTTTGGAAAATTTGATTCGGTTTGGACAATATGACACAAAAAAAACCTCAGTAAAGGACTGTGGTAGCCTAGCAGGTAAGGTACTGGACTCTGAACCAGAAGGTCCAGGGTTCAAATCCCACCTCTGCCAAGCTGCCACTGTTGGCTCCTTGAGCAAGGCCCTTAACCCACAATTGCAAGATTGTACCAATTGTAAGTCGCTCTGGATAAGGGTGTCTGCTAAAGTTAATCCAGTAGATCAGCAGTAGATCAACAACTATGGCACGTTCATAATCACATAAATGAACTTTCTTCCCCAATCTGCTGCTCGATTTGAACTTCAGCAGGTCGTATCGACCATGCCTACATGCACAGAGTTGTTGCCATGTGATTGGGCCGATTAGATATTTACGTTAAGGACATGAACAGTTGAACAGGTGTACCTACTAAGGTGGCTGGTCAGTGTATGTTTTTTCCATGTGCGACTTTGTATATCATGTTTTTTGTGTGTTATTTTTTAGGAAGGGCATTGAGGAATGGCACATCAAAATACTGTTAGAAACCGTGAGTCTCAGCATACTTGAGATTGCGTCTTGACTGAATCTGGTTAAAGAGACTAGCATTAAACAAAAGCGAGCGATATACCGTGTAGCCTACGGCAGCTCGGTGCATTGACAAAGCTTGTGCGTCACGCGTACAAGGCCTGTATAAATATATACCACAGTGATCCTGTTCGAATAGCAGAGAGCGCATCAGGAAACAACCTAACGGTTCTAGCCATCTTTATTACAGAGCTGTAGCTCCGCCCCTGCTACCTGTAAAATCCGCTCTGTGCGCGCGCGTCTGTTCGTGTGCGCGTCTGTGTATGAGGCGAAGGCGCGTGAGCGAAGCGGCTGAGGGACGCGCAGCACCGACAGCCTGTCAGCTCTCGCTGAGCGCGCTACATTCACCAAAACCACAACAGCGCTCCTGCTCGTTTATTTTCTGACCAAAATTAAAAGTAGTGGTTTTAATGGCAGAAGTAACGACATGGCAGTGCTGTCGCTGGATGGAAGAAGACCGTGATCTCGGACGCGCTGGAGCTTAATGGAGAGATCCCTGTTCGCTTTGGGTCCCTAAAAGCTTTGTATTTAAGTACGGCGACGAAAAACGGCGTCGGGGAACATAAAGCGGTTTTTCTGACTCCCAGTTGTCATTATTCTGAAGACGCCTTTAGAAAGCATGTCAAAATGAAGACGTGAGGCGACGTTGGTCCGAAATTAAATGCCTCCCGCAGAGGGACGCCGACCTGCTGTTTGTCTCCTCGTTTTAGGTCAAGCCACCATTTCGGTTCGATATCTCCACACAGAGCGACATTGGGCTGGCAGAAGGCAAGAGTTGCGTGGAGAGGACTATCTGAAGCAATATGGCTGATGGCTGGGGCTGGGGGCGCTGCCAGGAGCTCTCCAAAGCTACCCGATGCTAGCCGTGGCAGATCCGAACGTTTCCCGTGGCAGCGGCGGCAGCTCTAGAATGACTAATAATATCAACTACAACAAAAACCCGGACTCTTCTGTCTCCATATCCAAGATGGATGTGATCATCCCGTTCTCCCCTGACGTGCCGTGCGATAATGGGCAGCGCATGTGGTGGGCTTTCCTCGCCTCGTCCATGGTGACGTTCTTCGGGGGTCTCTTCATCATCCTCCTGTGGAGGACCCTCAAGTACCTGTGGACTGTTTGCTGCCATTGTAGCGTCAAAAACAAGGTATTCTCTCGTCTCATGGTTACTCGGGTTAAACGCGGTTAAGCACTGCGCACGGTTTAAGCCCAAAAGATAGGTTTATATTGGGAGAGGAAAGAAAACTGACGCATTTACCTGCGATGTGTTTGACACTGCATAAGACTTTGTTTATCAAAACCCCCCTAGGCCTGCGTTTACAACACAGGAGCTAGACATTACTCGCTGTAAGATGTTAGCACGTTGGCAAAAAAGTGACAAGTGTAATGTCAGGAAAGTGCGATATAGCTAGAAATCTCTTAACACCAGTTAGGGAAGTGTAGAGCAAACGGTCAACAACACTGCTGTGATACATATCGAATACTGGAAAAATATCAGTGTAATAAATCAATATCACGGTGTAGACCGTGAACAAAACCTCAGAAAAACGAATTATTTTGTACATATTTGGATTACAAACATTGCAGTCTAGCTACAATTAAGTATGGAACGATGGTGCAGTCCTTTAGTGCTGCTACTTCAGAGATCCCTGGTTCGATTTCCGCCTCCGTGGAGTTTGCATGTTCTCCCTGTGTATGCATGCAGTCAGTATTTGGCATAAACAGCGTTAAAGCATGGTTCCATCCAGCGTTGTATCAGTGGTTTCAGGTTGTTGTTGGTGGAGTCATGGTGTGGGGGATAATTTCCCGGTACACTTTAATTCATTGTTTAATCGACACAGCCTACCTGACTATTGTTTATGATCATTTCCATCCCTTTATGATACTGGTTGTATTCCAAAGATGTGCCAGGTCATTTGGAATCTCTAAATTGTACCAGTGTGATAGAGCATGCACTGTGGACTGGCACCCTGTGTGCTGCTAGTTGACCATGCTTTGGATTAAACAGGTATGGAAAGTGAATGAAAGTAATACTAAGAGATAAAATCAAGAGTTTTTCTTTGAAAAATTTTTTCGGTTTGGACAATATGACACAATATTTCAACATGGTAATCTAAAGTTTGGCAAAACACCTCAGCAAAACTAATTAATGTGATACAGAATGGGGAATAGGACTGTGGTAGGCTAGCAGGTAAAGGTACTGGACTATGGACCAGAAGGTCCAGGGTTCAAATCCCACCTCTGCCAAGCTGCGTTGGGTCCTTGAGCAAGGCCCTTAACCCACAATTGCTTGGATGTAAGACTGTATAAATTTGTAAGTCGCTCTCTGGATAAGGGCGTCTGCTAAATGCTGTAAATAAAAAAAAAAAAAAAAAAATGGAATCTAGATATGTTTTTCTTTAAAACATAATTTTATGACAATATAATAATAATAATCAATGAATAATAATATAATAATATTACGATACAGCCTTTGTGAGCAAACTAAGTCATGAATATTGGATATCTAAAATGTAACTGATTGTACATTAAAACTTTCAACACTTGGCCACCGCCTAAGCAAAGCTTATTTACTTTGGACATTCATTTATTAATGCTGGGTACTCATAAGCCTGTGTGTAAAATTGTGTCAAACATTTGACTAATTATGTATGTATTTACACACAGTGCTGGTCATGTGTATGCAACAAAAACACGTAATGGTGGAAAAAACTTGTATGAAATTTGTTGTGCTGTTAGTTAGGTGTGTTTACCGGTAAATACACATAGCCACGGTCAAAGATTTATGCAAATAACACATTATTCTAAATAAATATTGTTTTGGTTTATAAATGTGCACCCTGGTACTTGTAAGAGCCAGAAAGAATATCTTCTACTATTACACACTGCCACAAGTAACTAAATGAACAGCTAAAAAAAAAAGCTAGCTTTCAATCTATTTATTTATTTTTGCTGATTTAAAGACTTTGAATGTGACATGGTTGTTGGTGCTAGGCGGGCTGGTCTGAGTATTTCAGAAACTTCTGATTTTCACACACAGCCATCTCTCTAGGGTTTACAAAGAATGGTCCAAAATATTCAGTGAGTGGCAGTTCTCTGGGCGAACATGGCTTGTTGATGCCATGTTCAGAGGAGAATCGCCAGTTTGGTTCGATCTGCCAGAAAGGCAACAGTACCATAATCACTCGTTACAGCTCAGGTATCCAGAAGAGCATCTCTTAATGCACAACATGTTAAATCTTGAAGCAGATACAGCAGGGCTACAGCAGAATACCACCATACTGGGTGCCAATCCTGTCAGCTGAGTACCGGAAACTGAGGCTACAATTCGGACAGGCTCACCAAAATTGGAACAAACGTTGTCTGGTCTAATGAATCTCGATTTCTGCTGCGACATTCAGATGGTAGGGCCAGAAGTTGGTGTAAACAACATGAAAGCATGGATCCATCCTGCCACGATTCAGGCTACTGGTGGTGTAATGGTGTGGGGGATTTTTTTTGGCACACTTTGGGCTCCTTACTACCAAATGGGCATTGGTAATCACCACAGCTTACCTGAGTATTGTTGCTGACCATTTTGATCCCCATATGACCACAGTGATGATTGGGACCACATCTTCTGATGGCTACTTCCAACAGGATAATGCATCACAATGTCATAAAGCTCAAATCATCTCAATCTGATTTCTTCTGATCACTGAGAAATAGCGTCACTGTACTCAAATGGCCCCCACAGTCACCAGATCTCAATCCAATAGGGCGCCTTTGCGATGTGGTGGAACGGGAGATTCGTATCATGGATGTGTAGCTGACAAATCCGTACCAACTTCTATCATGTCAATATGGACCAAAAGACTCGGAGGAATATTTCCAGCACCTTCTTGCATCTGTGCCATGAAGAATAAAGGCAGTTCTGAAAGCGAAAGCCTTTTGTATACACACTAAACACTGATTAATCGGCTGTGAATAATATAATGGTTACATTAATAGCGCTATACGTAGAGAGGAAGGAAGTGGGCCATTTATAACATTTGTAATCCTGGGAGGTGTTCCGCCTTAAATTAGCCACTACTCTTCGGTACTGACCCACTGGATTGATGCTCAGGATTGGATCGACACTGACCTTGATGTCTCCGACACACTTGCCATCTCTTAATCGTGTCTGCATGATACACTAAGACCACCCTGTGCGGCACAACAATCATGCCATGGTCAGAATCAATGAGATCACACTTTTCTTCATTCTGATGGTTTGGATGTGATCATTACCTGTCACTGCTGGCCTATATCCGTTATATGTGGGTGTACAGGTGGTCTAATGAAGTGATCCCTGAGTGTAGTCTGACTATTCATTATATGACATTTAATGCTTTAATGCTATATATGGTTCTCAAGTAGGGCACCAGCAATTCGGTAGCCCATGACCATGGTAACCTGGGTTTAAGTTCCAGTGGTGCTTTCCAGTCAGGCATCATGCAGACTGTGATGGACGGTCAACGGGATATAACGCTGGACAGGATGGGGGTGGGGGTCTTCCAGTATCTCCTTCCCAGCCTTGGTACATGGTACTTGTATATGCTCACCTGCAGCCTGCGCTAAACTAATACATTGAAATTCATGGACATTTTTCAAAGATTCAAGTTTTCATTCAAATGTATTCTTATATACTGCTTTCTATTTATTTGAGTAGCATTAGGATTATTTGTAATTTGCTTTGTGATTATAGATCAGATTCAGTGGCACTATGACCATCTGCATAAATAACATTTGCAGTATCTGGGTATGTTTGGATGAGTAGCTGTCAAAGCCACAAAGCAAAGACATTTATCTTCATGTAGGGTAATTTGACTTTGCTGTAATTGATGACCTTAAGTGACACTGAGGTCGGCCTCGCTGGCTAGTCATTAAGAAGGGTGAGTTGATGGAATTACCTATAGATCTGCAGTACGATGATGAAGTGAACCTTCAGTAAGGTCATGTGGTGAAAGTCACCGCTAGGAAAAGCCATGTTGTGCTGTATGTGTGGGTCTCGCATGACTTGTGATCTTACCTAATGACGTGTAGCTATCGAAAATGACAGCTGCACACAAGCATGAAGCGATTTACGCAGCTCTTCATTTCAGCAGACCTACAAGTGGCCAGTTGTGGAGGAAAGAACTCAAATATATTCCATAATAGTTTTTTTATTGTGGAATATGTATTCCCCAAATATGTTCCTATAAAGTATTTCATTTTGAGAGTTTCAGTTTTCATTAGATGCTAAAGGAATTGTCAAGGCCAATTTACACCCAAACCATATCTAAGCCATTTAAGCCATCCATTTAATGTCTGACTGATGAAACGGATACGCTTCCATTTTCCATGTGCTTCTATCGGCGTTCATCAGTGTGACCCCATCTGTTCTGTTTTTCATGCGCAAGTCTGTTTATCACTTGTTTCATATCTGTCTTAAAACTTTCTAAATGCTGAATTAAAAAAAAAAAAATCATGAAATTTAAATTTTCATAATGTGACTCCAGACGGCTTGGTGGGTAGCACTGTCTCCTCACAGCAGGAAGGTCCTGGGTTCAATTCCAGGGTAGAGCGGCCTGGGTCCTCCCCGTGTCTGCGAGGGTTTACTCCGGGTACTCTGGTTTCCTCCCATAGTCCAAAGACATGCGTTAATCGATTACACTGAAGTGCCCCTAGTGTGTGTGTGCGCCCTACGATGAATCTGCACCCTGTCTAGGGTTGTTCCTGCCTTGCACCCTGTGCTGCCGGCTAGGCACCGGCTCACCCCTTGCGACCCTGTGTGGGATTAAGCGGAAAAGTGAATGAATGTGACACCATATGTATTATGACCATACTGCAATATAATATTGCAATTTTTTGCTATGTTTATTTATTTAGCTACATTTATTTTCTCTACCAATCCATCATAGAGAATTTTTTTCTTGTCTTATCTATGGTTGCTTCCTGCTTTAGGAACCAGCTCCCCACGACCCTGCATTAGATCAAAGGGGACTTATTATATAAAGCTCACTTTTTCAATCCTTGTGTGTACGTACATTTAGGTACCGGTACGACATCTGGAGTCGGCCCACAAATAAATCAGACAATCCAGTCATTTTTTTGTTCAGAAAACATGGGATTCAACAAGCCGTTCAGAATTCTGTCTCCTTTTTGCATCATAAGGCGGCTAATTAGACCTGATTATTTCCATGTAAGGCTTGAAGTGCATTTGTCAAGGGCCGAATACTACATGGTAGAATGTTAAACTACTTTATGCAATAATTCCACCTTAGAATTAGTTCAAACTTTGTGTCAGTTATCTACAGGTATGGTAGAGTAATTCCATATTGAACTGGGAGCATCAGCAAATCGATATTTCTGTGATTTGGTATCATACTACAGTATAGTATGCAGGTTAGCATACTACTGCAGAGTGAGTAATGTGCTCACGCTCGAGCAGATAGCTTGACTGCAGTCTTTTTCCAGTTGGGATTACAACACAAGACTGGCAACAAACCTTTTTCTATCAGAGGGATTAATACCAACTGTCCATGCCAAAACTACAAACTAGGGACATTTAGGTGTATAAATATTAATTACAGGTACCTCCAGATTTACTATGGGCATACGCTCTAACATATCCATTGTAAGTTGAATTGATCATAAATCGAGGATTTTAATATATATTGCACATATCTTATCACAGGCATTAAAAGCGTTTAAACATGACTGCAATCACGGCTTGTTCTCACTACAGTTCCCAGCGCTTATGTAATGCACTGAAGGCTGCTGGGGACTGTTGTAGTGTGTAATGTACATTCAGCATGTTTAATCACGCTACCATTAACATAAAGCTTATTTTGGAATAATGTATGTAGTATCTCATGTAATTTGAGTAGTGTATTGAAAGTGAAAAACAATAATTGCTTATTGAGCGACTACAGCTTTTCCAAACTACAATTCCCAGCATTCATCACTCCAGCCACATCTCTCTCTTCATCATGTACTGTACCGAGGACAAAACACCATGACTTTTCACTGATGGGGCTCTTGGGGAAAGCAGTATTTAAGATAGAAATAATCGCCTATTGCACACTCCAATACAGCTGGTGGCGGTAATGCACCTGTAAGAAGAGTGTGGGACAGCACTGCATATACTTTGTATACTATGTATCACTTGCACAGAAAAATTCAAAATTCACTATGGTTTCTGAATATGTATTTATGCTCACTATCGGATTTGCATCGTGTAGTTGAAATATCATAAGCGGGGACTACATGTATACTGTGTGTTTCTTTGGCAGTTTAGCATTAGCTAATGGTAACAGCTCAGGTAGTATCTTAATGCCATCTTTTTGAAAGTTGTCGCTACTTGGTGCAGGATCGACAATAGTGTTAGCGTCATTAGTTTATTAGTTGAATGTCTAAGACAAAATGTGTGTCTTGCTGCTGATTTTATGGAGATTCACAAGATGTTTGTGACTTGCCATGGATCACTGAGTGGGCTGGGATGAGCAGTGGCTTCTTATCATTTAAAGGAACAGGCAGTCAAAACCCACCATCCTGTACAGGGCTGAACAGATGGAGAAATGTGCTCTGGTGTGATATTTAGACCAAAAATGCCACAATATCTCTGTAAGACTCTCGGAAATTGTGTTGTCTTGTTAAAGAGAGGTTAATATGCCACTTTTAAGTAGGTATGAAAATGAATGAATGTATCTGTAACTGGTAACAAGCTTTCCATCAGTAGCACAGAAGAGACATGTCATGGATCAGTTAGAAGATTGATTACAACACCGGCACGGTTAAATACACTAAGGCTATGTCCACACGTACACGGGTATTTTCTAAAACGGGGGTTTTCAAATTCGTTTATTTAAAAAAATCCCGTCCACACAAGCCCCGTTTAAACAAAAAACTTCGTCCACATGAAAACGCAAAAACGCACAAAGTCGCTGTCAAGAGCAGTGCCAAACCAGCAGTCCTATATGCCGGCGAAGCAGCTCACTCAACGACAACCTATGCATACGAACATTTTCTCGCCATTGTTCTTCAACAACCACTTCGTTTTGAAAGCTGTCCCACCAACGAGAGGTCAGATATATAATGTATATATATTTTTTGAGATTAGATTCAACTGTATTGTCATTACACATGTACAAGTACAACCCAACGAAATGTAGTTTAACATCTAACAAGACGTGCAATAAGCAGGAGTGTGTCGGAATGTACAATATTGTCCACATGTACAATAAATTAAAAAATATATAAATCGGCTCACAATCAGGAACGGGCTGCCGTCGTTCATTTCAAAGAGCCGACTCTTAGAGCCGGATCGGTCGCGACCGACACATCACTAATGGATACAGTAGTGACCTCCGTAGCGCATTCTGATGCCTCTGTTCTTCAGTGTAATGAAAAAGTAATAATTGTACATGTATTTGTAGATTTGTAACAAGTTCAGTCAGCAGTGTTTACAGCTGGCACTATTTTGGCTACGTCCGCTATTGCACAAAATCGCCTCATGTAAACAAAGGAGATAACGGCGCACAAAGTGACGTTACAAGCAAGAAACTCTGTTTCCCCAGTTCAACGACAACGCTGACAACGGAATTCCTGAAAATCTTCACCCTGGAAGGAGTTTTGCAAAAAGTCCGTTTTCAGTGACCTAAAACGCCGTTTTCGTGTGGACGAACGGTCAAAACGCATAGAAAAAGCTACGTTTTTAAAAAATACCCGTGTTCGTGTGGACAGGGCCTAAGTTATGGAACTCATGGCCACTAAGTCTACGCCTTTACTCTTCCCTCTGCCTTCAGATAAAAAAAAAAACAAAAAACTTACTTTTCACTCAGTACTGTTTCTCTCTACCCTGCTGTCCTAAGAGTTTTTTCCCTCTCTCTCCCCACTAGTTGACCTAAAGCCACTTTGGGTATTAGAAAGGCGCCATATAATTCAACTTCTTATTACAGAGATCAAACAAATTTTGATCAGGCTTCAAACTAGAGGAGTTATGGGATAATCGAAGAAACACTAGTCAAGTGTAGATATCCAGTGAAGTTGGCCTGTTGTGCTTATAGAAGGTCATTGTTAACAACTGAGGAAAGTTCTTATGATGTCATGGTGTGACATTTTCTTCTCATCACTCTTTTGCGGCAGTGTGCTGAGCGTGTTTCTTATTTAACTGAAAAGGGTTAACGACGTCTGTGAAGGCTCCAGTCTTCATTACCTTTTAATTACCTACACTAACAAGCGTTTCAACAGAGCAAGCAACACATCTGACACAAACACATTGCCTCCGCCTCTTCAGATGGAAGTTGTTAAACCAAAATCAGGTTGTGTCTGGATTATAAGCGACTGGGAGTGCTTGAATCAAATCCTGCCATCATATTTTCAGGTGTATGAACGGACTGGTACCCATTTTACAACGCTGTATAGCGCACTTCATACACTAGGTAATTTGACCGTTTGACAAATGTGTGCTAATAAGGGTCAAGTCATGCCTTTCCAATATCTGGTTTCCTTTAAGATGTAAGCAAATGCAGAGAGAAGAATTATTTCAGGTGTTTCTGTGTACCGGATGAAAGAAATTCTGGTCAAGGTCATTCATGTCTCTTGGATTTTGTCACTCGTGCTGAGAGAACGTGCTTGTTTGGAGCATTAAGAGCCTGGCTGGGGAGGGCAGGACTCCTTGGTATGGTGCTGTTAATGGGAGGCGAGCAGCTGGAGGCCTTCTATTGCTCACATGAGAAGAGGATCCTATGGCATGTCGTAACTGCAGTATGGTGCCAACTATGCTGTAACAAATGCTACTTTATAGCTTCCATGGCCTAATAATGGTGCTGCATAAAACCCCCGTCACTAAAAATATTATTGATTGGTCCTGTAAATGGTGCTTGACAGCTTAGATGTGTTGAGTTCCACTTCTGTAGACTTGAATAGGCTGTAATGTCTGAAATGTTTAATGAAGTCATTCACACTGGTTTTTACACTTGTGTTAGAATGATTGCTCAGATTGAGCCGAGTTGGGGAATTTATTGTTTACTCTGCCTTCTTTGGGACAATCACTTAACACTCAGGCTGAAACATGTAAGACAGAACACTTATAATAATGTTTTATGCTTAATCAGTAATGCATCTGAGAATGGCCTAGATAACATTGTTATTGCACAAACTATGACAGCATTACTTATTCTGTACTTGTAGTTACTGCAGTAGTTGTAGTGCTGCTGCTGCTCCATGTTGCGTTTCAGACAGCCTCCCGTCAAAAGATGTACTGCATCCCAAACCATGTAATATGTTACAAATATGGCAATATGCTGTTATGGGTGAGAAACTAATATGGTATACTATATAACCTGGGCGACATTTGAGACTTAGGTTGGGAGGGGGGGCATGCCATCTCATTCAGCTATACATTTGGGTCTACATCAGTAAAATGAAATAACTTATATATTTGAAATAACCAACAATTATCTGAAGTGAAACCTGAATTCAGCAAATAATGTAGGGTGGTACCTCAGTTCTTGTCGTTAATTTGTTCCATAAGGTTTGTTGAGAACCGAAAATGATGACTGAGCAAATTTTTCCATAAGGAATAATGTAAATTGAATGAATCCGTTCCAGACCCCCAGAAAATCCATGCTGTATAAGGAATTATATGCATTAATGGAGCAGTAATGTACAGGTGCTCTCTGATATGGACTGTGGTAGCCTAGCGGTTAAGGTACTGGACTATGGCCCAAAAGGTCCAGGGTTCAAATCCCACCTCTGCCAAGCTGCCACTGTTGGGTCCTTGAGCAAGGCCCTTAACCCACAATTGCTTGGATTGTAAGATTGTATCAATTGTAAGCCACTCTGGATAAGGGCATCTGCTAAATGCTGTAAATGTAAATTAAAATGTAAATTATTTATGAAGCAGATATGTTCCAACAAGTTAATCATAAGTTAAAAGTAACATGAAGTGCTCAGCCTGTGTTTGGAGATTCAGGACAGGATTTCGATTTCGACTGGCTGTCAGTACTATCCTTCTTAGGTTAGTGGAGACTTATTTGCACTAAGAATTCAGTACTGTAGATGTAAAAATAAATAAAAACACGATAAACAGAGCCCAGACTTCACCGGGAAAGAGCTATTGTGAGACTTAATCGTGAATCCAGTTTCTGCTGGAACGAGTTGCGCAGCTCGACTCGTACAACTTATATATATATATATAAAGCTTGAAATATATATATATATATATATATATATATATATATCAAGCTTTAGACAGTTGGGTAAGGATAAAAGTTAAAGAGTTTCAGTAGGCTGTTACTAAGCAGGTTATGATGGATTATGCTGACTGCAGATTCTAGTTGTAAGTTGTTAAAGAGAGTGAAACCCACTGGAGCTACATTCTTTTTTTTGTCCATGTTCTTTCTAGCTCTACTGCATTCTCCCATTTTAATTTTATTTCTGGTTAGTAACAGCATGCTTTTCTCTCAAACAGCTGTCTCTCAGTCAAAGGAAGATTTGAAATTCTGTTTTGCTGCTGTATATCTTCTAATGCTTTAAATCCTTTTAGAACATATGGCTTTGTTTTTCCTACCCCATCTATATTAAGTTCAGGTATTCCTGTGCCTGAGGGATAAGGTCTAATTGTTTTTAATGCAGACTGAATTTGCTGAAATGTGTTGTGTACATGTGTGTACCCTCTCATGCTTGGCAACGCGACACTGCCTTTAAGCCGGCAAGAGAACCGCACACCCCCAAAGATCAGCTGTCCTTCTCTTAACACCTTCTCAGTATGTCCAACAGAGAGCCCATGGGGTTTGACTGCATGTAGCAGGGTTTCTTTATATCACTCTTGTTGTGTACAGTTAGTGTTTTTTAACCTCCAGTACCTGACACAACTGATGATGTCCAAGTAATAAAATATTTAATTTATGATTTCGGCTAGAAGTGGGAACCCCAGGACTGGTAACCAGTAGTGTAACGTTTTTGTTGTAATAATATTATAAGTAAATATAAATATCAGTAAAGTAGAAGTTTAACCCTAGCCCATATGAGCACTGCACTCATTCGATACTCTACAGTACCTTACATATTCTATGTTATAATTCATGTAGAAGAACAATACGAAACAATAATCAGTTAAACCTCACACTTTGACCTTAACTCCAGCCTGTTACTAGTTTACAATATCACTAAACGCTACTGGTACATGAAATATTAAGTCAGACTTTTCAGTGCTGCAGTGTCCAAACATCTTAATATTGTTCAGTGGTTCTGCCTTTTACACAAACTCAAATGATGTGGTTCTAAAAAAGGTTGAAAAATATAGAAAATACACATTTCTAATTGAGCTGCCAAATCTGTTTCATTTTCAAAGCAATATGACGCCATGCAGCATCCCATTCTGTAACGCTCCTCTCGCACTGGGTAGCATCAGTGAGTCATTCCATTTTAAGCCAAACACGGCATATACATACATATGGGGTGCACTATTTTAGCTGGTTTTTCAGTTTACAGGAACTGTAAATGGTCTTCATAAGTGTATATGACGGTCCTATTGTAAGGAGTACTGCTTTGTTTGTTCCCCTACTACCTGTATATTCTCTCTCACCTATAGCTACAGTGGTGTTTGAAAGTTTGTGAACCCTTTAGAATTTTCTATATTTCTGCATAAATATGACCTAAAACATCATCAGATTTTCACACAAGTACTAAAAGTAGATGAAGAGAACCCAATTAAACCAACAAGACAAAATATTATAATTGGCCATTTATTTATTGAGGAAAATGATCTAATATTACATATTAGTGAGTGGCAAAAGTATGTGAACCTGTAGGATTAGCAGTTAATTTGAAGATGAAATTGGAGTCAGGTTTTTTCAATCAATGGGATGACAATGGACTGTGGTAGCCTAATGGGTAAGGTACTGGACTATGGACCACAAGGTCCAGGGTTCAAATCCCACCTGGGCTAAGCTGCCACTGTTGGGTCCTTGAGCAAGGCCCTTAACCCAAACCCTTGGATTGTAAGATTGTATTAATTGTAAGTCGCTCTGGATAAGGGCGTCTGCTAAATGCTGTAAATGTAATGTAAACCATCAGGTGTGAGGGGGCACCTTGTTTATTTAAAGAAGAGGGATCTATCACAGTCTGCTCTTCACAACATGGCATGGCATGGCATGAACAAAGGTTGTTTCCGAGGCGGGAAAAGGTTACAAAACCATCTCTAAAGATTTTGGACTCTACCAATCCACAGTCAGTCAGATTGTGTACAAATGGAGGAAATTCAAGATCAACAAAGATCACTCCAAGAGCAAGGCGTGTAATAGTTGGTCGGGTCACAAAGGACCCCAGGGTAACTTCTAAGCAACTGAAGGCCTCTCTCACATTGGCTAATGTTAATGTTCATGAGTCCACCATCAGAAGAACATTGAACAACAATGGTGTGCATGGCAGGGCTGCAAGGAGAAAGCCACTGCTGTCCAAAAGGAACATTGCTGCTCATCTGCAGTTTGGTTAAGATCACGTGGACAAGCCAGAAGGCTATTGGAAGAATGTTTTCTGGATGGATGAGACCAAAATGGAACTTTTTGGTTTAAAAGAAAAGAGTTCTGTCTGGAGAAAAGAAAACACTACATTCCAGCATAAGAACCTTATCCCATCTGTGAAACATGGTGGTGGTAGTATCATGGTTTGGGCCTGTTTTGCTGCATCTGGGCCAGGATGGCTTGCCATCATTGATGGAACAATGAATTCTGAATTCTATCAGAGAATTCTAAAGGGAAGTCTCAGGCCATCTTTTTTTTGAACTGAATCTCAGGAGAAGGTGGGTCATGCAGGAAGACGGCGACCCTAAGCACACAAGCCGTGGAAGGACCTGAAGTGAGCAGTTAATGTGAGGAAACCCACCAACATCCCAGAGCTGAAGCTGTTCCAAGCCGGTGTGCAGGACTGATCAACAGTTACAGGAAACGTTTAGTTGCAGTTATTGCTGCACAGGGGGTCACACCAGATACTGAAAGCAAAGGTTCACATACTTTTGCCACTTACTAATATGTAATATTAGATTGTTTTTCTCAATAAACAAATGACCAAGTATAATAATTTTGTCTCATTTGTTTAACTGGGTCATTTTTATCTACTTTTAGGACTTGTGTGAAAATCTGATGATGTTTTAGGTCATTTATGCAGAAATTTAGAAAATTCTAAAGGGTTCACAAACTTTTAAACCCCACTGGTATATAAATTGGTTCACATTCGTTTGTTTCATCTGGCTGATCTTCTGTGTTAGTAATACTGTTTATCGATGCCATTTTGGCTTCCATCCTACAAAGTATCAGGTCCATCATCCCATCCTCTTAAGCGTTACAGCTTTCTCCTACAGAGTGTCGTAACAGTACATTTACTTTATTTTCTATAATTAGTGTGAATTTCCATAAATTACACATGCAGCAGCATTAGGGATGCTGTGAGGATGATAACGTTCCACTCGTATTTTCATCGTTAACTTTTAACTCATTTAGGTAGCATAAAAAGAGTATGTGACTCTGGTAAAGTCCAGTCAGTGTCCATTTTGGTCAATATCTTGTTTCACAGAACGTAATGTGGTCATTAAACAGTGCTTAGAAAAATTTTTTCTTGTAGAATACTGTTAAATGATTTTAATCACTAAGTGTTCAAAAAAGCGTACAGTGCAACTTATTTATTCCACTTGACGTACCTCAGTGAGGAAAGTTTTATGCCCCCCAGAATTTTGTTTTGGGGCCATTAACTTATCTAGAACATATAAGGAAAGAGTTTTAATCAGTATTGTGTGAGCTTGAGCTCTTAGACCAAAACGAACATATGTAATGGAATAATCCTTTTCATAATTGCGTAATAATTTCAGATAGCATGATGAAAGCCAGACAACACCAAGTTGTGTTTGTGTGTTGTTTCATCTTCTGGTCTTGTGACAATCCTGGATTATACGGTTAGCTGTTATCCTGCACCATTTGCTGTCACTGTCTTGACAGTGTCTGAGAGCTGTTTCTTTCAGGAATTGCTCTTTAGGGGTTATTACGTAACAGCTCAGCTAAATGTGTTTACTACTGCAGATACTAGCTAACGAACAATGAAACCATATGGCTCTTATCAGCAACGTCTGTTGCAGAGTTGTAGACAGAGCTCATTTTGTGGTGACATTTATCTCAGTGGCTTGTGGATTGGATCTTAGGCCAAGTTCCTGCTGCTGTGCCAGTATGTGAGCTCTTGTATTTCTGTCATGCATTGTTGGCTGGTGTGAGCATGCACTGAACACAGGGCAAAGCATGACCAGTTTCCACAGCTAAATTAAAGGCTTTGTAAACAGGGTTTTTAGTAATATTGTTTACTATTATAATAATGATGTGTTATTTACTATTTACTGTTATTATTATTAGAATCATTATAGTAAATTATGTAATTTTTTTTAGCAGGGGCCAAAATATTGAGACCGCTTATGAAATGGTTCTGTTGTGTTTTCCTTGAATTAATACAATGTTTTTCATTATGTGTCCTATTAACAGCATAATAAGTTGAGTGAAAGGTTGAATCTTTAAATAATGTGCATGAATTTCTGATTTCTTTTAGTATTTTGCACTACTGGAAAGCAAGTGTAAAAGTAACCATATTAACACCATTGTGTGAAAGGTGAGAGTCCTACAGTGGTGTTTGACAGTTTGTGAACCTTGTAGAATTTTCTATGTCCATCAGATTTTCTCACAAGATGTTCACACAAGAGAACCCAGTTAAAGAAATGAGACAAAAATATTATACTTGGTCATTTATTTATTGAGGAAAATAATACAATATTACATATTAGTGAGTGGCAAAAGTATGTGAACCTTTGCTTTCAGTATCTGGTGTGACCCCCCTGTGCAGCAATAACTGCAAACTGAGCGTTTCCTGTAACTGTTGATCAGTCCTGCACACCGGCTTGTAGGAATTTTAGCCCATTTCTCCGTACAGAAACAGCTTCAGCTCTGGGGTGGTGTTGGTGGGTTTCCTCGCATTAACTGCTCTCTTCAGGTCCTTCCACAACATTTCGATTGGATTAAGGTCAGGACTTTGACTTGTCCTTTCCAAAACATTCACTTTATTCTTCTTTAACCATCCTTTTGTTTAGAACGACTTGTGTGCTTAGGCTCGTTGTCTTTTGCTGCATGACCCACCTTCATGGACAGATGTCCTGACATTTTCCTTTAGAATTCTCTGATATAATTCAGAATTCATTGTTGTTCCATCAATGATGGCAAGCCCGTCCTGCCCAGATGCAGCAAAAAACAGGCCCAAACCAATAACTACCACCACCATGTTTCACAGATGGGATAAGGTTTCTTATGCATTGGAATGCAGTGGTTTTCCTTTCTCCAAACACAACGCTTTTACTTTTTAGAACCCGAATATTGGTTCTCATCTGTCCACAAAAAAACATTCTTCCATTTTAGCCTTTGGCTCGTCCACGTGATCTTTAGCAAACTGCAGACAGAGCAGCAATGTTCTTTTTGTAGGTTCATTGGCTTTCTCCTTGAAAAAACCCTTTGCCATGCACACCATTGTTTTTTTTCAGTGTTCTTCTGATGGTGGACTATGAAACATTAACATTAGCCAATGTGAGAGGAGGCCTTCAGTTGCTTAGAGAAGTTACCCTGGGGTCCTTTGTGACCTCGCCAACTATTACACGCCTTGTTCTTGGAGTAATCTTTGTTGGTCGACCACTCCTGGTGAGGGTAACAATAGTCTTGAATTTCCTCCATTTGTACACAATCTGTCTGACTGTGGGTTGGTGGAGTCCAAACTCTTTAGAGATGGTCTTGTAACCTTTTCCAGCCTGATGAGCATCAACAACTCTTTCTCAGAGGTCCTCAGAAATCTCCTTTGTTTGTGCCATGATACACTTCCACAACATGTGTTGTGAAGAGCAGACTTTGATAGATCCCTGTTCTTTAAATAAAACAGGGTGCCCACTCACACCTGATTGTCACCCCATTGATTGAAAACACCTGACTCTAATTTCACCTTTAAATTAACTGCTAATCTTAGCATCACATACTTTTGCCACTCAATCACTAAAATGTAATATTGAATCATTTTCCTCAATAAATAAATGACCAAGTATAATATTTGTCTTATTTGTTTAACTGGGTTCTCTTTATCTACTTTTAGGACTTGTATGAAAATCTGATGATGTTTTAGGTCATTATGCAGAAATACAGAAAATTCTAAGGAGTTCACGAACTTTGAAGCACCACTGAATGCTTTCCATCTTATGCTTGCATGCTCAGATGACAAGCCCATTGCATTTGATCTGCTTAATAAAAGCTTAAATAAAAGCATGTTATGTCACCTGACACCTGAACTAAACTTCACTGAGCATTTGTGGGGTCAATTGAAGCAGACGTTGCCAGGTCCACTTACTCTAAGCAACTTTGGGCTCGGTTGTCTATGAAGTCGCTTACAAATATTAATCGTTGCAGGTTTGGAGGCTTGTTTCTAAAATGTAGTTGCTTATTTGTGATTGCTTCTCGATTTTTTTTTTACTCTCTCCAACATTTATGCAAGTTGGTTTTGCTCTCCCTCCAAATATAAAAGGCACATATACATTATTATTATTTTTATTAACTGATCGTTATCACTTGACCAGTTAATAAAACTTGATCAGGACCTGGTTGCTTGTTTCTCTCATGGGATCTGGCAGCCCTGATTTATGTGTGTGAGTGACATTTTACCGGTCATGTGCTCGCTTGCTTGCTTGTTAGCTCACGTTTGGACTATAGACTGTTTTAACTTGGTTGATGGGTTTAGAGACCTTTTTTTGTGTGTGTGAGATATACGTTTGTGCATACGACTGTCTGCTACTTATTTGTAACAAGCTGTACATGTCATTTGTAAGTGTATTTGCCTGCCCTATTGTACATAGTATGCCTTTGTTTGTTCCCCCACTACCTATATAAACGGGTTCACATTCACTTATGGAGTTTCTGTTTCATCTGGCTGATCTTCTGTGTTGTTTGTAATATTGTCTATCAATGCATTTTTGGCTTCCATCAACAAAAGTGTCTGTCGACTTTCAGTCAGTCATTGGTCAGTTGTGTTTTCAGCTGTATGTCTGGTCCATTTACGTATCGTTTGCACACAGTTTTCTTGTGAAAATACCCTTTATTTTTAGATTACAGTAGCATTAAAAGACTGTTGTGCTTATGGTAATGTCCGGTCAACATCCATTTCAGTAAATGACCTGTTTCACAGAACGTAATGTGGTCATTAAACAGTGCATACTTGCTGTGAAATCATGCTGGAATGACGGATCGTTAGATTTTGCACAAACGTCTAGTATCATTACAGCAAAAGAGGTAGCATACCAAATACTAAATATACTACATGTACATACAAATACTGAAAAACTAGTGTCCCATTATAGCACTCTTTGGCCAGCCTAGGCTAAGCCCCCTGATCCAGAAGAAGGGCACACTGGCAATAGAAAACAATTATAGCATCTCTTGTCAGGCTGCGTGACTGAGTTTGTACTGCCGTGAGCCGTAGAGCATTCTTTAGCCTGGCGCATGGAGCTTGAAGAGGCAGCTGCTTTAGCATGGTGTTTTCTCAGGACTCTCACTAGTGTTTCCAGTGACCCCTTGCCAATATTAACCCTAGCTCTTGTTGGATGGAATATCAAGTGTCTTTTAAAATTGTTTTCTAATTAACCTTGTTGCATGGTTGCTCTGCAGGACAATAGGATTGTGTCTGACCTGCAGTGTTTAGATAACTTTATCAATAATTTAGTGGATGACTCTTTGATCTATTTGAAATGACAGCCAAATAGAAAGGACGCACATTTTGACTTGTGGCCTTCTCCTTATTGTGATAATTATGTTTAATCATGCTTTATTATATCTTAGCTGTCACGTGGTGGTGTATGAAGGTGGTGTACAACTAATTTATTTACATTTTACTTGTTTACCTACTATACAGCATCTGAAATGTACGATATTTCTCACTGCTTGGTAGATGAGGCAGAGCAGGCAGAGCCCTTGAGCTTTAGATGGCCTTCTGGAGAAACTCATTTAGCCTCGGCTGTAGCTAGAAGCGTGGTGAGTGCTGATTCGCTCCCATCACAATCAGCTTAACATCATAATTGGCGCTCAGCAGAGCAGAGCGCGTGATGCACTGAACTGAGGAGTATCTCTGGTTAGAGGACGTTCTAGTGACCTTCAGAGATGCGTGATGCCTCTGCTGGTGTTGCTCATTTCTTGATGCTCACTCATGTGCTTCCATTTCCCCCATGTGCTGACATGCTAATCACAGGTTGTGGTGCTGATGGCAGGAATTGTTAATAGCCTCTTTGGTTCCTAACACATGCTAAAATGCATCAGTGCGATGAAATGGGATGGATTGAGCTTAAACTCAATTTAGATGGATTTTAGCTGCTTTTAGCTGCGCTTCGTTGGTCATGTTTAGCCTGCCGCGCACTGTATTAGATGCATTTTTACGTCTTTACTTGGTAACTACATGAATGACCTGCTGTACTGTATCGTGTAGATCTTATACGAGAGAAGCATCTTCTACAAGCTTTTGTAGACTATATGGTCATGTTTTGTTGACATTGTGTACCATTTACATATGCTATACAGTGGAGCTCATTGTCACAGAAATCTTCATTAAAAATAGATGATAATACACTGCCATGTTGTTTGCTGATGGATGCTGGTGTTCAAAGAGGACAAAGTTTTAATGAGTCAATTGCCTCGGTGCTATTGGGTTTCACTCGTGACCCATGGGGTACTGAAGAAGGATTATCTCTTTAGGGTTACATAAGAAAAACATGTCCAGAGTAGGACTAGTGTTGAAATTTCTTCCTATGGTGACTGACAATTTGCATAAAAAGGCTATGTTTTTTTAAATTTAGTTATTTATTTTTTATTTTAAGTTATTTGTGGCTGATGCACACAAGCTTTGTCTCTCACTTCAGTTTGTTCATTTGCTTGTTCCTTGTTTGCTTGTTCAGTGCAGTACTTCTTGCTACACGTACAGTGGCGCAAAAAAGTATTTGGTCAGTCACTGATTGTGCAAGTTCTCCTAGTTGGAAAGATGAGAGAGGTCTGTATTTTTCATCATAGGTACACTTCAACTATGAGAGACAAGAAATCACATCATCCATATGCTCTCTGCCAAACTTCAGACAGGCCTGGACATGTACTGGCTTAAGCAGGGGGACACGCCTGGCACTGCAGGATCTGAGTCCCTCTCAGCGTAGTGTGTTTCTGATGGTAGCCTTTGTTACTTTGGTCCCAGCTCTCTGCAGGTCATTCATCAGGTCCCTCCGTATAGTTCTGGGATTTTTGCTCACCGTTCTCATGATCATTTTGACCCCATGGGATGAGATCTTGCGTGGAGCCCCAAATCAATTCGGGAGATTATCAATGGTCCCCCCCCCAACCTGTATGTCTTCCATTTTCTTACAATTGCTCCCACAGCTGATTTATTCACACCAACCTGCTTGCCTATTGTAGATTCACTTCTTCCAGCCTGGTGCAGGTCTACAATTTTCTTCCTGGTGTCCTTCGACAGCTCTTTGGCCATGACCATGGTTGAGTTTGGAGTCTGACTGTTTGAGGATGTGGACAAGGGGTCTTTTCTACAGATACGAGGTCAAACAGGTGCCATTAATACAGGCAAACGAGTTGAGGACAAGAAGGAGTTCTTAAAGAAGTTTGTTTACAGGTCTGTGAGAGCCAGGAAATGTTGCTTGTTTGTGGGTAGCCAAATAACTTATTTTCCACCCATGATTTACAATTAAATTCCTTTAAAAAATCCTACAATGTGATTTTCCTGATTTTTTTTCCTCATTTTGTCCCTCTCATAGTTGAAGTGTACTATGATGAGAAATTACAGACCTCTCGCATTTTCTAAGTAGGAGAACTTGCTCAATCAGTGGCTGACTAAATACTTTTTTGGCCCGCACTGTGTATATATCATTCCTGATCAGCTTCTTTTGAACTGTAGAAGGATCATCTTGGCATCCCTGCTAGATGCTGCTACTGCTCAAGTGTAAGGGGAGGTCACACTAACTAAATACTTACTTGCCACTGTAGCTTAGAAGCTGTTATGTTTCTGATTTTTTTTTTATGACTGGATACAAATTTCCAATATTTCCTGTACAATTCTATGTCTAATCTAATGGTGGGCTAAAACGATTCGCACAGTATGGCATGCTTTTTTTTTTTTTTAACAAATACTGCAAACATAGTGGGTATAAATAATGCACATTTTGTTAATTTTCTGAAAATATGTCAAGATCGTAGTCATTGCCCATACCGCCCAGTCCTACCTGCAACACTTTCTATCAATCGCTGATTTATAGAATCCACCTCTTTTTGGTTCACCTTTGTTCCAGGATATAATTCAACACATTTTACTGTTTGAACTACTCTGATTGTGTAGGAACCATTCATAGGCCTGTTATTTGTTTTTCAGTAAAGACAATCTTTATGTTTGTTTTCTTGGAGATATTGTTGGTATGAGAATTGGAAACAGTTTAAATAATACTAATATAATATGACACTCGCAGGTGTTCTTGGTATACAGTAATGAAACCCACGGTTTGGTGAGACAAATTGTGTTTTATTGTTACAATGCTTGGTGTCTGGGAGAATCAGTGTTTAGCAGATGAAAAATTATAGTTAGCTAAGCTACAACACATCTACAACTCCTATGGCTCAGAGACAAGAGCTGACAGCTGGAAATAGCAGTTCATGAGGGTAACCCTGCCTTGTACTGCCACCCTTTCCAGACTGCCTGTGCCCAGTGAATTCGGGGATAGGCCCTGGAGCCTGAAACACCCCCTCCCCACCCCCATGACCCTGATCAGGATAACTGAGGGTATAACAACTTGCTTTGCTTTTGCAAGACGTTCATTATTGTCAATTACAATCGCAAGTAAATTAAGCTCGACACTAAGATGCCGTAATAACGATACACAGAACAGATGTTACACCCTGTAGACTTCTCCTCAGGTTAACCATAGGCTTAGCACTGATATACATGAAGACATTTCCTGCAAAAAAATTTCTGGAGTTTGAAAATCTAGTTTCCCATTTCTGGACTTGTATGTCACTGCCTACTGATGCATCTGACCGCTATGCTTGCCCCAGCCGTTCAGAATATCTTGCTCACTGATGGAGTGGAGTTGACGTGTGGAAACTGACTTGTTAGCATTCAGTTGCTCTCCTGCGTCTAAATTGCAAAAAGCATTTCCTTTGCTTTGATATTGAGAGAGTTTTAGGTCTCTTGGTGCTGAATAATACATGACTGTTTCCTAGCCTCAGTGATTCTGGTGAAATCCAGACTTTCAGCACCACGGAGAGCACCATCTCCGCTGCTCTCCTGACCTGCTGAGCTTCTCAGCAGCACAGAATTCAAAGATTGCACACAGTCTCCCACTAGGATCCCCTCATGCTGAGAGAGCACTGCTGAGATGATATTCATTTTGAAAATATTCAAAGTGTGTCTATTTTTTTTTTACAGCCATCTGTACTGTTATAATGCCATTTAGAGGAGTTAGTAGTTTTGGCGACCAATTTCTTTTTACATTTTAAATATTGCAAATGTTTGTATCTATTGCCCACTCTACTTGTAAAACAAGCATTGTAATATAAACAATGCATGAACAATAATGATCAGAATCTCTGTGGTGCATAATGCTGTATAATTATGCTAATGCATAACATCTAAATGATCTGATTAAGCATGACGTCTGATATCAGAACCTCTCTGAAGAGTGAGGGTTGCATAATAGAGTGATGAGAATTATGCTTAAGGGGGGACTTGGCAGAGAGTTCTTTAAAACAATATAAATATTCATCCTGCTCTATCTGAATTTTACAGTGCGATATTTTGTTATTCCCATACATTTTTGGAAAGTTAAGGACATCAATTGAACCAAATTTTTTCAATTTTCACTTTTGTAATATGCTTTCTGGTGTTCATTCATTCATTTTCATACTTGCTTTATATAGTTGTGGAGAGCCAGGACTTAATGAGCAGCACAGGGTGCAAGGTGGGAACCAACACTAGACAGGGCGTAAATTAATTGCTGGGCAAATGTGCACACAGTTATCTTCTTCTTCTTCTTCTTCTTCTTCTTTCGACTTCTCCCTTTATCAGGGCTCGCCACAGCGAGTTAAACGTTTCCACCTCACCCTGTCCTCCACGTCCTCCACGTCCTCCACGTCCTCCACTCTCACCCCAACTCCCTGCATATCTTCATTCACCACAACCAAATAACTCACTTTGGTCTTCCTCTCCGTCTCTTGCCTGGCAGCTCCATCTCCAACATCCTCCTACCAATATATCCACTATCCCTCCTCTGCACATGTCCAAACCATCTCAGTCTTCCCTCTCGAATTTTGTCTCCCAATTTTCCAACCTGTGCTGTCCCTCTGATGATCTCATTCCTAATCCTGTCCACCCTAGACACTCTTAAAGAGAACCTCAACACCTTAAGTTCTGCCACCTCCAGCTCTGCTTCCTGTCTCTGTCAGTGCCACTGTCTCCAACCCATACAACAAGGCTGGTCTCACTACTCTCTTATAAATCTTTCCTTTCACTTTTGCTGTGACTCTTTTGTCACACAGCACTCCTGACACTCTTCTCCACCCACTCCATCCTGCCTGTACTCTCTTCTTCACCTTCTTTCCACACTCCCCATTTCCTTGGACAGTTGATCCCAAGTACCTGAACTCCTGGACCTTTGTGACCACTGATCCCTGTAGCCTGACTGTTCCACCTGACTCCTTTTCATTTACACACATGTATTCTGTCTTACTACAGTTGACTTTCATTCCTCTCCTTTCCAGATTATACCTCCACCTCTCCAAGTTCTCTTCTACCTGTTCCCTGTTCTGACTACAGATCACAACGTCACCTGCAAACATCATAGTCCATGGCGATTCCTGTCTGACCTCATCTGTTAGTCATGTGCACACAGTTATAATGTTTCAAATGTCTTTGGAGTGGGAGAGGAAACTGGAGTTTCTGGAGAAAACTCACACATGCATGGGGAGAACATGCAAACACAGCGCTAGTCTCACTGCACCACCGTGCCTCCCCTTGTTTGGTGTTGCACTCATGAATCAAAAATAGACCCAATACCTTGTGCTCTGGCGCTGCATTCTTCATACAGGGCTAGGTAGTGTTGCCAGAAATGTTAAACTATTGGTTTTGCCTTGACGTGCATGTCAGGCAGAGTGGAAAATCGTACTTATTTTTGTTCAACATTTATCTTTCTTAGAGTCAAACCACTTTCACACAAATAGAGGAGGAACACCTTTTGTTTCTTTTTTCTACTACACTTATTTTGGTTAAGTTGCTCAGATGTTACCATCACTGGCTTAACAGTTGGATGGGCAGTTGTATTGAATACTGAGCAAAATCAGTAATGATGTTTTGTTTTGTTTAACATGCATATTATATTGTTTGTTTTCAGGATTAATAATGAAAACTGAGCCGCCTTGGTAGTATGTGTTCTGTGAAATATTATTCATGATTTAGCAAAAGATTTGACTTATTGAAGCTTTTCCATATGACTGCTGCATGTGCAGAATGTGTGCTATTGATATTAGCATGATATTCTGTGCAGTAGCAATAGAAAGATTATAAATTCAGTAACTCAGCTCACCATTAAAGCATACTTTGGTACTCAAATTTAAAAGCTTATCTGAGCTATGGGGTATAAATATAGTGTGACTAGATTCATATCAATAATTATAGTGGTATCTATACTCTCACCTTCTAAATGGCCTTCTACAGCTGGCAGTTTCTACAGTATAGCAGTTTTTCTTGAAAGCTGCGCTTTGATATGCTAATGGTAACTTGCCAAAATGCTTGGTTTGCAGTTTGTCACAGTTTAGTCTGAGGGCTACACAGCTGTTCTGCTTCATTCAAATAAACACAGCTATTGGAAGATTTGGTTCTGGCACATTTCCTTCTCTCTTTCACTCATTGCTTCGCCCTCCCCTCCTGCCACCATTTTTACATTTCCTCCCCAACTGAATCTAAATCTAAACCTAAATCTCAACCACATCGGTGTTTCCTCTTCCTTTTTAAGGAGTTGGTTTTCAAACTCCAGGAATAGTTTTAGTCCATGTCTGGATGATGGCGTCTTCTGCTCCAGCCTTTCACCTCCATAAATAAGGTCAGGGACATAGTTGTTCCAGACCACCAGAGAACTTATCCAGTTGCTTCTGAGTAACAGCACTAGCTTGTAGTTTTTACAGTGTAACCAAAGATAGATGCTGAGTAGCTGTTAAGCTGAGTCTGGGGACTGGCTAAGAAAATGTACTGCCCTCTTTAATTACTTAGCCAGTGCAAAAACTGATTGTGTTTGCTGTCTATCAAGCTTACATCCATTCTGCTGCCTATTATGTTCCACCTCAGCCTCATTAACAATACATGTCTTATGTAGAAACAAAGTGTGCTTTTTTCTGTGCTGCAGCTTTTGAAATCAAACCAACAATGTCACATTGCTTAAGTAGCAAGACTTAATTACTATGATGTACTGACATTACATAGTTACATAATTGCTATGATGTACTGACGATACAGTTTCAGTCAGATAAAAAGTCAGATAGGAGGTCTATCTGTAATGGGGGTACTCCATTCTGTGTCACTGCAGACCCAGCCCCCAGCCCAAGGATCACAGAAGTCTTGGCAGTGGTGCTAGTGACCCATACATGACTTCAAATGCAACTCCGTAACTGACAGACCTCACCTCTCTAGAGGCAGTGCTGAACTTGCCCTGTACGGGTGAGGTCTCTTGGTTATGGAGTGCTCAAAGTTGTGTGTGGGTTATCTGAACCCATGCTAAGAAACAGTGGTCCCTGGTACCAAGAGTCTGAGCTTCTTACAGTAGAGCATTGTCTCAAAGCGTTTTTACAGTTTTCTGTTTCCTTGGCCCAAACTCTAACTGAACAAGCCTAGGGTGGTAGTGGCAAGGAAAAACTCCCCAAACATTATAAGGAATAAACCTTGGTAGAACCATCACTCAAAAAGGAAATCAACCTCCTTGGGAGGACTAGGTATTATACATGAGAATTATATTAAGCTTCCTAAGTATATATTAATTAAAATAATATATAGACTATGATAATCAGAATGCAATATCATGAC
The DNA here is from genome assembly GCA_025084515.1 of Ancistrus triradiatus. Classification (NCBI taxonomy): domain Eukaryota; kingdom Metazoa; phylum Chordata; class Actinopteri; order Siluriformes; family Loricariidae; genus Ancistrus; species Ancistrus triradiatus. The sequence goes on along the minus strand of JAJAGP010000832.1, from coordinate 232,369 downwards.
ATGATAATGAAATAGAAAATATAAAAATATAGCATATGAGACAACAGTGTATAAAAAATGTTGAATAAAATAACATATTGCATTTGAAGTAGGATCTTATATCCTCAGTGGGAAAGTATTGTTGGCTCAGTCAACCAAATGTGGAAGGGAGTTTGAGTTATTGGCTTCTGATCTGAGTATTGGTGTCGTGGCTGGAAAGCCCCAAAAAACAAGGCACTGAATGAGTCTGATGATGAGAAGTAGACGACAATAAGGATATGATGTACATTTTAGAGGTAGGTTTAAGGTCTAATAACAGCCTAATGATTAAAGTGTATATATACTTGTAGAATTTAATTGCTCTGTTACTTGAAAAGGGTGGCACGGTGGTGCAGTAGTAAGCAGAGTTGCCTCAAAGCTCCGGGTACTCTGATTTCTGCCCAAAGACATGTTTTAGGTTAATTGGTGTTTCTAAAGTGCCTGTTAGTGTATGATTGTGTGTATGAGTGTGAGTGTGCATGTGCCCTATGATGGATTGACGCCCTGTCTAGGGTTGATCCTGCTTTGCACCCTGTGTCGCCGGCTAGGCACCGGCCTTCCCGCGACACTGACTAGGATAAGTGGATAAGACAATAAATGAATGAATGAATGTTACTTGAAAACCATGTCTGATAGAAAAAAAATCTAAAAACCAATTCAAATTCAGCTTAAGTGCTATAAAGTTCACTTATTTTAGTTTGTGGGACAGGATCAAGTTCAAATTTTGTTGCCCAACGTTATGAACGTGTACCCATTACAGGTTAGTCAGCTATATGCTCGCTGACATTTTTATCCACAATCACCGCCAAAGACCTCAACATTTAGCCAGGTTAATGCCATTTTGGACTGATGCTGACAGCACCGGTGTTGTGAGGGCTGAGAGATCACTGACAGACTGTTCAACAAGACCTCAGCTTGATCCCCATAGGACTTTATAGCTACAGAACTAAACAAACAGCTTGCTGATGCCCATAAGACAGCTGGAGATGGTATAACTACTTTTCCTGTGCTCTTCATTGTGCACCACTTCCTGGAAGGCTGCACATTTTGTGCAGTCTCACCAGAGCAGAAAATTGCACACTAAAACCTGGCAAGGGGTAATGGGTCAGTTTACATGAACGAGCTTCATGCCCTGACCTCAACCTCTCAGAAGCTGTCCTTTCCCCGTCAGACATCTAAGGTTATGGTTCAGCCACTATTAAAGACGGAAACATTCCAGCTCTTAGAAAAGGTCAATCTGGGGATCCATTGAGCATCAGAATTGCGTCTGACTGTATTACAATGGTCAATTACCATTTAGAGGCCAAATCAATACTGATGTTAACGCTAATGTCTGTAATAATGACACAATAAGTATTCTCTACACCAGTGTTTTTCAGTCCTGCTCCTAGAGCCCCCCCATCCTGCTCTGCACATTTTGGTGCTCTTCCTCTTTATACACATCCACATTAACTTGGTAATGGGCTTCTTAATGAGCTTAGTAATCGGATCAGGTGTGTTGATAGCAAAGAAAACACTAATGTGCAGAGCAGTGGGGCTTCAGGACCAGGATTGAGAAATATTGCTCTATACTGTCCGTATTTATATATAATTATAAAGGTAAAATTCAGCTATTAACCAACCATTTTATTAGGTGGCTGTATCTGACTTTTGATATTTTTCTTACTGAGTGATGGGAGAATGTCAGTGACTCATTTGTAGATTCAGCAATGTTTTTAAGTTGCACGTTCGAAGACGTAGGTGTGAGTAATGGCTGTTGAAAACCTTTCACAGAAATATGCAAGGATTCACCTGCCTATAAAATTATGGAGATGTGGATGGGCTTAAAATGATCATAGCACCACGGAATAGGGTCAAAACCAGATAGATAATTCTGTCTGTATTTTTTAGCTGAGAAGAGAGGAAAAAATGTCATGACCAGTCAGGACAGTCTGTGATTCCTATTTACGTGCACACTACACAGATCATTTGTCCATTGGTGGTATTGTTTCAATACATGTATTAAAAATCAAACACCTAACATTTAAGCAGTAATCTTTGCCTGGATAACGTTGTGTTTGATAACCTTTCTTGCTAATTTTGCTATTCCTGTGTAGTAAAGCTTATCAGATTGCGATTATATCAACTGTGCATTTAATACTGCTTTGACATAATGTTGAGTTAGGCTAAGATTAAGGGTGGTATACTCATATGTTCTTATACATTTGTCATATTCTCTGTTCCACACAGTGACTCTGCAGCAATAACTCATGCACATCTGTATGTTATTGTGAGATCAGGCTGAACCTGAAGTCATTCCAGTGTGGGTGTTGGTGTACATATATGTTATGCATGTAATTGTTGATTATTTGCTGGATACATTCAGGATTGGGTGTCTGTGGAGTTTATATTCTGAATGTATTGGTTGAGGCTGAGCTGGCTAGGCAATAGATGCTGAGAAGCATACTTGGCTTGCCATTGCACGATTTTGATAAGAGGTGTGTGGTTTTAGGAGATTGCACCTGTCTTTTTGTCACTCCAATTACTTCAGAAAAAGGCAAATTTACACTGTGAAAAACAGACAGCAAACATAATCAGCCAGCGGAATTTAGGAAAATTGTGTGTCAGTGGTGCAGGCATATCCTTTGTACATCTGCATGTGAATTTCAGTGCCTGTCCGGTTAATCAGTCGTTCTTTTCTCAGCAGTCTAACTGAATGCTTAAATTCTTGATTTACGAATGGTTAAATAACTGAGAAAGATTTCTTTATAATGGGTTTAAGTATCAGTGCTTGCATTTACCATTCATGCATTAATTTTAAATTATACTGGAAAAAATAAAACAAAACCTCTTTCCAGGTAGAACGTCTCAATTTGTTAACGATTAATTAAAATCAATTGGAATTTGTTTTATCTCTGCTTGTCCTTATCCGGGGTTGCCGAGGTCTGGTGGCCATCCCCAGATCTTGAGTTCCATCCCCAGCATCCCAGTTGCCCAAGAAGTTGATTGCAGTCGATGGATAAACCACCGTTTTGGCAACATTTCCACAAGGACTCCTCAGACTCATCAATCAACGCTTTCCATTAATCATGGATCTAGGTTTTGTTTTAGGACCAGTTTATAACGGATTTGTGTGTTTCCAGTGTATGAGCATGTTTGCAACTATTTGTGAAAACAGAATTTGTATTCCTCCATTCAATTTTTCATACCTGCTTAATTTAATACAGGGTCACGGGGATCTAGGTGTTAACCAGCAAAACAGCGCTCATGGTGGCAACCAACCCTAGATAGCAGGGCAATTCATAGTCTGAGCTTCAGGTTATTTTGGAAGGTTTAAGTTCACTGCTTTGAATTCACGTATAACGCTGTTATATGAGTAACATATACTACAAATGGGTAATATAAACTGTTGAAAAACATTTTTGTAACTTAAACCCCCAAAGCTGTATGACTGTGTTGGAATGTGCGTATTTCAGCATCAATAAAATATAAACCAGGAAATAGAAGATGCACTACGCCGGAGTCCCATATGCATGATTCATTGTTATTGTGTTGATTTGTTGTGGGTATGTCTTGCATTATATATTTCATATTTTTGTCAACTTTATCTTCAAACTTTTGTCAAACTGAGAACTGTTAGACTCTGAGTAGCATTAGTCTCTCTAACCAGTAATGAATGCTTTATACCGTTATTTTTCGGACCATAAGGCACACTTAAAAATCCTTTAATTTTCTCAAAAATTGACAGTGCGCCTTAAAAATGCGGTGCGGTCCAATATATGAATTAATTCTGGTTGTGCTTTCTGACCTAGAAACCGATTGTAGATGGTACACACGGCGCTCATAATCTGTCAAATGTTTTAGCACGGCCTTGGTAAGTTACGAAGCTTACGGGCCACCGTAGTGCGCAGCATCACGGAGTAATACGGTATGTGCTTCAGCATTAGGGTACGTGCATTCATTCATTTATTTTCGAAGCGGATTTCAAACTCGGAGCTATCAGTCACGCAGTACAACATGGACATAGAGCAGCTGTGAGAGAATTCAACATTAACAAATCAATGATACGGAAGTGGAGGAAGCAAGAAGACGCCCTGCGCCAGGTAAAGACCAAACTGAGCTTCCGAGGGAACTTAAGAGTTTTGTTTCATTTAATGCGCCTTATAACCCGGTGCGCTTTATAGCCCGGAAAATACGGTACTTGTCATCAGGTTTGTATCATGGCTCCTTCAACTGTTTGCACATTTAGCAAGTCGCTTTGGTTAAGAGCATCCATGTAATGTCCACATTGTGGTAGATGTGTCTAGCCTATGGCGCTTAGATCAATAGGATAAAATTATAATATGTCCTTGGTGACATATATTTTTAGCCCTTCAAATACCATTCCTTTTTACATTGTTCCTGAATTCCTGTGCATTAATGTTCTAGTATAACTTTAGGATATTCCACTTCATAAAAATGCGTCTTATTTTCATTTGATCACAGTGTTACATGTGTTTTGAAAATATCCTTGATATTTTACGTTCGTAGAAAATTCATCTCTACCAGAGGCGTGTATGGTTTGGGTATATTACTTTTATTCATTTGTTTGCTATATTTCCAGTGAAACATTTTTATTACTGGAACAGTTGGTATGACATTACACATGCTTTCCTACAACCTGCTATGATTAGTCTAATGGCTTTTTCAAAGAAGTGATGGAAAATGCCCTTATCCAGAGTGACTTACAATTGATACAGTCTTACAATCCAAGCAATTGTGGGTTAAGGGTCTTGCTCAAGGACCCAACAGTGGCAGCTTGGCAGAGGCAGGATTTGAACCCTGGACCTTCTTGTCCATAGTCCAGTACCTTAACCGCTAGGCTACCACAGTCCCAGTTTCCAATACATGGAAGCTAATAAAGGGCACTTAGCTTGATCTATTTTACAATGACTTGGTTATATTTTTGCTTTGCTTTGTAGTCTAGCTTTGCGCACAGGTAATGTGTTCAATGTGTTCAAGCATGTTTTGCTGATATCCCAAGTGTATTAACTGTGATCAGTGCCTAATGAATGAATTTCACCAAAGGGTTTTGGCATACCATACTTCTGTAGTTTGTGAGTTGATGTCTGACTGTGACCCATGTGCATCCAAAGCCAGAGGCACACACTGTGCTTTTTGCTGTCCAAAACGGAGTGAGGAGCATTCGTACAGTAACATAAACAGGAGCCTGGGGCAGTGCTAGTGGGAAGTCTGACTCCAGTGAATCCAAGGATGCCTGATGTTTCCTCCATTGGTTCCCAGAAGAAACATAACACAGTGTTCTGGAAAATAAGACATTTTTATATATATTTATATAGACCTGTAGCTATGAGCTTGTATGTTTTGTTTTATATTGTATTTCTTTTTACTTCTTTTTACTCCACATTTTTTGTTCTTCCAAGTATTTCTACAAGGCCTGTGCTGTGTGCATTCATCAGTGACCTCTGTCTGCCGAGACGACAAAACCATAATGCACTTTTTTTTTACCCTCTTTCATCCATTGTACATGGATCCTAATAATATACACATTAGCTCACTAACACAATCTCTTTGGTTACATTTTTACTGCAGCTGAATGTGGTTCATATGTATTCATTTTTCTCATTTCTAACACAGATTGGTCTTTTTCACAGCAGTGTTAATAGCAGAAGTTAATATGACTTTTTTAATACCATCTGGACCACTTAACAGCCAGATAAGAATTCATGTCATTTTTTTAAACATCAATCCTACCCACCATTTGCTATAATCTTTTGTACTGCCGTTGTTAAAATGGCCACTTAAAAGTACTGTCACAGACGGAGCAACCTGCACCAAATGTGCTTTTTGGCAAAATGATGAGCAGTGTATACTTTTGCTTTGATATTTCGCTGTCACTTCCTTTGGCTAGTTGTTGTAATTTGTGTCAGTTGTCACTCCCAAAATGCTTCCCTTTCACTTTGCATTGCATAGGATAGAAAACACTAGTGGTCTTACTTTCCAGCCTCTGACAGAAGCATGACTAATGCCTTATTTTACCTCATCTCATCTTATCTTTGTGTTGTCTTAGAGTCTCACCTTATCTTGGCTACATGCCTTTTTCTCATCTAGCCAATAAACCTTTAGGAGATGCATTTTGATAAATGTTATTAATTTATTTATTTTATTTGCCATTAAATATGTACAAATGGTTAAAAAGTCCAGTCATATTTAACATTGAAATTCATTGTTTTTTATGTACAGGAATGTAATTTCAGAACATTAATCTCTACACAGTAATAGTGTATAGATGCAGACTACATAATTGGAACAATCAAAAAAAAGTTTAGCAGGAAATCAGGATTAATATATTGATAATGCAATGTTGCCTATGTCGTACCTTATTTTAGTTATTAATCAATAGATGTTTACAACAGCAAAAAATAAGTTGTGGGGTAGCTTTTTGGATTTCCTTAAACGTGCCCACATGGTTTTGGTTGTCATATGAAGAGAAATGATAGTAAATGAAAGTTGTTGTGGAAATGCATAATGTATCTGCATTAATGTGTCGAATGTGCATTCACACCTGAATTCAATGATCCATGTTACATGGATTAATTATGTGCATGAGGATTTGAATTTTGCTAATAGTCTAACTAATTCCCCGTGTCTCATTTCATATGGCAATTCATGTGTTTCTTAACAACCATGTCAACACAATGATTCACCTAATTGCATACCTTATCAAGGTCAGTGTTAATGTGGAAACTGAGGTTGTGAAATAGGCAGCTAGGTGTAGAATAGGTGACTAGGCAGACCTCATGTTACAGTTCCTATGGAAAATCATCACACCTGTAAAACTCCGTACCTTTTGTCACTTTACATTCTGAAATTTAAATTAAATCCAAATTTTGCCAGCTGTATGTACACATACATTAGCCTCAGCTCTAACCTTCTCACTTATCAAAATGTAAGTGTTCAGCCTCTTTAGAGTACCCTTCATAAACATGCTCAAGTACAATAAATCGTCTTCTAGATGGCATTAACCTGGCATCAACTGTAATCTACTTCAGTACCG
>JAJAGP010000832.1:185764-225215 GCA_025084515.1 Ancistrus triradiatus | reverse complement strand
AGCATTAGGGTACGTGCATTCATTCATTTATTTTCGAAGCGGATTTCAAACTCAGAGCTATCAGTCACGCAGTACAACATGGACATAGAGCAGCTGTGAGAGAATTCAACATTAACGAATCAATGGTACGGAAGTGGAGGAAGCAAGAAGACGCCCTGCACCAGGTAAAGACCAAACTGAGCTCCTGACGGAACTTAAGAGTTTTGTTTCATTTCAGGTGCCTTATAACCCGGTGCGCTTTATAGCCCGGAAAATACGGTACTTGTCATCAGGTTTGTATCATGGTTCCTTCAACTGTTTGCACATTTAGCAAGTCGCTTTGGTTAAGAGCATCCATGTAATGTCCACATTGTGGTAGATGTGTCTAGCCTATGGCGCTTAGATAAAATTATAATATGTCCTTGCTGACATATATTTTTAGTCCTTCAAATACCATTCCTTTTTACAGTGTTCCTGAATTCCTGTGCATTAATGTTCTAGTATAACTTTAGGATATTCCACTTCATAAAAATGCGTCTTATTTTCATCTGATCACAGTGTTACATGTGTTTTGAAAATATCCTTGATATTTTACGTTCGTAGAAAATTCATCTCTACCAGAGGCGTGTATGGTTTGGGTATATTACTTTTATTCATTTATTTGCTATATTTCCAGTGAAACATTTTTATTTTTATTACTGGAACAGTTGGTATGACATTACACATGCTTTCCTACAACCTGCTATGATTAGTCTAATGGCTTTTTCAAAGAAGTGATGGAAACTGCTTTATTATAAACACATTCAAAGCATACTTATAGGTGGTTTCCATTTACATTTACAGCATTTAGCAGACTCCCTTATCCAGAGCGACTTACACCTGATACAGTCTTACAATCCAAGCAATTGTGGGTTAAGGGTCTTGCTCAAGGACCCAACAGAGGCAGCTTGGCACACTGGACCTTCTGGTCCATAGTCCAGTACCTTAACCGCTAGGCTACCACAGTCCCAGTTTCCAATACATGGAAGCTAATAAGGGGCACTTAGCTTGATCTATTTTACAATGACTTGTACATATGGTTATATTTTTGCTTTGCTTTGTAGTCTAGCTTTGCGCACAGGTAATATGTTCAATGTGTTCAAGCATGTTTTGCTGATATCCCAAGTGTATTAACTGTGATCAGTGCCTAATGAATGAATTTCACCAAAGGGTTCTGGCATACCATACTTCTGTAGTTTGTGAGTTGATGTCTGACTGTGACCCATGTGCATCCAAAGCCAGAGGCACACTCTGTGCTTTTTGCTGTCCAAAACGGAGTGAGGAGCATTCGTACAGTAACATAAACAGGAGCCTGGGGCAGTGCTAGTGGGAAGTCTGACTCCAGTGAATCCAAGGATGCCTGATGTTTCCTCCATTGGTTCCCAGAAGAAACATAACACTGTGTTCTGGAAAATAAGACATTTTTATATATATTTATATAGACCTGTAGCTATGAGCTTGTATGTTTTGTTTTATATTGTATTTCTTTTTACTGAGTAAGTCCGCCACATTTTTCATTCTTCTAAGTATTTCTACAAGGCCTGTGCTGTGTGCATTCATCAGTGACCTCTGTCTGCCGAGACGACAAAACCATAACGCACTTTTTTTTGACCCTCTTTCATCCTAATAATATACACATCAGCTCACTAACACAATCTCTTTGGTTACATTTTTACTGCAGCTGAATGTGGTTCATATGTATTCATTTTTCTCATTTCTAACACAGATTTGTCTTTTTCACAGCAGTGTTAATAGCAGAAGTTAATATGACTTTTTTAATACCATCTGGACCACTTAACAGCCAGATAAGAATTCATGTCATTTTTTTAAACATCAATCCTACCCACCATTTGCTATAATCTTTTGTACTGGCGTTGTTAAAATGGCCACTTAAAAGTACTGTCACAGACGGAGCAACCTGCACCAAATGTGCTTTTTGGCAAAATGATGAGCAGTGTATACTTTTGCTTTGATATTTCGCTGTCACTTCCTTTGGCTAGTTGCTGTAATTTGTGTCAGTTGTCACTCCCAAAATGCTTCCCTTTCACTTTGCATTGCATAGGATAGAAAACACTAGTGCACTTACTTTCCAGCCTCTGACAGAAGCATGACTAATGCCTCATTTTACCTCATCTCATCTCATCTTTGTGTTGTCTTAGAGTCTCACCTTATCTTGGCTACATGCCTTTTTCTCATCCAGCCAATAAACCTTTAGGAGATGCATTTTGATAAATGTTATTAATTTATTTATTTTATTTGCCATTAAATATGTACAAATGGTTAAAAAGTCCAGTCATATTTAACATTGAAATTCATTGTTTTTTATGTACAGGAATGTAATTTCAGAACATTAATCTCTACACAGTAATAGTGTATAGATGCAGACTACATAATTGGACCAATCAAAAAGTTTAGCAGGAAATCAGGATTAATATATTGCTATTGCAATGCTGCCTATGTCGTACCTTATTTTAGTTATTAATCACTAGATGTTTACAACAGCAAAAAATACGTTATGGGGTAGCTTTTTGGATTTCCTTAAACGTGCCCACATGGTTTTGGTTGTCATATGAAGAGAAATGATAGTAAATGAAAGTTGTTGTGGAAATGCATAATGTATCTGCATTAATGTGTCGAATGTGCATTCACACCTGAATTCAATGATCCATGTTACATGGATTAATTATGTGCATGAGGATTTGAATTTTGCTAATAGTCTAACTAATTCCCCGTGTCTCATTTCATATGGCAATTCATGTGTTTCTTAACAACCATGTCAACACAATGATTCACCTAATTGCATACCTTATCAAGGTCAGTGTTAATGTGGAAACTGAGGTTGTGAAATAGGCAGCTAGGTGTAGAATAGGTGACTAGGCAGACCTCATGTTACAGTTCCTATGGAAAATCATCACACCTGTAAAAATCCGTACCTTTTGTCACTTACATTCTGAAATTTAAATTAAATCCAAATTTTGCCAGCTGTATGTACACATACATTAGCCTCAGCTCTAACCTTCTCACTTATCAAAATGTAAGTGTTCAGCCTCTTTAGAGTACCCTTCATAAACATGCTCAAGTACAATAAATCGTCTTCTAGATGGCATTAACCTGGCATCAACTGTAATCTACTTCAGTACCGTATATTTATTGAAGACCACTTAACATTTAGAGATAATTGTGGTATATAGCAGCAATGAGTTTTTGGTTTCTTTTCATAAGAAGAGTCAAGAAATAAGTCACATTGCAGTGTTACTGCTGTAATGACCTATGGCTTATACATGTTCCAGAGAAAAGGGGATTTGACAGTAGGTATAAGAAACAGAACCAGGTTGGTATCATTTTGTAAAGCTTAGGTTTCACTTAGATTTTGTTGTTTAAGTCAGCTTTACTGACCACACAAAACCAGCAGAGACATTCCAAAACAATCTAGATGAGGTTGCCATCTTCTTCCCGTACTTCTTCCTGGACTGTGATAGCCTAGCGGTTAAGGTACTGGACTATGGACCAAAAGGTCCAGGGTTCAAATCCCACCTCTGCCAAGCTGCCACTGTTGGGTCCTTGAGCAAGGCCCTTAACCCACAACTGCTTGGATTGTAAGACTGTAAGTCGCTCTGGATAAGGGCGTCTGCTAAATGCTGTAAATGTATAAAATTGCGCAATAATAATCAAGCATGTGAAAATGATATAACTCTTAGAAGTAGTTGTTTGTTTGTCATATAAAATATATACTTAAAATGCTTTTAATGATTTTCCAGCATTATTTACGCTTTTTATCTTACAGCATTAATTTATTAATTCATCCTTCATTTAATTTCATACCAGTTTAATCCAGTTCAGGGTTAGGGGCCAAGTGGAACAAGGCGAGAACCAACCCTAGACAGGGCTCCAGTCTTGGACAGTGCATATGCATGCACACACACACACACACACACACTTCTTTTACAAACCTTGGGACACTTTAAAAGAAAAGTCCTTGGAATGAAGGAGGAGGAAACCCATGCAGACATGGGGAAAACATGCACACTCCACACAGACAGCAGCCAGGCTTGGAACTTGACATGGGCCTCAGCCACGGTGCTGGTACTTCAGACATTCAAGTAACAAGGAAAACAGGCAATGACAATCACCTTCCAGTTGTTTAAGCCACTGTTCTGTTTCCTTGGTGGTGGGTTTAAGGTTGTTGTCGTACTGGAATGTGAACCACCTGTCCATCTTCAGCTTGTCTAGTAGAGAGTTCCAGGCTTTCCTCAAGAGTTTGGTGTGCTTGGCGGCAATCAGTTTGCCTTCAGTTCTGACCAATTGCCCAGTCCTTGCTGAAGAAAAATATCCCAGAACATAAGATTGTCAAAACCATGCTTCACAGTAGGTATGGTGTATTCTGGGTGCTATGCTGTGTTTGGTTTTCAGTCCAAAACATTGGACATAAAACCTTTTGCCACATAGTATCAGCACCACAAATGAGACTCAGTGTGGTAATTCCTCAGGAAAGGAATTTCTTTGATTCAGACTTTCCATTGGCCTGTTGGTGGCATCCTTGATCAGTATCCTCTTACCTCAGTCATCCAATTGACAATGTATTGGTGGTGCCATACACTTTTCATGTTGTAATTGTGCTCTGAACAGTACTCCAATGGACAGCTGAACCCACTGAAATCTTCTCTAAATGTGTGCCTTTTCACAACTTCATATTGCGTTGTAGTGGAGCTGTTCTGAAATTAACTTGTGGGGCTTGGGAACCTTGTAAGGGTATTCGCTGTCATGGACTGTATGAAATACCAGTATACTTTTAATCAAAGTGTTTTAAGTACAAGATTAAGCCAATTAACCATAAGGTGTTTCTTTTAACACTTTTTACGAGGGGTGCATATGTACAAGTATAATCTTAAAGCATATCTTCAAGTCCATCTTCTGGTGCACCGGATCAACTCATCAGTAATGTGTTGTAGGGTCACTGGGTGTTTTGGGCCTTTCATCATTAGACAGCATCACCCTGACAACGCCATGACTTGTGTTCTGGTGGCTCTTGCTTGATCTTCTTTGCAGATTCAGATCCACACATGTTTACTACAGCTTGCCAGAGCATCATCAGTTCCCCCTTGTTTTCCTAGACTTCATGGATGAGCTGGATCACCACTTCAGTGTGTTCTAGACATCCCAGCACTGTGTTCTAGTTTCACCTATAGGCCTTTGTCGTTGTTGCTTGAGAGGAAGTCAGACAGTCGCCTTGCTACAATACAGAGGGATTTGCTGCAACGGATTTGCTATGAATGAAGCCTGCCTTCTGGCATCTGCTTCCTTTGGGCCTGGTGAATCTTTAGGCCATGGCTGTATTTACAGATCTTCTCATAATGCTCATAGATGTTTGTTCATTGCCATTTGTCGGTGTCCTTTGTTCTATTGATTGGGGTTCTCATTCTGCCCCTCTCAGGCTCTTGGGGGTATTTCTTAATGGCAGGATGTGTTGCAGGCTTTGTTTAGGGGATGCAGCATGGGTTTCTAAACCTCCCTCTCCCAGGTGCTGTCTTTCCAAGCTTTCCATGTCCCTCGTCATTGGATACGGTACACTGTGAAGTTAATTATTAAAAATGCACTTTTATAGATAGTGTTTTGAAACTGTTTTTAAAAATATTTGCTGGGAGATGACTTGTTTGCTCTTTTGAAAAACAGAATGTCATGGCATTCCATCCATTGCATTCGACATTTAGAAAGCAGACATTTGTGTAATATCCAGAATGAGAGTGTTTCTGTGTTGACCTTTACCAAAAGGATATCTGCCAACACAGACTGTTGCTTCCCAGTTGCTTATATATCTTCAAGTTGTTCACTGGTTCAGTGTTCAAATTCTCTTCTATGACGTATATTTATGTAGGCATGCATTTGTTTTGTTTAGTTTCAAGTTTATTGTCACTGTGTTGGACATGACAAATCTGTTATTTATATTTAGAACCAATACAACTGATCACACACAATACCCTGAAGAAAACACAATATAGGCATAAAGTACAGTACAGAAAAAATAGCAAGATGTACACCATGGTATCAGGTGAATCAAAAAATACAAGTCCTTGACTGCTGGCTATCGCACATGAGGGAGTTATTGCCCATAGCCTATGCAGTTTGAATTCTTATTGCACAATTAAATGTAGTGTCGTTGGACAGTACAAATTGTTTGAACTCAGATTCAGATTCAATAGTAAAACTCAAAGTTCTTGGGAAGTAGCTGTTTCTGTGCCTGCAGCTCTGGGTGTGAATGGTTCTGTAATGCCTTCCAGGTGGTAGGACATCATTTGCTGGGGCAATTCGAGACATGACTGGTAGTCCTTTTTCTACTATGCATTGTGGCATTCTGATTACTCTCTAGAGCCTTCTGGTCTACCAGCTGGAGTACCATACCCTAAGGCAGAAGGCTATCTATAGAATACCTGTAGTAACTGATCAATTTCTGGGTCGGATCGGCTCTCCTTAGCCTCCTTGTGTAGTAAAATGTTCCTGTGGCTTCTGTACTATAGAGCAGGTGTTGGTGAACTAGGAGAGTTGTTCAGTGATTTTGATGCTTAGAAATTTAAAGCAGGATACTATTTTCAGTATCTCACATTTGATGACACTTTAAGTACAGTGGTGCTTGAAAGTTTGTGAACCCTTTAGAATGTTCTATATTTATATATATTAAAAATATGATTTTCAAATTTTCACACAAGTCCTAAACGTAGAGAACCCAGTTAAACAAATGAGACAAAAATATTATACTTGGTCATTTATTTATTGAGGAAAACGATCATATGTTACATATTAGTAAGTGGCAAAAGTTATGTGAACCTTTGCTTTCAGTATCTGGTGTGACCCCCCTGTGCAGCAATAACTGCAACTAAACGATTCCTGTAACTGTTGATCAGTCCTGCACACCGGCTTGGAGGAATTTTAGCCCATTCCTCCGTACAGAACAGCTTCAGCTCTGGGATGTTGGTGGGTTTCCTCACATTAGCTGCTCGCTTCAGGTCCTTCCACAACATTTCGATTGGATTAAGGTCAGGACTTTGACTTGGCCATTCCAACACATTAACTTTATTCTTCTTTAACCATTCTTTGGTAGAATGACTTGTGTGCTTAGGGTCGTTTTCTTGCTGCATGACCCACCTTCTCTTGAGATTCAGTTCATGGACAGATTTCCTGATATTTTCCTTTAGAATTCTCTGATATAATTCAGAATTCATTGTTCCATCAATGATGGCAAGCTGTCCTGGCCTAGATGCAGCAAAACAGGCCCAAACCATGAAACCTTAGAAGTTACCCTGGGGTCCTTTGTCACCTCGACAACTATTACACACCTTGCTCTTGGAGTGATCTTTGTTAGTCGGCCACTCCTGGGGTGGGTAACACTGGTCTTGGATTTCCTCCATTTATACACAGTCTGTCTGACTATAGATTGGTGGAGTCCAAACTCTTTAGAGATGGTTTTGTAACCAACAACACTTTTTTTGAGGTCCTCAAAAATCTCCTTTGTTCGTGCCATGATACACTTCCACAAACGTGTTGTGAAGAGCAGACTTTGATAGATCCCTGTTTTTTTAAATAAACCAGGGTGCCCACTCGCACCTGATTGACATCCCATTGACTTAAAACACCTGATTCTAATTTCACCTTCAAATTAAGTGCTAGTCCTAGAGGTTCACATACTTTTGCTCCTCACTAATGTGTAATATTGGATCATTTTCCTCAATAAATAAATGACCAAGTATAATATTTTTGTCTCATTTGTTTAACTGGGTTCTCTTTATCTACTTTTAGGACTTAGAAATCTGATGATGTTTTAGGTCATATTTATGCAGAAATATAGAAAATTCTAAATGGTTTACAAACTTTCAAGCACCACTGTACATTCATGCAATTGCTTGTTAATGCAAATATCTAATCAGCCAATCAACTAGTAGTATGACATGTTCAAGATGACCTGCTGAAGTTCAAACTGAGCATCAGAATGTATGATTCAAGTGACTTAAATGACGTGGTTGTTGTTCTACTGGGATTTTCATGCACAGCCATCTCTTTTTGAGTTTACAGGGTATGGTCAGAAAAAGAGAAATATCCAGCATCAGTTCTCTGGGTGAAAATGTCTTGTTGATGCCAGTGGTCGGAGTAGAATGGTCAGACTGGTTTTAGCTGATAGAAAAGCAACAGTAATTCAAATAACCACTCGTTACAACCGAGGTATACAGAAGAACATCTCTGAATGCACAACACATCGATCCCTGAAGTAGATGGGCTACAGCAGCAGAAGACCACACCAGGTACCACTCCTTTCAGCCAAGAACAGACAACTGAGGCTACAATTCGCACAGGCTGACCAAAATTGGACAATAGAACATTGGAAAAACGTTGCCTGGTCTGGTGAGTCTCGATTTCTGCAGTGACATTTGGATGGTAGGGTCAGAATTTGCCGTACACCACTTGAAAGCTTGGATCCATCCTGCCTAGTATCACTGTTTTTCTGGTGGTGGTGTAATGGTGTGGGGAATATTTTCTTGACACACTTTGGGCCAACTGAGCATTGTTTAAATGCCACACCCTACCTCAGTATTTCTGCTGACCATGTCATTCCCTTTATGACTACATTGTAACAATCTTCTGACTGCTACTTCCAGCAGGATAACTTGCATTGATTTGCCTTTTCTCCTCTGCCTATCAACAAAACATTCCTAGACGACCACATTCTTTCTCACTGCTGTAAATCATAAAAACTGGAAGTACTTTGGTTTGATGAAAGGTGTTACAGATGCCACCTTGCAGATTTGATGCATATTGTTGTTAAGCCTATTGTCAGATTCAGTTGTACTGCAGGCTCTTCTGAATTGCATGTAATGAGCTGAGGGGGTATGACTCACTCTGAGCAGTTCTCGCACTGCCCACACTACATCCAATTCATTGGCAACAATTAGAGGAGCTGAGATCTTTCAGTCATGGATGGGCTTCCCTTCAAGCTAGTGCCACATGAGTATGTGTTTCTGAACACATACTACACTTTTCACATGCAATTTCACTCTGTCTGGTCTTTGCTGTTACGAGAGCCTTAGCATTGCTGTGATTTAATTACAGGTAAGTGTGTTATGAGACACAATGCAACTCAAATACAGTGGGTAAAAAAGTATTTAGTCAGCCACTGATTGTGCAAGTTCTACTACTTAGAAAGACGAGAGAGGTCTGTAATTTTCATCATAGGTACATTTCAACTATCAGAGACAAAATGAGGAAAAAAAAAATCCAGGAAATCACATTGTAGGATTTTTAAATAATTTAATTGTAAATCATGGAAGAAAATAAGTATTTAGTCACCCACAAACAAGCAAGATGTCTGGCTCTCACAGACTTGTAACTTGTTCTTTAAGAAGCTCTTTTGTCCTCCACTTGTTAAATGTATTAATGGCTCCTGTTTGACCTCATTATCTGTGACACCTGTCCACAGTCAGACTCCAAACTCAAGACAAAAGAGCTGTCGAAGGACACCAGGACGTAAATTGTAGACCTGCACCAGGCTGGGAAGAGTGAGTCTACAATTGATAATCTCCCTTGATCTGGGGCTCCACGCAAGATCTCATCCCGTGGGGTCAAAATGATCATGAGAGCGGTGAGCAAAAATCCCAGAACTACATGGAGGGACCTGATGAATGACCTGCAGAGACCTGGGACCAAAGTAACAAAGGCTACCATCAGAAACACACTACGCTGAGAGGGACTCATATCCTTCAGTGCCAGGCGTGTCTCCCTGCTTAAGCCAGTACATGTCCAGGCCAATCTGAAGATTGCCAGAGAGCATATAGATGACCCAAAAGAAGATTGGGAGAATATCATGTGCTCAGATGAAACCAAAATATAACTTTTTGGTAAAAACTCAACAAGTCCTGTTTGAATGCTGAGTTGCATCCCAAGAACACCATACCTACTGTGAAGCATGGGGGTGGAATCATCATGCTTTGCGGCTGTTTTTCTGTAAAGGGGACAGGACGACTGATCCGTGTTCAGGGAAGAAAGAACAAGGCCATGTATAGTAAAATTTTAACCCAATACCTCCTTCCATCAGTGAGAGCACTGAAGATGGAACGTGGCTGGGTCTTCCAGCGTGACAATGATCCCAAACACACCGCTCGGGCAACGAAGGAGTGACTCCTTAAAAAGCATTATAAGGTCCTGGAGTGGCCTAGCCAGTGTCCAGACCTCAACCCCATAGAAAATTTGTGGAGGGAGTTGAAAGTCCAAAACATCACTGCTCTAGAGGAAATCTGCATGGAGAAATGGACCAAAATACCAGCTACAGTGTGTGCAAACCTGGTGAAGACTTACAGAAAACGTTTGATGTCTGTCATTGCCAACAAAGGTTATGTTACAATGTATTGTGTTGAACTTTTGTTATTGACCAAATACTTATTTTCCACCATAATTTACAATTAAATTTTTAAAAATCTGATGCCTTGCATCAGTGGCTGACTAAATACTTTTTGGTACCACTGTATAGGAGTGTTATTATTCCTTCATTCATTCAATTTCTTAACTGTTTAATCATGATGAGGGTCCCGGGAAAGCCAGTGGCACAGGGTGCAAGGCAGGATTAACCCTAGACATGGAGCTAATCCATAGTAGCCAGTGTTATTAGTGATATATAAATGTATTGCTAATAGCATTCACAATAAGAAGTTTTTTTTGCATGTGCTGTAATACATACCTTTTTAATCCCACCCAGTATAGAAGCTAAACATTCATAGGATTTACCATTCCTCACTGTGACATAAAACTGATGAAGAATATGGTTTAGGTTTGTTTTCTTTAAAATCACTAGATTGCTGAGCAACCATTCCCTGCAATTTTTGCTGCATTAACTGAAAATAACGTACTGTAGTTCATAAATGTAATTTTAAAATTATTGATACTACATTTTAACACACTTCAGTAAACATTAATAGGAAATGCGACATGGCCTATATACAGTGAGGCAAAAAAAGTATTTAGTCAGCCACTGATTGTGCAAGTTCTGCTGCTTAGAAAGATGATAGAGGTCTGTAATTTTCATCATAGGTACACTTCAAAAAAAAAATCCAGGAAATCACATTGTAGGATTTTTAAAGAATTTAATTGTAAATCATGGTGGAAAATAAGTAGTCACCCACAAAAAAGCAAGATTTCTGGCTCTCACAGACCTGTAACTTCTTCTTTAAGAAGCTCTTCTGTCCTCCACTCATTACCTGTATTAATGGCACCTGTTTGACCTCGTTATCTGTATAAAAGACTCCTGTCCACAGCCTCAAACAGTCAGACTCCAAACTCAACCATGGCCAAGACCAAAGAGCTGTCGAAGGACACCAGGAAGAAAATTGTAGAGCTGCACCAGGCTGGTAAGAGTGAATCTACAGTAGGCAAGCAGGTTGGTGTGAATAAATCAACTGTGGAAGATTGTGGTGTTCTAGTTAGGATTGACAGGTCTTAAGAGGCCCAAAGTGTGCCAGGAAAATATTGTCCACTTCATTACACCACCTCCACCAAGCTGGACTGTTGACACAAGGTAGGTTGGGTGCATAGATTCATGTCCTTGGGGCCAAGTTCTGGGCAGGGCAATCTGAAAAATCTTTCCAGTTTTGGTGAATCTGTGACCACTGCAGCCTCAGCTTTTTGTTCTTGACTGACAGAAGCGGAACCCGATGTGACATCTGCTGTTGTAGCTCATCTACCTCAAGGTTTGATGAACAGAGTGGTTATCAGAGTTAGCGTGGGCTTTCTGCCAGCTCGAACCGGTCTGGCTATTCTCTGTTAACATTTCTCATTAACAAGGCATTTCCTTCCACATAACTGTTGTGGTTAGGTATGTCTTTGTAGCTGGTAGGTCACCCAGAGGATGATGGGTCTCTTGATGGTAGCCTGGCTTTTGGTAAACTTGCATTGCGAGTGTCTGTTGTCAAAAGGTCTATATAAATAAATTACGCTTGTTCTTAAACTACGTGTGAACTAAGGTCAGGTCAGCTAGAATTTTGGGCAGTCATGTTATTGTGGTGTGAGAAGCAGCGTTTAAGAATAGGAACAGGAGGAACGTTTGCCAGAAGTACTTTTGCCAGTCTTCAGCCGATCATCACACCATGGTGTCCAGTTACTCTGTTTTTTTCCGCCGCACAGCAGACTGTCCTGTCTGGAATGTACGTTCATGTTTTAGTTTGCTGTCATTCACTGATTAACATGACCTTCATACTCCTATTTGATAATACTCTGTAGTTACTATACATTTACGTTACATAAATGGTTTATAAGAAGTCTTGTAATATCATATTCTTCTGCAACAGTAGCTTTATCACATAATAAAAGTAACCAGGCTAATGTATACAGTAGCTGTGTTGTATATCCAGGTTTTCTATGTTTGGTTTACAGTTTAAACTCCTGCATAAGCCAGCGCGTGAAAGATGTCACTTGTGAACCAAGCAGAAGTCAGGACACCTCCTCATAACTGCTTCTAAAAATACTGTGACAGTATTTTAGTATTCTGTCTCGTGTATGTGTGAAACCCTTTCAGTAGCCTTTCATCTAGTTTAGAGTGTCACTCATCTTGGGGACAGGTATCTTTGTGTTGTCTGAAACACTAGATGAAATTCCTGTGTTAGCAGTCACTCATTAAGCATGCCTGGTTTGAAGAGAGATTCTGTTTAGAGATGCTCCTAGCGGTCAGTTTGGGTACCGCATTAAAATGAAGTCCAGAGTATGTGGTTTTGGTCAAAATATTTTGTCTACTGTGAGTTTTTTGTTTATTAAGCATAATTCTTTATTAGGCTAGTTTATTAGGTCAGCTAGAATACTAAGGAGATGAGTTGAAGTTGGTTATTTTTCCTCAGCATGCACTCAGTTATTCACTATCAATTGCAATATCTTGAATATTAGAAGTGAACTCTTTTATTTTTTTGAATGCATTGAATTAACCATTAAAACCACTGACAGGAGAAGTGAAAACATTGAAAGTTTGTGCTGGGTGGTATGACCAAAACTTGTAGTGTTTTATTTTCTTTAAGATTCGACCTCTTGACAGGTAGTTTGATGTGGATTTCAGACTGAGCTTTGAGCTTTAAGCATGACGGGACTTTAATATAGATTTGTGGCTTATTCTACTGTCAGGAGTACATAGAAAATTTAAAAAATTATATTTTTATCGTGTAAATAGTAAAGGCTTTGATTACAATAGGGTTTCTTTCTCCTCACAAAGTGACACAATATATGAATGAATCAGTATGCATGAAACTGTTGCACAATGTAAACAATTTTTATTGCAATATATTAAACACATTCCTTTTTTTTTTGGCTGAGGTACAGTCAAAACTTTGACGACTTAACGAGGTTACAAAAAAATAGACAAAGGGACATTCATACCTGATGCTGACATAATGTTTTACTGAGCAGCCCTCATGATCGTACAATCACATTTACAATGTACATAAACACGTACAGTTTCTATTCATTTACACAAAATAGTCTGTGATTGACGATTGTTTCTGTGATGCGAAGCGCATGAAGTCCAGTCTGTGATTAGTAACAGCAAAATCATTGTAAGATCAGTCTGTTCACTTCGACGCCATCTTGGTAACACTATCGGGAAACTAGTTCTAGCCATATAAGACCAGACTGCTATTCTTTGAATGGGGAGGGACATACAGTGGGGCAAAAAAATATTTAGTCAGCCACTCAATGTGCAAGCTCTCCTACTTAGAAAGATGAGAGAGATCTGTAATTTTCATCATAGGTACACTTCAACTATGAGACACAAAATGAGAAAAAAAATCCAGGAAATGACATTGTAGGATTTTTAAAGAATTTGCTATGCTGTATGTTGTACTACCTGACTAGCTAGTGAGCTAGCTGTTCTACTCAATGCTCCATAGCTCTTCTAGCAGAGAGCAATAATATATAATTTGCTGTCTAATGAAGCGTTACAGCTGTTGTTTGTGCTATGTTATTGTATCCTGGTATATGAATAATTCATACCATATGGGAAATGCCGTATGGGAAACCACTATACTAACTAGCACTATTATGTTGCTCTGAGCAATGTTCTGCAGGACCTTTGATAGATATCACTTTGACACATACAATCTGTCTAAACATTGTTGCAGACCATGAAGACCCCTTCGTACAATAGTAATCCCTAATGGCAGTGTTCTATTTCAGCAGGATAATGTAACCTGATACACTGCAAAAATGGTTTAGAAATAGTTTGAAGAGCATGGCGTGGAGGGGGGACCTACACAATATTAGGCAGGTGGGTTTATTGTTATAGGTGAGCAGTGTAGATTAAACAGAGATTAGACAGTGGCTTGGTATTCACACACATCAGCATCAGACCAAGTCTAACACAGTTTACTTACAGTATCACTGCTAGAGGCAAGGAAACACAATGGTAAAAGCACATAAACTGAGTGGAAAAGCCAAAAATAATGACCTCCCCACCCCTCAAATAGTGGTATATTGATACATACAGACATAAATTCTGATGGCATTTAGCACATGATGGTATGTAGCAAAGTCGATGTCCTTTAGTCCTGATACCTTACTGCTAGAGGAATGATCACAGGTGTTTACTATATGATTAGACAGGAAGCTTAAATTCCCCCACAATGTCAGTTTAAAGCCAGCAGTGAAAGCACACCTTCAAAGTGACAGTATTATTAACTAATCTAGGTGGAATTCAATATTTTACCAAATCAAATGATAGATTATATCACTGTGCTGTTCATTCAGGAAACTCAAACTGATTCCTGTGAACAGAAGGTAAGTTCTTGCTGTTTACTAGACAGTTCAGTTTTTGTTTGCCTTGTGGATGCACCATTTGTTATTGCTGAACAAGTTGGTCACCCAAGATACTTTTCCAGTATAAATACATGACCAGGTATAATATTTTTGTTTTGTTTCTTTAAATTGGTTTATCTGTATTTACTTTTAGGACTTGTATGACAATCTGATGATGTTCTTATTCATATTTATGTAGAAATGTAGAGAATCCTCAAGGTTTCACAAACCTTTGAGCACCACTGTATGTATTATATATTTTTGTGAATATATTCCTGGACTAGTGGTAACTAGTGGTTAAGCTACTGGACTATGGACCAGAAGGTCCAGGGTTCAAATCCCACCTCTGCCAGGCTGCCACTGTTGGGCCCTTGAGCAAGACCCTTAACCCACAGTTGCTTGGGCTGTAAGGTTGTATTATTTGTAAGTCGCTCTGGATGTGGGGTGTCTGCTATGTGATGTAAATGTAAATATATGTGTGTCCCCAATGTAAAAAATGCCCATGACCACTGATATGTATTGAATGCGTATTTGCTTATCAGCATAAACAACTAACTTGGGTTAGACCATTTGGTTTGGTTTGGTTTGGTCTTTTGCCATTTTATTCTGAAATTTGTTTACAGTTTCATTTAGAAGATGCTTGTATCCAGAACAACTTACAACAGAGCTCAGAAGTTGGGGATTAAGGGCCCAACAGTGGCAGTTTGTCAGAGCTAGGATTTGAATACACAAACATCTGACTAGCAGCCCATAGTCCTTTTTTCCCTGATCCACCGCTGTCTTCAGAGTTATAGTATGTGCACTCAGAGGGTGGTAAAGCTGCAGTAAAAATATCAAGGTATTTCTAAATGATCTCTATAATATAAAATGTGGTACTGTGTGGACTGTGGTAGCCTAGTGGTTAAGGTACTTGACTATGGACCAGAAGGTCCAGGGTTCAAATCCCACATCTGCCAAGCTGCCACTGTTGGGTCCTTGAGCAAGACCCTTAACCCACAATTGCTTGAGTTGTAAGATTGAATCAATTGTAAGTCGCTCTGGATAAGGGCGTCTGCTAAATGCTGTAAATGTAAATATAAAATGTAGGTGTAATTGGCTTTGGATTGTTGTCCAACTATAGGAGAACGTTGCTTTATTGCATCCATGGGTACAGTGATTGCTGTAGTCTAAAAGACATTGCAGTAGCTCATAAACATATCGTGTAATTTTTCAGCAACCAATTACCACCACTGCCATTTCATAATCCTGAACATGCTTGCCACATTCGCCACTGCCTGATTCATTCAATTCGTCTTCTTTAAGCCTTTCTCTCTTTCCTTCTTCGTTTCCCACACACGCTTCGTGTGCCCACACCTACAGTCTACCATACAGGTCTGTGTTGCTAAGCGACAAGAGATGTACCGTGGACAGCTCTTATGAGGGTGACATTAGTCCAGTGTGATTTAATTCTCAGGCTATTGACTCCTGTCCTGTGTTTTGAGTGAATCGTTTTCATTCTCATAAACGGTCTGCTGGTAGTCTGGTAAAGTGTTCTGCATTTTAATGAGCAAGTAGACATGGAGAATGCAGTTGTCGTTTTTGAGCGCCTCTCGATGATGGAGGATTTGGTAGCATCAGGAAGAGGTGCTAGTGCAGCTCAAGGATTCGGTTCATAATTTAAATGGCTTCTTGTGCAGAATGCTTTAGGATAGGCACATGACCAGCATGCACAACTTTTATTGGTCTCTGGAGTTTTCCAAGCTTTTACTTTGATGAATGAGTGTGATAAAGAGCACTTACCGAGTATTGATTAATGGTGTCTATTAACTAAAGCAAGAAGATGTATTTTGTGTATCACTGCTGTCTCTCTTACAGCCTTTTAAGGTGGATACATAAGCCTCTGGATTAGCAGTGCAGAATGGCTCATGGTAATGCTAAATGGCAGCCTGAAGTGCCTAACTTCATTAAGACGAAGACTACAAGACGTGAAGTCTGATTCACGTAGCTCACCTTTGGTCTTATGATCTATGTGTTTTACATTTACATTAAAATTCTGCTCATTGGATGAACAGCTTTTAACATGTCATTTTGAGTCACACCCGGACGCATGGGCTTCTCTGGCAGCAAGTGTGGGTTTGCACAGAAAAAACATACTGGCATTGGACAGTGTGCATGGCTGTAGTCACATGGCTTCTCTTATGATGATTGGTCAGAAGTCTTGTTGGCTTAGAAATGTCTTTGTATTTGGAATCACAACTGACTCCAGCTCCACTGGTGGGGTATAGGATACCTGTGACCCTACTGAGCCAACACAGGAATTGTGTGTATACACACACACACACACACACACACACACACACACACACACACACACACACACACACACACACACACACACAGTGGTACCGCAGTTCTCGATCACCTCGGAACTCGACGAATGAGTTATGAGTAGAAAAATGTGTCTCTGTTCTGGTCTGTTCTTGTGGTACTCTGCGCACTTGCTTAAACCTGTATGAGTCGAGCCGCATGAATCGTTTCAGTCGATTCACAATTCAGTATACAGTGATTCAGATTCACAATAGCCCTTGCTCAGTGAAGATCTCTGCTGTGTTTACTGTATTTCTTTGTTTATATCTACAGTACTGTATTCTTAGTGCAAATAAGTCTCAGTGGGTCCTAAAAAGGTCATTATTGACAGCCAGCTGAAAGGGAAACAGGAACTGAATGCTCCAGAACACAGGTTGCAGTTACTATTAGCAGCTATGCTACTGGAGTTCAGCAATAGAGTGTTTTGCTTTTACGTTTGACTTTCAATCCTTTAATCACTAAATTACATGAGATTTTTCAACACTATTATAAAATAAGCTTTGTGTTCCCAATGTAGGTTGAACAGAGGTACCACTGCATACATTCACATACATATATATGTGTATGTATGTACAGTGGTGCTTGAAAGTTTGTGAACCCTTTAGAATTTTCTAGATTTCTGCATAAATATGACCTAATACAGAGAACCCAGTTAAACAAATGAGACAAAAATATTATACTTGGCCATTTATTTATTGAGGAAAGTGATCCAATGTTACATATTTGTGAGTGGCAAAAGTATGTGAACCTCTAGAATTGGCAGTTAACTTAAAGGTGAAATTGGAGTCAGGTGTTTTCAATCAATGGGATGACAATCAGGTGTGAGTGGGCAGCCTGTTTTATTTAAAGAACAGGGATTTATCAAAGTCTGCTCTTCACAACACATTTGTGGAAATATACCATGGTACGAACAAAGGAGATTTCTGAGGAGCTCAGATGGCTGGAAAAGCTTACAAGACCATCTGTAAAGAGTTTGGACTCCACCAATCCACAGTCAGACAGATTATGTACAAATGGAGGAAATTCAAGACCATTGTTACCCTCCCTAGGAGTGGTCGACCAACAAAGATCACTCCAAGAGCAAGGCGTGTAATAGTTGGTGAGGTCACAAAGGACCCCAGGGTAACTTCTAAGCAACTGAAGGCCTCTCTCACTTTGGTTCATGTTAATGTTCATGTGTTCACCATCAGAAGAACACTGAACAACAATGGTGTGCATGGCAGGGTTGCAAGGAGAAAGCCACTGCTCTCCAAAAAGAACATTTCTGCTCATCTGCAGTTTGCTAAAGATCATGTGGACAAGCCAGAAGGCTATTGGAAGAATGTTCTGTGGACGGATGAGACCAAAATAGAACTTTGGCGTTTAAAACAAAAGTGTTGTGTTTGGAGAAAGGAAAACACTGCATTCCAGCATAAGAACCTTAATCATCCCATCTGTGAAACATGGTGGTGGTAGTTTCATGTCCTGGTTTGGGCCTGTTTTGCTGCATCTGGGCCAGGACGGTTTGCATCATTGATGGAAGAATGAACGATTCTGAATTATATCAGAGAATTGGACTTCTAAAGGAAAATGTCAGGACATCTGTCCATGTCCCACCCGGGAGATACTGAAAGCAAAGGTTCACATACTTTTGCCACTCACTGAATTCTGAATTATATCAGAGAATTCTAAAGGAAAATGTCAGGACATCTGTCCATGTCCACACCAGATACTGAAAGCAAAGGTTCACATACTTTTGCCACTCACTAATATGTAATATTGGAGCATTTTCCTCAATAAATAAATGACCCAAGTCATAATATTTTTGTCTCATTTGTTTAACTGGGCTCTCTTTATCTACTTTTAAGACTTGTGTGAAAATATGTTGTTGTTTTAGGTCATATTTATGCAGAAGTATAGAAAGTTTTAAAGGGATCACAAACTTTCAAGCACCACTGTATGTTTTTATGTATATACATATGTAGATATATGTAGACATGGCCAAGATGACCTGTTGAAGTTCAAACTAAGTAGCTGTATAGGGAAGTGTCACGCTTTTTACAAGGAGGGGAGAGGGAGATGGACATACATGCAAGCATGCTGTGTTTATTTACAAATGCCATGGTGGAACACACAGTGAGTACAAAAGACCAAGTGGAATGCTAAGAACAAGACAGGTGCTAATACAATGGATGCTAACGCTAAGTGCTAATGCTAACAATACCCAAACAAGACAAAACCACATGGTGCTAAACAAACAGTCAACTAACGAGCTAAAGACACTACTGAACAGCATAAAACATAACACAAGCCTAACAAAGAATCCATTAACCAGACAGAGTGCAACAGGAAGAACCTGGAGCCAAGAAACCGCATGGCAGTGACGAGATCAGACAAGGAAGTGCACAGGAAGTGGGGTATGTACAGAGAAAGGCAGCAGGTGGCAACAGCCCCACCTGCTGTGGGAAAGGAAGAGAATCAGGGGAGAGTGAAGCCAGGTGAGGTGGCTCTCCAGCACACCACCTCATAACAATTAGAAACTTAAGTGAATGGGGCGTGGTTGTTAGTGCTAATTGGGCTGGTCTGAGTATTTCAGAAACTGCTGATTTACTGGAATTTTCACGCACAGCCATCTCTGGGGTTTACAGAGAATTGCTCTATATTCTGTCGTTAAGTATTATAGGAGATGTCCCTTTTAAATGAATCACTTACTAGTTGAAGAAGTGGCGAAAATTGTAAAAGACGATTTTGTTGAAACTGTTTTTTGACAAATCATTTCACTTTATTTGCATAATGTCTGTGATATATAATATAATTCTGTGTTAGATTTCTCCTAACATTTTTCCCTATTTTGTTTCTCATCTTTGACAGGAGTGCCAATAATCCTGGTATCGACTGTACATTGAGTTTATATAGAGCTTCAAAGGCATGAAGGCAGTGTCCTGGAGTAACTTGTACATAAAAATAACATCAGCCGAATGAACAGGTGTACTAAATAGAGTGGCACTGCTTGCACAATAGGCCCATACATACAGTACATGGCCTCATTTCCATTTCTGATGTTTGTATATTTGTGTATTTCTGCGATTTATTGAGCTAACAAAAACCTTCCCTAAAATTAGCATTGAGTGTATTTCTGTTGGATAACAATAGTTGTGCTGTCTCTGTTTACTAATTTTTTTTTTGGTTGGTGACCAGCCAGTGGTAACAGCCTGAACTGCCAGTGTATGTGTGGGTGTGATGACAAATTGGGTGTGAATATGTGCTCTTACATGAGCTGATTCACTGTTGAAATCATCTCACAGGAAGAAAAAACAACATCTTGTCATTTCATTCTGTAATTTAATATTGTGGTAGCTTTTGTGCATTACTGTTTATTGCCTGAACAATGTCTATGAGAGACAGGGCAGCAAAAGCTTGATTCAGTATGGTTTGAACCATTGAGTTATTGTGCTTACAGAGGGGTGAACACAATCTGAAAAATCCGGCTTCCATAAAAAAAAACATATGAGTTTTCTGTATTCAATAGTTTTTTATATGTTTTTTCCCAGGGCTACAAAATGGCAAAACTTTTGAAATGGTGTGTAGTGCGAAGTGTGTGGTATTGAAAGTTTACTCTAAAGCAACCTTTGCCTGAGGGGTATCCAAAGATGACTGTTTTGCCAATAATGAACACAGAAACTTTAGCAATATCTAGAGGATTTTTGAAGTCCTTTACCGTGACTCTTGGATTCTTATTCTCCCCCTTCAGTGTTGCTCGTTTTGCTCTTGGTATGTTCTTAGCAGGATACCCATACTTAGAATAGTTTACTAAGTAAAAGAAATACATTTCATCCATTTGTTCACACACTGACTTTAATGTGATATGTCCAGGTCTTGATAAATGCACGTGTTGTTGTTTTTCAGTTTCAATTTACCACTATACCGTATTTTTCGGAACATAAGGCGCACTTAAAATCCTTTAATTTTCTCAAAAATCGACAGTTGCGCCTTTAAAATGCGGTGCGTCTAATGTATGAATTAATTCTGGTGTGCTTTTCTGACCTAGAACCCCGATTGTAGATGGTACACGGCGCTCATAAATCTGTCAAAATGTTTTAGCACGGTCTTGGTAGTTACGAAGCTTACGGCCACCGTAGTGCGCAGCATCGCGGAGTAATACGGTATGTGGCTTCAGCATTAGGGTACCGTGATTCATTCATTCATTTTCGAAGCGGATTTCAAACTCAACGCTATCAGTCACGCAGTACAACATGGACATAGAGCAGCTGCGAGAGAATTCGACATTAACGAATCAATGGTACGGAAGTGGAGGAAGCAAGAAGACGTCCTGCGCCAGGTAAAGACCAAACTGAGCTTCCGAGGGAACTTAAGAGTTTTGTTTCATTTAATGCGCCTTATAACCCGGTGCGCTTTATGTATGAAAATATACCCGTTAGCAGTCGATCATTGATATCGAGCCTTATAACCCGGTGCGCTTTATAGCCCCAAAAATACGGTAATTCTTCTTTAAAGGTCCTCTGGAATCTGTCCTTTGAGTATTTTGATCAGGGTAGGATTCAGCAGACTCGGGTTTTCTGTGGATTTTATAGGACAACTCAGCAACACCTCTGATCTTAATTCGTTAACTGAAACATTTGAATTTTGCTGAAGGCCAGAGGTTCCCACAGAAATATAATTTTGAGTCATAGTGTATGATTCCAAAACATCTCTTGACTCAAGTGTTGTGTTGCGCCTTTCAGTGTTTGGACGTTTTTGATGAGGTCATATGTAAAGCTTCTTTCTGATGACTTTGCCATGATTGTCTATGCAACACTGCACAGTAGACTGGTGCAACAGTACACCAGTGTCAGCCAAACTTTCCTTCAGGTTCTTGGCAATTTTGTAAGGATTTTACTTCACGTAGCTGACCGTTCCAAAAGTGGTTTTATTAGAATTTGCTCAGCAATTATCTTTTTATAGATATCTTTTTATAGCCTTCTCCTTTGTGAGAATAATTTTTAATAAATTAGTCAGTGTAGACTCATTTTTCTTTACTAAATCAGCATAATGTATAATCTGACATGGAGTGCACAAAATGTTGCACAAGGTTATGTTCTCCTGTAATCTTGAAGCAGCTGCCTAATGCTCAGCTTCTTGCTGTTGGTTCACCCCTCAGGGCAGCCCATATGCAGTCTCATCAATTTAAATGTGTGCATTCGTCAGATGGAAGGGCATAGCTCTGCAGAAGAGTGGTAGTAATAAGAGCAGCTACAGTTGAGCTCAGTAATATCTCTGCTCTGGCCATGCCACTACACTCTATCCCCACATGAGCGATTTATGTTACACTGGCAGTAAATATAATAAGAAGCTTTTAGGTAAGCCATGTGATTGATGGCTAGTGGAAAAGGTGCCAAGAGCTTATGCTATTTTATTTTTAAAAGAGAACTATTATTTCAGGCATCAGCGTCCGAGTCATGTTACTGTGAGGAAGTGTTCGCTAACTATAAACACATGCCAGAATGACATAAAATTTTGGAAGCTGGTGTGCTCTGAGGAGCCGAGGCGTAAAAGCCAAGGTTTGTGTTTGCTTATGTTTCATGTCAGTGGCCAAACGTTTGGTGTCTCACTCCCACTTCTCTGTAAGAGCTTTGACAAAATCAACAATTCACAGTTTCACAATTCACCACTGATGTACACAGAAGCAACCAGAAATGAGAGAAGATCTCTGCTGTTATCTGCAGGTTTTAGCTTACTAGACCTAAAGGGAATTTGCTTTTATGAATACATCTAAGGTTTTTCAACAAAACATTAATAAGAAATTAATGCTGAATTGTCAATGCAAACATCATTACATTTACAGCATTTAGCAGACGCCCTTATCCAGAGCGACTTACAATTGGTACAGTCTTACAATCCAAGCAATTGTGGGTTAAGGGTCTTGCTCAAGGACCCAACAGTGGCAGGCTTGGCAGAGGTGGGATTTGAAACCCTGGACCTTTTGGTCCATAGTCCAGTACCTTAAACCACTAGGCTACCACAGTCATTACTGTGTATGAGACAGTGAAATCCAAATGCCAGCAAAGCATCAGCATACAGTGGGGGTCAAAATCTGGGACCTCCAGTGAAGACCACTTGGAAGAATGAGTATTACAGTAGGATGATGACTCAAAGGAGATAAAGAAATGCTGACTGTCAGGAATTTCCCTCCACAGTCACCCGATCTAAACCCCAACAAGCATTTACGATGTTTTAAGTCGTATTTATGCAGACATAACGAACATACTAAAGGGTTCACAAACTTTCAAGCACCACTGTAATTTAACAGGCCAGCCATAGCATATATCCCTCTAGTGGAGCTGCAGTTAGTTATTTTACATAATATCATATCTTGTGTTGTCTTTGTAAATGTCAAGTCAAGTCAGATTTATTTATATAGCGCTTTTTACAATGGAGCATTGTCTCAAAGCAACTTTACAAGTTTAGATTAATAATAACTACGTCCAATCCCAAATTGAGCAAGCCTAGGGCGACAGTGGCAAGGAAAAACTCCCTAGTTCTAGGAAGAAACCTTGGGAGGACCAAGACTCAAAAAGGGACCCAACCTCCTTGGGG
This sequence comes from Ancistrus triradiatus, assembly GCA_025084515.1. Classification (NCBI taxonomy): domain Eukaryota; kingdom Metazoa; phylum Chordata; class Actinopteri; order Siluriformes; family Loricariidae; genus Ancistrus; species Ancistrus triradiatus. The sequence continues at coordinate 201,476 of JAJAGP010000832.1, read as the reverse complement.
AAACTAAAGTCATGGAGTCAAATGTAAATGTAAATGTTGTAAACAAATTGTAAGACTTACTGGCACTGATTTATCGTAGTTTGAGAATAAGTCATGTTCCTGATTCCTGATTTATTTTCAGAGGTCGACCAATCATCATAAGAGAAGCCATGCTTCAGGTCACTACAATTAGCTGCATTGTTCAATAAACACTGAGATGTGTTTGCTATGGAGAATGCACTGGCTCACACAGCATTTACTGACAGTGAAGGCCGTGCGTCTAGGAGTGGCTCAATATGATAGAACTGATAGAATAATGGTGTGTTTATAGCTGTTTGTCCGTATGCGCATAGCATTTTGGCCCATTCAAAAACTGGCTACACTAACACACCACAGACTGCCAGAAATTCATAGCCATCAGTGAGTGTCTGTTAGGTCTGTGGCTTCAAAGCAGATTTTGCATACAGGCTGCATTGTTCAGTGGGAGGAGTTTGTGTAATGAATGAACAGCACAATGTTGCAGTGAGACACTTGACATTTGATTCTCTAACATATTGAATCGAGGGGATTGAGCTTCATGTGTAGTCTTCAAATAATCACTGTGTAATCAAAACAGTTAATTTGTTATGAAGTCACAGTAGTAATTGTTCAGTGGTCTTCAGTCTAATATCAGTGAGTAGGGATTACTTTCAACCTTTTTAAAAAATTCATTGGAAGTGCCTGCCCTAAGCTATTTCTAGGCAAGGTCATTGATTGGCACAGCTCAGACTGTCATGAGATGCTTGACACAGAGCTTCTGCCTTACTTTCACTGCTTTAAAGTGTTTAGAGGTCAGGTATCCTTTGATGTTGTTCACTTTTTGTCATTATTCTCCCAACCTGTCTTTGGGTTGTGAGCTGTATTTGTCACAGGTGCCTGACTCATCTTCAACTGATTTAGTATGATGGTGAATGAGTGCCATTGTTTGATGAAAAGCCAATTTAGGGAGCTGATAATGTTTGTTTCTGTAGTGCTGGCTGTCTTTGGGAAGTTCTTGCAAAGATGAGAATATTGACCCATGTAACTGAATAAAACGTTTGGTGAATTTTTATGCTCTTTCACACGCTGTTATAAGGAGAAAGATGTATTGGCCAGTTTGTATATATGAGAGAGAGAGAGATTACTCACTTACCCTGAGGAAAATCACTCATCCTTCTAAACAGCCTTGGAAAAACAGTAAAGCTTTAGATTTAGGAAAGAATATACAAAGTTAATGTGCAGAATTCATTAACTTTGAAACCTCATCATCTTTGTGTTCAGCTGAAGTACATAATGTTGACCCTTCTCTTCAAATGGAATTCGCCAAAAGGGGTTTATGTCATTCTTATAACATAAATGAAACTAGTCACCCGCCTTTATCCATGTTTAAAGGCAGAACTAGCAGTGCAGATAGAAGTCTCATGTGAGTGGATTTGCTCAATTCTGTTACAGAAGGAAGGCAGTCAGCACTGACACAAATCCAGTCCAGCAAAAGATCAGAATCAGTCCAAACACTTATGCATACACTCTTGCCTGGGTTTTGTGCTTTTCAGGACATGGAGTTTATTGGAGCAATGATAAAACAAATCAATCACCCTCTATGTGGCTGAATGGGTTGTGACTATTGGGATGGAAAACCTGAACAAAGGGAATAAAATAGCGTGTTTTTAAAAGCAAATGTGCATGGTCTGAATCAAGACATGGTGACTTTTGTTTTAAATTAAGCATTTCAGAAAAAGAACATTATAGCAACAGTAAAATATGGTGGTAGTGTGATGGTCTGGGGCTGTTTTGCTGCTTCAGGACCTGGAAGACTTGCTGTGATAAATGGAACTATGAATTCTGCTGTCTACCAAAAAATCCTGAAAGAGAATGTCCGGCCATCTGTTTGTGACCTCAAGCTGAAACAAACTTGGGTTCTGCAGCAGGACAATGATCCAAAACACACCAGCAAGCCCACCTCTGAATGGCTGAAGAAAAACAAAATGAAGACTTTGGAGTGGCCTAGTCAAAGTCCTGACCTGAATCCTATTGAGATGCTGTGGCATGACCTTAAAAAGGTTGTTCTTGCTCGAAAACCCTCCAATGTGTCTGAAATACAACAATTCTGCAAAGATGAGTGACCAAAATTCCTCCACAACGCTGTAATAAAAAGTTATCGCAAACGCTTGGTTGCAGATGTTGTTGCTAAGGGTTGCCCAACCAGTTATTAGGTTTAGGGGGCAATCACTTTTTCACACAGGGCCATGTAAAGGTTTGGATTTTTTTTTCTCCCTTAATAACAAACACCTTCATTTAAAAACACATTTTCTGTTTACCGGTGTTGTCTTTGAATAATATTTAAATTGGTTTGATGTTTTGAAACACTTAAGTGTGAGAAACATGCAAAAAAAGAAAAATCTCGAAGACTTTTTCACACCTCTGTTTGTCTTTCCCCCTTTCCTTTAATGGCCTCTGAACTTCTGCTGATGCCTTCAGGTAACACAGGGAAACTCACTTGTTCCAAAACCCTTTGTTCCCAATTATACTGGATAAAAATAAAAAATAATTATGAAAAACATAAGGCATTAGGATTATTAAATCAGTACAGACAGAGGTCTAAACCCTGACCTTGTCTAGCCACACCGTTCTGCGTTGTGGTTTGATCTGGAGAGCAGTGGGGCTTAAAATCCCATAGGAAAGAGTGCAGTGTTATTAATCAGTTACAGAGAGATCTGTACATTCAAGCAGGCTGGAATGTAGAGGGACTGCTCTTCTCTGGTGTGTCATGTTTAAGAAGGGATATTAGAGACTTTATCTTTAGACACTATTGAACATTCCCCATATGTATTTTCCAGGACCGACTTTTTAATAGAAATGACTAAGAACTTACATATAAGCACAATGCTTTCATTTTTCTAAGCTATTGTTGCGTTGCTGTATAAATGACCCTTGTTGTTAAGCACTTTAAACACTGACCTGCACTGTGGGTATCACCATTGTATTCTCATGCACTTTGGTTTATTATTTACAGACTTGCAGCCATAAAAACAGTCCAGGATTCTAAGCTCCTGTATGCTCAGCAAATGTGTGTTCACTTAATGGAGGTTTGTAAATACCATATGGTTAGCTAGTAAATATGGCTTCCCTACGTTCATGTGTGTTGAATAAATGGCCAAAACACAAATGACACCATGTGAGTCCACACTGACTGTTTGTTTGAGCATAATTACAAAGTCAAGTAGCAATTCCCACCCACTAACTGGGTGTCCCCATCACCCCACAGCTACCAAACTCAGAGAGTAAGACAAATGTAACCAGCCACAGGGTTTTTTTGAGCTGCCGGTCATACAATGTATAGTACGTGAGTTCACAAAAGCCTGGTATTGGCTAGAGTTGCTCTGATCTATTCCTGTACACAGCAGTCTGTAGGTGTTTGAGATCAGGTATTCTTTTAATCAATTTTCCTTTTCCCGAATCCCTAACAGCTCTAAAAGATTTATTTCTTGCAACCTTCTGATACTGGGTAACTATAACAATTATGAAAAGGGGCAGGAGGGGGCAGAGCATGTTGGATTTCTTCTTCGCTCCCGGGTGAAGCTAAAAATAGAGCAACTGATGGAATACAGTTTTCCCCGGTGATATAAATGGAAGTCGCTGTAACAGCTGTGTTGAAGCCACGTCGTGTTAGGAGTGTCTTGGTCACATGACCTGCTCACTGTCATTCATTATTAGTGGAGGGTCTGAATATATCATGCAGAGCTTAGTTTTTGCTGATTGTGTGCTTCACATAATCCATACCCAACAGGCACATTTGTACATCTGTTTGTGTCGATAGAGGAGCCCAAAGTTGCCTTCTGCCCCACAAGTCGTCCTTGAATGCAAATCTGGGGAGGATGCAACTGGCCTATTCCTGGGAGTGGAAGGACATTAGAGGTCACAGTCCTTTACAAAGTGTGCCATGTTGCTGAGTAGCTTGTGCTGTCCTCTAAATGTGACGCTCAACGATATGGCATGCCTACTGGCTTGAAAAATGTGGCAAGCCTGACATCTCTTAAAGGAACATTGTGCACTCTAGGAGTACTGCCTTGCAGGAAAAGGAAGAGGATGGCAAATGCTGACGGAGTTTATTGTATAAATATTAAAATACCCGAGCAAGTGCTCCACTACCATATTTTATGCTCCCAGTGAAATCCTGTAGATATGGATACTGTTCAAACACAATTTACAAGGCTAAGTACAGTTCTGCATGTGATTAACTTTTATTTTGCTCTAAAAAAAGATAAAAAATACCCAGCCGAGAATTGGTTAAATAAACAAGGGCTAAGTATCAAGGTCAACTTGATTTCTCCCCATTCATTAATGACGTTACACACATCCAGCAAGAGTAAGGGGGAGAGAGAGAGTGAGACATGGGGGGTGGGGGGGTGGAGTATGAGGCTAGGGCTTTGACATCACAGGTGTAAAAATAGCAGATGGAGTATCCCATGGCATGCTGTTCAAGTCCTTCGCTCGCTCACAGCAAGCTGCTCAAATCAGGTTGAAATTCTTTCGTGTTTGTTGTCCAGATAAGCCCAGCGTACTGTTGGATGGCATCATAAATAATTCATGGCCTTGCCCACTTCCCATGCCACATTTTGCTGCTCTGTTAACGCTTTCTACTGCTTTAATGTGCCCTGTCAGAGTTCACGAGGATCTCTGTATTGTACAGATTAGAAATGATGGAAGCTCCTGGTGTCACACGTATACCTGTGCAATACCCAGATAAACCACATCATTACCAAGTTCCTTCAGTGTGTATCATGCACTCTCTGCCATCTGCTTAGAGCCCTGTTCAGGGTGTTGTAATATATTTGTTAAACATCTCCACTGTGATTTCACTCTAGACAGCATGTGACACGTGTTCTAGTTGTGGTGCTGCTCTGTATAATCTTTTGCCTCTAGTGTTGTTACAGTCCTGTACATTGCATCAGAGTATGCTCATTATACGTTTGTATCATATTAATTAAAATAAGCTTTTTGTGTTTCGCTTAAGGCGCCTTACATTAATATGTATACCCTTACATATTGCATCCAGATATGTACTGTTATTTATGCATTAGCAATTTGGAAAAAGTGTTGGAGGAGCCAACTGTTGGAGGACTGCTGTGATGTGCATTATTTATGGTAAAAACTATAGTCACATTTAAAGTGGTTTAAATGAAAATAAAGTATGATTTTATTAGGGGTGGGTATTGGAAAGGACTATGATACGATGTGCATCACGATATATGGGTGGGTGATACGATGCATATTGCGATATTCATATACTTTAGTGAAAATATAAAAATACAAGTTATGGCTGGTTAATAGCTGAAATACAAGTTATGGCGTACAGTCTGAGTCACGTTAATACATCACACTGATAATTCAGCGGACACATTGGGTAAAAACCCTGTATTGAGACATCTACAGGAACGGAGATTGTAGTTTACACCCCATTTAAAATGTGCTTTTTCTTCCTTCAAAAACATCGATATATTGAGCTGAAATATCACAAAAATAAATATTGTGATCTATTGCTGTATGAATTTTTTAGCACAGCCCTAGACTTATTCCTGTTTGCTGTCATTTTCAGAGCTTTTTTTAAAAATCAACCTAAAGGATCAGCTGCACACTTTTGATACAGTAAGTTTTCATATAACTGCATCCATATTTCTTGCATATTCCATCATGCTAGATGACCAAATATGGTAAGTAGCATCAGTCAGGACCATTTTCCAAATACATGATCAGCCAATGCTGAGTTAAGAAATTCTCTAAAGGGAGATGGAAGCAAAACACACACAGAGTTTACCCAGAAATGAAATGAGACAATGTAGTAAACCCTGCACAAGATGGATTACCCCAGGTCCCACTGTAAATTTAATCTTGTCCGAATCTGGCTTAGTTCGAAAAGTCAACTCGCACTGCCCTGAGGTTTTGCTAGATGTGACTTATGAGTTCGAGCTTCTGTTCCCGCTTCAGGCTTGACTTGTGTTTTCTTTCCAACTCAGAATTGTTCCTTTAAGACTTCTTGTGTTAAATGGTGACATAGAAAGGTTTTACTGAGGAGATGTTCAGTATGAATAGAAAGAATTTACCTTTAGACATCTTAAAATGAGGGTTAGGTGAATACTGTTGAGATTAGTGAGCACATTTGTTGCAAAGCACGTACAGTGGTGAACCACATAGTTTATGAACCAAGTCCTAAAAGAACAGTCCAGTTAAATCATTTGTTTATAGTCATTTATTTATTGAGGAAAATGATCCGATGTTACAAACTGAGTGGCAAACGTACAGTGGGGCAAAAAAAGTATTTAGTCAGCCACTGACTGTGCAAGTTCTCCTACCTAGAAAGATGAGAGAGGTCTGTAATTTTCCTCATAGGTACACTTCAACTATGAGAGACAAAATGAGAAAAAAAAATCCAGGAAATCACAATGTAGGATTTTAAAAGAATTTAATTGTAAATTATGGCGGAAAAAATAAGTATTTGGTCAATAACAAAAGTTCAAACACAATACTTTGTAACATAACCTTTGTTGGCAATGACAGAGGTCAAACGTTTCCTGTAAGTCTTCACCAGGTTTGCACAACTGTAGTGGTATTTTTGGGTCCATTCCTCCAAATGCAGATCTCCTATAGAGCCCAGTGATGTTTTGGGGCAAACACAGACTTTCAAAAATCCCTCCACACATATCCCATGGGTTGAGGTCTGGAGACTGGCTAGGCCACTCCAGGACCCTTGAAATTCTTTTTACGGAGCCACTCCTTTCGTTGCCCAGCGGTGTGTTTGGGATCACTGGCATGCTGGAAAACCCAGCCACGTTCCATCTTCAATGCTCTCACTGATGGAAGGAGGTTTTGGCTTAAAAGCTTCAAACTTCAGACGGCCCTGGACATGCACTGGCTTAAGCAGGGGGACACGCCTGGCACTGCAGGATCTGAGTCCCTCTCGGCGTAGTGTGTTACTGATGGTAGCCTTTGTTACTTTGGTACCTATGATGAAAATTACAGACCTCTCTCGTCTTTCTAAGCAGGAGAACTTGCACAATCAGTGGCTGACTAAATACTTTTTTGACCCACTGTATGTAAACCTTTTGGATTAGCAGTTAGGTTGCATTGAAATTAGACCCTTTTTACAACTGGTGTTTTCATGCATCTTGTAGTTGGATTGTATTATGATAAGTTTTTAACCATAAGCATTTACACTAAATTGTCAAATGTTTCTCCAGTTAGCTAGACCGAAATTCAATTTCTGTATTCCACATAATACGTAAGAGTAAGGCGCCAACTTAATGTAAACGAAGCGAATGACCTTAAGTCAATGTTTAAGAAACGGATAGCTGTTAAACATGATTAATATGGTGGTGATGCTGTTACAAGTGCAATACAGGACACATCAACTTGGGCAAGGGAGAGCAAATTAGTGGGGGCCGATGTGTTACAGTTTTTTTTGTAGAACGATGACTTTAGCGTGACCACCGGTGGTTGGATCAGTCTCGTGTAACCAATCTGCGTCGGTCACGTTTAACTTCTGCATCGCGCGACAGCGCCACAAACAGCACAGTGCTTTTACTAACTTTAATTCAGAATTCAGTTATTGTGTGAATCCTACAGAATTCAGTTCGTTTGTAACCTACACACAGCTCAGCGGCTCTTGGGTTTGTTTATAATGAGACCGGCGGTAACGCACGTTCATGATAAGGAAGTGTTACATTTCAGTTGTGTTTTGAGTGCTACATATTGAACTAAATAGCGCAGTAGTTAGGGAGACTAATTAGTAGGGTTGTATTCATGACACAGCCATGTATTCAGTGTGGAAGCTCTTCAGAGCGTGCTGCTTTCAATATAGAGTAGCCTACATGCATAGCGCATGTAATGCCTTGAGGAACAACTCCGTTCAGAACAACGAATTTAAGACATTTTAATCAGCATCACCCCGCTGAATATGTGGAATTTCAAAAAGCTATCTGCCCCTGCCATCTTTCTTTAGCAGTGAAACCGTTTCCATTATAATGAAAATTGAACAAAAATGCTCCTGTATGCTGTCATTTATAATTCTTAGACAGAACGAACATCTGAAATGGAAACTGGAATTATCCATGAAAATTGCTCTTGGTAAACCTAATTGCACCTGTTAACCCTATACATGTTACTATTTTATATTTTGTTATATGCTTAACAATTTTCACAACGTTTCTGAATTATCGGGATATGAAATTTTGGTCGTATCGCACAGCATAGTCAGGACCTCCACAGGACCACAGATCAGGTACCATTTGGGTGAGGGATTGTTCTAAGCACTGCAGTGGTACGATTGGATCAGACACAGCAGTGCTGCTGGAGGTTTAAAACACTTGGGGCTGTCACAATTATGTAATTTTAGCTGACAACAATTAATATTACCAGAATGTCAGCGTGCAGCACAGTGATCAGCATGCATCCGCCAGAAACAGAGAGACTACATTGGAGTGAGCCGTTTGGCTAGTGGGGGGCACCTTATAAGCACCGCACTGATAAGACAGAGGTTGGACATGCATGGACTACAGGACCATTGCAGATGTTCCAACGTGGCACAGCTGAGGTTGGGAATGCATAACAGCCCTGTATGTGTACAGTATATTGGTTAATTAGTCAATAGCACTACACAACAATATCCCATATAGCTATACTGTATAATGTGCTGAATAGAAGTACGTCAAGAACGCGTAACGTGCGGTTTCACACCCTAAATGTATCATACCAGTGCTGATAAGTGACTGATAATAATGATAATGGGGGTGCCTGTGTGTGTGTGTGTGTGTGTGTGTGTGTGTGTGTGTGTGTGTGTGTGTGTAAGGTTTAATACAATCTAATGAACAACATGCAAACCATTTAGGACTAGTTTATTTACACTCTTATTTGACAAACCTAATTTGTTGGTATACCAGCTGCCTTCATTATGGAATGTAAACCAATTTCAGCAGAAAATCCCCATGCACCAGAGTAAGCACCAGCCTATTTGCTGGGTCAGAGTTTGTGCTTGGATATGTCTAGAGAGGGTATTAGAATTGCTGAACTACTGCCTGAGTCGACACAACAATCTGTAATTATTGCTTGCTTTCCAGTTCAAGATACAAAATACTATTTACTATCACAGTTTATATATATATATAAATCCAACATGGTGGTGCAGTGGTTAACGCTGTCACCTCACAACTCCAGAGCCCTGGGTGAGAGTGCCGGCCCTGTGTGGAGTTGTTTTGCTATGTCTGCGTGGGTTTCCTCCAGGTACTCAAGAGTCCTCCCACATTTCAAAGATGTGATGGGTAACTGTTTTCTCTAGTGTGTGCCAGTGTGAGAGAGTGTTTGTGTCCTGTAATGTGCTAGTCAATGTCCCGGTTTGGTTCCTGCCTAGTGCCCCTTTCTTACGGATTGCCCCCTATTCCATGACCCTGAATTTGATTAAGCAGGTATGGAGAATGAATGAGGTACATACTGTATGAAAGAAAAGATGAATGCCAGATCAGATGAATGAAGGATGTACTGTAGGATGTACAGCAAAGGAGTTCCCCTCTAACCTGACACTGTACTCGTCAGGAATACAATATTGCTGTCACATGGTGTTGTACAAGTAAGTCGATACCACAGAAATGTCACAACACTGATGCAGGAGACCAAGATGCAAGAGACTAAGTAACTCCACTTTGATTCTGGTGTCTGGTTAGAGCAGTGTTTCTCAATCCTGGTCCTGGCGCCCCACTGCTCTGCACAGTTTAGCGCTTCTCCTGTTTAAACACACCCACTTTAACTCGATAACGGGCTTGTTAATGAGCTGAGTAGTCGGATCAGGTGTGTTGGGAGCAGGAAAACACTAAACCATGCAGAGCGGTGGGGCGCCAGGACCAGCACTGAGAAACACTGGGTTAGAGGATTTGTTGTTCGTACTCTAAGGCTTGTACAGTGTATTTGTTGAACTGTTTTGTATAGCGATCCAGAGCTTGTTGGGTTAAGACTGAATCTTCCCCATTTGTTTTCCCATAGGCGATGTGAGTCTTGTTCAAGCATGAGAATAATCTGGACTTTGATCCTCCAGAAGCGTTTTATTGAAAATTTACCCATCCTTGCAGATGACCTGACATGTTGTGGTTCCACATTTGGCTGACACAGAACGATGTTTAATCACCAGGTGCTGGAGAGTAGTTAATTGAGGTGTAGTTTGAGAACACTCTTTCGAGAACACAGCTTTTTTCCTGACAGTTGTTTATTTTTCGGGAAATATACTATATTAAGGCTGCTTGATGAGTGTTGGTAAGGAACATAGCTCAGCTCAGTTAAAAAATGGCCTGCACTATTGTATGTATATTTTACAGATGGTGAAGAAGCTGTCTCAAACATTTTAACCTTTACTAACAATATTATGGGTTGCACAGCTTCAGAGATCCCCAGTTTGATCCTGACCGCGGACTCCCTCTGTGTGGAGTTTGCATGTCTACATGGGTTTTCTCCAGGTATTCCGGTTTCATCCCAAATTCCAAAGATGTGTTAGGTTAACTGGTTTCTCTAAATTGCACCAGCGTGAGAGTGTCTGGCTAATACCTTTATGACCTTGTTCTTGTCTTGAAATATCCATTGATGCTGATGAACTGTTCATGGAAACTATTAACAGTGCAGCTCTGTCTTAATCAAAGTATAGGTTCATCTCTCCTGTTTATTTTGGCTGTTTCCTCTTGTTTATAATTAAGAGTGGTTCTACTCCCAAGATTCTCGGTGTGCTCAGTGGAAGTATCTGTAACTTTCCATCACAAGCCGTTCCCAGCCATGTTGGTAAGGACTGAGCATCAGCCCCCTCCTGAGATTCTAATTAATATGCGCTCTAGCTGATGCAGTGCTTTGTCACTTTGGTATGAAAATGCACTTTATCTGCTTTAATACTTAAACCTCTGTTGTTCTCTACCCATTGCACTCTTTTGCAAGCCACATATTTAATAAACAGGTTTAATTGTATAAATGTAGTCGGTGGCTGAATAATCCCTGCAGTCAGTCAAGCACTAATCATATATGCACAATATGGTAAAGCAAGGTATCGTTAGTACTCCATTTAAACGGATTACTTTGGAGCAAACTGAATTTGTGATTTGTGTTGGTTAGGTTTTCTTTGGAGGACAGCAGTGCAGTGTTTTTTCAAAACATGTACGAGACTTGTGTGGCATCTCTGAAGTGCACACCAACATAGTGCTTACTTGCATACAGCTTTTGTGATAACGATTAACACCATTGTTTGCTTTAATTTTCATAAATAAAAATCCAGCTTTAGCTGTCCATTAGACTGTATTAGAGAGAAAACAGTTACCTGATAACAACTGTTATTTTAGCAAGTATCATAACAAATAATTGTTATTGTCAGTAATCACATGTTCACCTCTTGATCATGTAAGGCACCTGTAGTTATGGACTGTGTCCAAAATCGTCCCTTACTCATTACTAGTCTATGGTGAACAGAACTGGTGAGAAAAATTGGACACTCTCGTCTAAAGCTTTACTCAGTACACCAGATTCTGTTGCATAACACACAATGTCACTGCACCAGAAGGTTCTTCGTTATCTATGTTCTCAGCTGTGTATGTGAAACTCTAAGGTCCTAGTGAATGCCTCTTATATGTGTATACACTATTCAACCATAACATTAAATCCACTGACACGTGAAATGAATAACAGCAGGCAATGAACAACAACTGGCAGTGTGATACTCTGGGCAAAGTTCTGCTGGGAAACCTTAGGTCCTGGTATTCATGTGGATGTTACTTTGACACGCACCACCTACACAAACATTGTTGTGTACTAAGTACACCCCTTCATGGTAATTTCCTGGCTTTATTCCCTAATGTCAGTGGCTTCCTTCAATGCAAAAATTGTTCACGAATAGTTTGAGGAACATGAGAAAGAGTGTAAGGCGTTGACTTGGCCTCCAAATTCCCCAGGTCTCAATCTGATTGAGCATCTGTGCGCTGTGATGGACAAATAAGACTGATTCACAGAGGTGCCACTTATCAGCTTATAGGACTTAAAGGATCTGCTGCTGAACTCTTTGTGCCAGATACCTCAGCAATATCAGAGGTCTTGTGGACTGCATGCTTGATGGGTCAGAGACTTGGAGGCACTAGTGGAAACTGCGTAATATTAGGCTGGTGGTTTTAATGTTATGACTGATATAGTATGGCTGGTATTGGTAGGGTATAGCTCAAACCTCCTACCTGACTGTGAGAAATTGTGTAGCTCTGCTGATGTCAGCATGATATGTTACATGACATCCGAAACCTGTGAATTGTAGTTGTGTGTTCTTCAAGAGAGATGCCTTGGACACAGCCTCCCCAAACTGCTTTACTGTGACTGGGCCATACTCTTAGGCACATATTCATGAACTTTACTGTGACTTATGGTCACAAAGTCACAACATTTTTTTAACTATTAATGTTTCCTGTGATATGAGTATGCATGTAGGGTAGCAGATATGTGTATTTTCAATGTTATGATTATGACATTTGAACTTGTACAGTCATACCTAGGCACTCGACTACCTCACCACTGGTCAGATTCGGTTCTTGGTGCATTTTCGCAAGAACAAAATTGTCTTGCCACTCATAGTTTGTTCTGCACTTGGCACACTAGCTAAAACTTGTATGATTCGAGACATGTGGCTCATATGCCCCTTCCACTCCATACCCCGTCTCACTCAGATATCTCCATTAAAATCTGCTGTCATGATGATTATTATTATTATTTTTTTTTCCATGTTTAATGCAAATAACTCAACCTGGGTCCTAAGAAAGTTAGTGAGGACAGCTGACCAAAAGGAAAACAGTGAGAACCATGATAGTGATTAAAAAGAGATAATAGCGAAATGCACTGGCTGGCCAAAAAAAAAGGTCACCACCTGGATTTCACTAAGCAAATAGGTAAGAGCCTCCCATCGGATAATTGCTGCATTGGTGATTATGTTTCAGCTGGAAACAAGCTATTTAACCCTAACTGATGCAGGGAGTAGCTTCTCATTTGTTAAACAACCATGTCGAAAGACATCCTGTGGTCGTGGAAAAGATGTTCATCTGTTTCAGAAGGGTCAAATTATTGGCATGCATCAAGCAGAGAAAGTGAGGATGGACAGTGAGGAAACGTCATCTTTGAGGAAGGCATGTGGTCAGAATGATCGTGATCAGCGATCACAAACGTTTGATGAAATCAAATCATAGAAAAACAACAGTAGAACTCAGGGATATGTTTAATAGTGAAAGGGAGAGCATTTCCACACGCACAATGCAAAGGGAACTCAAGGGATTGGGACCTAACAGCTGTGTACCCTTCAGAACACCACTTGTCAGTGAGGCTTCAGTTTGCTAGGGAGCATAAAGATTGGACTCTGGGGCAATGGAGGAAGGTCATGTGGTCTGATGAGTCCAGACTTACTCTGTTCCAGAGTGATGGGCGCATCAGGGTAAGAAGAGAGGCGCTGAAGTGATGCTTTCCTTCCCTGATGGCACGGGCATATTCCAAGATGACAATTACAGGATTCATTGGGCTCACATTGTGAAAGTGTGGTTCAGGGAGCATGAGACATCATTTTCACACATGAACTGTCCACCACAGAGTCCAGACATGAACCCCACTGAGAAACTTTGGGATGTGCTGGAGAAGACTTTGTGCAGTGGTTCAAATCTCCCATCATCAATACAAGATCTTGGAGAAAAATGAATGCAGCTCTGAACAGAAATAAATGTGACACTGCAGAAGCTTGTGGAAATGATGCCACAGCAAATCAAAGCTAAAACGAAATATTACAGTGTGTATATGATAGTGGTATTCCTCAGTGGTCTGATCTTGTTATATTTGTCTACTTTATCTATTTTTTTTGTATATGTATATTTACAGTGTTTTAGTGTACAAAACAACACAATTAATGCATATAATGCGTAATACAGTGTTGATCGTCTGGGAGTCAGGAACAGAGTAATTCAATTTACATTATTCCTTATGAGAAAAATTCTCGTCGTTTTCGATACTCCTTCTGCCTTCTGGAATAAATTAACAACAAGTACCGAGGTGCCACTGTATTATGTTGCAGACTGTTCATTGCCTGCAGTCATGTCATGAACTTATCATACATGGATCAGTAATGGTGTGCATTACTGGTATAGTGTGGGTTCAGGAAGGATTTGGGTGAAAACACACACATATTTATTTATTTATTTATTTATTTATGTACTACTCCATAAATGACTACTGTGAAATGTACTGTGCAAAGTTTTCGCATTGTGAAATTCTTGTGGTTTTGTGTTTGTCAGGAGGTCCAGAAAGTGAGTAATGTTCAGGCTGATGGGCCGGTGAAGAGCCAGGATGAGAAGGACGATGCACCAGTTAACGAGGTGGGCTGGATGACCTCAGTGAAGGATTGGGCGGGAGTCATGATCTCAGCACAGACTCTCACAGGCAGAGTACTGGTGAGTGTAACACACACTACAGATGAAGCCAGCGTCAGCAATTCCTACTCACCTATCATTTAGTTTATCCATCGAGGAGCCTTGTGTTTGCTGCTTGCCTAATATGATAGCATTTGATATCTGTTCTCACTGACTGTTCTGTGAGAAGTGGTTATGGCTGTTAAGGTTGGAAGCCACACCTCATATGGACATGTTAATATATTGCCCGGTTTACTCTGGGTACCCTAGTTTCCTCCCAGAGTCCAAAGACATGCATTAGGTTGATTAGTCAGTCTATATTGGCCCATGACTACACTAGATATAACCGTGTGCTAGTCGTAGCCATTGCTGCTGATGCAACGATAAGTAAAACTAATAAACAAACCAATCCTGATAGTGTGGTAGCCTAGTGGTTAAAGTACTGGACTATGGACCAGAAGGTCCAGGGTTCAAATCCCATCGCTGCCAAGCTGCCACTGTTGGGTTTTTGAGCAATGCCCTTAACCCATAATTGCTTGGATTATAAGCTGGTATAAGCTGTAAGTCACTCTGGATAAGGGCATCTGCTAAGTGATGCTAAGTGATCCAAGTGATGTCAATGTCAGTGTCATCAAATAAACAAACATATTCACTGACAAGCTAAAAAAATATGACCACCTGATCTGCGACATTTATGTATGCACCTGCAGTCCACGTGATGCAAAAGATTGTTCCAAGGTTCAGTTCCAATGCTTGCATGCCCATTGGAGGTGATTTCAAAGGTGGACAGTGTTAGCATGATGAGCAATCTGACTGGTTTATTGCTATGCAGCCCCATACACAGAACTGTGTATTGTAACACATTTATTTTTACAATCTGGGCAGCACGGTTGCAGAAACGGTTAGCACTGTCGCCTCACAGCTCCAGAGATCTCGGGTTTGATTCTTACCTTGGCATCTGTGAGTGTGGAGTTTGCCAGTCCTCCCCTTGTCCACATGGGTTTACTCCAGGTACTCTGGTTTCTTCCCACACTCCAAAGACATGCTTAGGGTTAAATGATCAATGTAACCTTTCCCCTATCATGAATAAACATTGAATTACAGTGGTGCTTGAAAGTTTGTGAACCCTTAAGAATTTTTTATATTTATGCATAAATATGACCTAAAACATCATCAGATTTTCACACAAGTCCTAAAAGTAGATAAAGAGAACCCAGTTAAACAAATGAGACAAAAATATTATACTTGGTCATTTATTTATTGAGGAAAATGATCCACTA